>OY755215.1:34813918-34953752 GCA_963576765.1 Draba incana | reverse complement strand
GTAACTTTAATGATTGACAATATAGTCAGTTGTGTAATTTTGCACATCATTGGCAACATAATACACAAATAAAAAATATATTAATTCAAAATTTCAAACACTAAAAATGATTATTATATATCAAATCGTAAACTAATATTTAAATGTAAACTAATATTCGAATTAATATATTTTTTATATGTGTATTATGTTGCCAATGTTGTGAAAAATTACACAACTGACTATATTGTCAATCATTAAAGTTACTTTGATGAAAAGTTACTTTTCAAAAGACTTGTAACTTTGTAATTAGTAGACCTAAAACTATTTGAAAACTTAATTAAATCATTAAAATAGATTAATTTTTTTATTAAATTATATAGATAACTAACATATAAATGTTATATACACGTTAAATGTAATAACATAATTGGAAAATTATAACATATATATACTGATTAAATAATATATAGAATGTAATTGCTATAAAATAATGAAAAGTTACAATTTGAAGAGTTGTAAATTTTCAGTTTAGTAAGTAGTTAATTTACGAAGAGTTACCTCTCAAAAGACTTGTAACTTTTTAATTAGTCGAATGATATTTGATATATTAATTCAAACACTCAAATGATTATTATATATCAAATCATAGTTAACTACAATTTAATGTTATATATATGTTTAAATATTACAATTTGAAAAGTTGCAACTTTTAGATTATTAAGTAGTTATTTTGGTGAAGAGTTTCCATTTAAAAGACTTGTACCTTTTTAATTAGTAGACCTAATGCTATATGAAAAATTAATTAATTCATTAAAATAGACTCTTTTTATTAAATTATAGTTAACTAACATTTAAATTTTATATACACGTATAAATATAATGACATAATTATCATGTTTAATGGTTATTCTATTCTCACATCTTGACGAGACCGTCATAATGAAAAGAAAAACTTTTGAAAACAACTACTAATCGAATATTTTTAGAAAAAGTCGTCAACCCAAAATGAAAATACACAATAACAACTAAATATAAACCGAAAGAACAAAAAAAGCTTCTGCCATAAAATGTGCATTGTCTAAAGAATTCAAAATTGTACAATTCAAAATTTTTAAACCAAATCTTAGAATTTGTATGGTCATAAGAATCCCAAAATTCACATAAATCAAGAATTTTATGAACTTACATTATTTTAGTTTGTTTTAAAAAATCGTACGACATTTTCTATCATTATCATACTTTTTTCAAATTGATAACCATAAAAGAACTAAACATTGAATTAAAGAAATATATTAAATCATTTTAAAAAAGTTACTCAAAAGATACAACATGAAAAAACATAACTCAACCAAAAATAACCATAAAATGGTTATTTTTGAAAAGACACGATCTTACAAATTTGAAATGACACAATTATTCATAACAACTATAATGCAGTTTTTTGGAAATAATGCGGTTCTACGAAATATTTTCAAAAATACACCATCCTACAAATTCCTAAGAACACAAATTTTTTTTTTAAAATTATAAAACCGTTTTTTCGGAAAAGAAGTGATTCTACAATTTTTTTTTGAAAATACACAATCTTATATTTCTAAATGACAAAAAATTTCATAATAACCATAAAGCGGTTGTTTCCCGAAAAAATGCCACTGTACAATATCTTTTTGAAAATGCATGATCTTCTTTGACGTTTTGGATAATTATCATGCTTGAAGTAAATTTTAAATTGATCTACATATAAATTAAAAAATTAACAAAAGAAGTATATAGAAGAATTTTTTTTCCGAAAAGCCACGACTCAAAAGATACTACCTGAAAAGACACAACTACAAAATAAACATAAAACAGATATTTTCGAAGAGGTGCGTCTTTACAAAATTGAAAGGATATAACCCTTCAAAATAATCACAATGAAATTTTTTGGAAAAAAATACGACTCTAGAAAATAATTTGAGCATACACAACATTACTAATTTCAAAGGATACAACTTTTCAAACTAATCATAAAGCAGTTTTTTGGAAAAAATATGACACTAAAAAATTATTTCAAAAGTACACGATCATACATTGTCTACATTGAAATTTTGGATAATTTAGCAATAAAATCTACACTATTTAACGAATTCCAAAATTATTGAAACAAATTAAGAATTATATAAACTTCTACAATGGTAAATAGATCAAAAATTTTAAATAATTAAAAAATGACGTTTTTGATGATTATTGTTTTTAAAGTGAGTTATAAAAATTGAAGCCAAGATTAAGAATGCATAGAACAATTAGTAAGACACATATATATAAGATGAAATGGTTTTGTCATGAAAGATTGCAACCATTCAAAAAGTATTAAAACGGTTAATTACAAAAGACACATTTTTGAAAAACATTATAAAACCATATCTTATTATACAAAGGAGATTGAGCAAAATTGTAACTCACGAGATCGTGACATGTGTAAAATATCATTTAGATGATGACACATGCCAATTAATTAAATATGTAAGTTTTTCAATATCAAAATTGTTAATTACCCGAAGACCCAAAAAATTATAAATACGTTTATTTGAAAGGACACAACTCTTTGATTTTTTTTTTTGAGGATTGTTATTATTATTTACATAATCATATAATTTTCGTATGATTATTATGTTTTAAAGAAATTTTTTAATTGAGAGCCATAAATAAACGAAAGAAATATATAGAAGAATTTTTTTTCGAAAAGTCATGACTAAAGAAATACCACCCTAAAAGACACAACTCTACAAAATAAACCATAAAGCGGTTATGTTCGAGGAGTTGCGACCTTACATATTTGAAAGGAACCAACCCTTTTAAATAACCATAATGCGATTTAAAAAAAAAAATACAAAGCTATATAATTTTTGGAAATAACTATTAAATGATTTTTTTTTTAACGAAAAGTCACAATCCTATGAATAATCAAAAAACATATTTGCACCCCTTGACGAGATAATTGTAATCAAAAGATGTAACTTTTCAAAAGAATGACTAAACGGTTATATTTACGAAAAGTTGCAACCCAAATGAAAAGATACAACCCTTTATAACAACTACTAATTATATGCGAAAAGATACAAATAACCATAAAACGGTTATTTTCGAAAAGATGCGACTCTATGAAAAGACACAACCCTTCAAAATAACCATAAAATTGTTATTTCCGAAAAGGTGCGACCCTACGAAATAGAAAAGACATATCCCTTCATGAATATTCGCAACCCAAATGAAAAGACACCAACGTACGATAAGTCGCAACCCAAATGAAAAGACACAAACCGTGAAACCAACCACTATAAATAAACCAGAAAACCAACCAAAAAAATATTCATTTGTTTGGGTTTGCTATTATATATATAAATTATATTAAAGATATAACACATTTTATTAGAAGTTATTTGTGTTAGACATACTGATATTTTATATAAGTATATTATATAAAAGATATGAACATATTTAATTATAAGTTATTTGTCTTAAACATACTGATACATTATAAGTATGTATGTGTATTGCATTACTATATTTTACTTATCTACAAAAAAATTATATATGTACTATTTATATAAAATAAATTTGTATCATATACATTTTTATTTAGTTAGATATTTTTTTTCATATACATCAAAATATAAGTTTTATTTATTTTGTTTTTGAAAAAAAATATATACATCAAAATATAAGTTTCATTTACATCAAAATAAATTTGTGTCATATACATATATATACATTTATAAATAATAAAGAACTATTTTATAACTTACGTCTATCTTACCAATCACACTTTAGTTGTAAAATATTTACAGCCAAATTTCTACAGCTACAGCCCAAAAATATCTACAACCCAAATACTACAACAATAAATTTAAAGCTACAGTCCAACCAATCATCCACTAAATTCATTGAATCCTTAAATGCTCGTATTATTCCTCTATTTACCATTCGTTCCGTTCATCTAATTCCCCTAGCTACCATTATCCCATTCAATTAAACAAACAGAGTACATGCATATGTATCCAATGTTTTAATGTTATAAATATGAGGCTTGAATCAATTCCTTAGGTTGTGTACTTGTATATTCTTAAAGACAATCTGAAAGTTATTCAAATATTAAACTTGTTTTGATCAATCCGTTTCTCATCAAAATGGTATGACTCTTCGAATTATCTCTACTAACATTGAACCCAAGATTTCGAAAACTTATCCTCTTTCTGTAACAGGATCGTGTATTGAGCGTACTCGTCGCAATTTTAGGACTCCTCAGGTTATGCTATGGTGAATCGGTGATGGATTATGGAGCAGTTGGAGATGGAATTGCAGATGATACATCTGTAAGTTATTAATGTATACATGTCACAAGCAGCTTATACATATGCTAAACATCTTTGAATATGTTTTGTGTTTAAAAAGGCTTTCCAAAAGGCGTGGGACGATACTTGCAAGGGAAGCTCCAAAATTGGAAGTGTATATGTACCAGCAGGAAAGACGTTCCTACTCAACTCCCTCCATTTCACCGGTCCTTGCATAACCAAACCGATCATTTTCACTGTTAACACCTCCAAATATCACTTTACGTAATTATTATTAAATGAATAATAAAATATCAACTATAGGGGAAAGTTTTTGATATTTATATAGATCGATGGAGAGATGATAGCGCAAAGCGATACCAAGAAGTGGCCAAAAGATGAGAACGTGGTCATACCGTGGCTCATATACGATCAAGTGGATGGACTTGTAGTCGCGGGTAGCGGCTTGTTGGATGGCCAAGGAAAAGCATGGTGGGATATTCATTGTAGAGACCATCCCAGACCAGTAAATTTTCTTTATTTTCACCTTAAATTATAATCTCCTTTTTGCTTTTCTTGGGTCATAATATTCTAACTAAGCATCTCAATGTAATCTACTTTCAGAATTGCATCATGTTTGCTCCAACGGTAAGTTTGTTGTTTTATGAAAACAAATTTTCTTTCTGGAGGAATGTGTTTTGTTTAATTATATAGTTTCCTCGCAGATGATAAAATTTAGCGATTGTGGAAATGTAACATTGAAGAGTTTGAGATTAAGAAACAGTGCACAAACACATGTTCTCGTAATGGGAAGTCAATATGTTAATATTACTGACGTCAAAATAACCTCACCGGAGGCTAGCCCTAACACGGACGGTATCCACATCACATCTTCCTCCGCCGTATTAATTACTCATTCCGACATCGCCACTGGTAAATTTATTTAACTAATTAACCATACCATTATATAATCTTGACATAAGAAAATATACATATATATTTTATTAAATGTTATAACTCGCTGTTTTTCTTTCACAAATAAATAGGTGATGATTGTGTGTCGATTGGAGATCAAGTGAATAATGTGAATGTTACATTTGTGAACTGTGGACCTGGTCACGGTGTTAGGTATAAAAGAATCTCCATGACCAAAATTCATTATCTTTTTTTTTTTTTAAATGAGAAAAATGTAATAAGAAATGTGAGATAGTGTTGGGAGTTTAGGTAGAGGAGGAACAGAAGTAGCAGTGGAAAACATACGTGTGTGGCACATTAACTTCACAAGGACAACAAACGGATCGAGCTCGAATCAAGACATGGCCGGGAGCAACTGGCCACGTTCAAGATATCGAATTTTTCGACATTTTTTTCTCGTCGGTACAAAACCCTATCATCATTGATCAATTCTATGGTTGTAACCCCAACTGCACTCACACTGTAAGCAAATTCTTTTCTTTTTTTCTATAGTTAAATTATATGAAAATGAGTTACAATTTTTTAAATATTATCGTCACACTTGATGTAAACCCGTTTTCGTTTGAATATTAATTTTTCATTCATTAAAAAGAAAAAGTTAATGTTTTGTTTGTTTGTTTGTTTGGTTAATGTAATAATCAGAGCAAGGCAGTTCACATAGAGAAAGTGAGATACATGAAGATGAGTGGAACATCGGCGACAAATGTGGCGGTGAAGCTTGATTGTTCAGAGGAGAGTGTTCCATGTACCAACATTTTCATGAGAGACATTGACATATCTCCGGACAATGGCATTGATTCTCTCTCTTCTCTTTGCGACTTTGTTTACGGCTCAGCCCAAGGAATCATCCGACCTTCCTCTTGTCTCTAGCATATTGTCTCTTTTGTATCAACTTATAGGTTTCGGTGTAAATTGACGTACAATGGAATACAAGAGAATTTGACAAATTTCACCTAATCATGTTTAGGTACAAGAAACGCTCACTCCTCTAACAAATCTTACTAGAAAATTCGTTGATTAATAGCATTAGATGGTGTTAAGTTAAGGCTATATAGTCCCTCTTATTTTTGAAAAAGGGCATATAATCCCTATTAGTACAAAGAAGTATACATCGTATTAAAGAAAAGTTAAGGCTATATAATGCAGTTTACATTGTATTAAAGAAAAGTTAAGGCTATATAATCCCTATTATTACAAAGGAGTACATACGTTGAATCCTTGAATGTTCGTATTATTCCCCTACCTAACATTCATCCCATTCATCTAATTCCTCTAACTACCATTATATATTTGTAAATTATATATTAAAATTATTTTTCTTTGATATCAAATTAAATTATGTTTAATTAATACTGCAATGTTAAATATAAGGTAAAAAGAGATTTGAAAGATTACAAATTTCTATTTTGTTGTTTTAAATAATATACAATTTGATAAAAAATTTAATAGTGAGAGATTTACTAATTTAAAATAAAATTAGATCAGTTTTTATAGTAAAATTATTAACAAATGTATTAATATTATATTGATGAGATACTCTCAAGGTTCTTAACATTGTGAGATATTTAGTGAGTATCTTAACATTGGAGGTGCTCTTATACTATTCATCTAACCAATAGTGTAAATGCATTTGTATCAAATGTTGTAATGTTATAAATATTGAGGCTTCAATCAATCCTTTACGGGTGATCCAAAAAAAAAAGAATCAATCCCTTATGTTGTGTGCTTATATATGCTTAAATTGATCATATAACTTGAACTCTGTTTTGATCATTCCATATCTCGTCAAAATGGTAAGGCTCTTTGAATCTCTCTACTAACTTTGAACATACGATTCCAAAACTTATCCTCTTTTAGCACAAACCTATAGGATCGTGTTTCTAGTGTACTCGTCGCAATCTTAGGACTCCTCGGGTTATGCTATGGAGAATCGGTGATGGAATATGGAGCGGTTGGGGATGGAATGACAGATGATACATCTGTAAGTTATTAGTGTATAGATACATACATCACAAGCAGCTTAACTTAAACTAAACATCTTTGGAAATGTTTTGTGGACGAAAATAAGGCATTCCAAAAGGCGTGGGACGATACTTGCGACGGAAGCTCCAAAACAGGAAGTGTATATGTACCAGCAGGGAAGACGTTCCTACTCAACTCACTCCATTTCAACGGTCCTTGCACGACCAAACCAATCCTTTTCACTGTAAACCACTCCAAAATTCACTTTACTTACATGAATAATAGAATATGAACTATGGAGTAAACTTTTTGATATTTATATAGATCGACGGAGAGATGATAGCGGAAGGTGATACCAAGAAGTGGCGAAAAGAGAACGGGCTCATACCGTGGCTCATATTCAATAAAGTGGATGGGCTTGTAATCGCCGGACGCGGCTTCGTGGATGGCCAAGGCAAATCATGGTGGGATATTCATTGTAGAGACCATCCCGGTCATGTAAATTTTATTTATTTTCACATTTATAATCTACTCTATGGTTTTCTTGGGTTATTATACTCTAACTAATAATCTCTATGTAATATATTTACAGAGTTGTATCTGCCTTGCACGAACAGTATTAAAATACTTTGTAATGCCTTAATTTTATTGATTGTAACTTGGATGTATTTATACACTTTGCTATTTTCTATTCTATGATATTTCTATATATTATGATAACCTCAAATCTAGGATTTATATGTATCCTTTCCTATTACCCCCCTCAAGTTGGTGGTGAGAAATTTCGAACACCGAACTTGGACAAAAGTTTATCAAAAGATGGTTTTGGTAATGCTTTGGTGAGAATATCCGCCACTTGTTCTTTGGTAGAGATGTGTTCTGTCGTGATAAACCGATCTTGAACCGCATTGCGAACTTGATGACAATCTTTTTCAATGTGCTTGGTCCTTTCATGGAAAACCGGATTTTTCGCAATGTGAATCGCAGATTGACTGTCACAGTAGAGCTTCATGGGAGCTGGATGATCGAATCCAAACTCGAGAAGTAATCCCTTAAGACATTTGAGTTCTCGGAGTGTAAAGGCCATACTTCTATACTCGGCTTCAGCAAAGGAGTTAGACACGGTTTCTTGCTTCTTCGTCTTCCAAGCAATAGGTGAGGAACCCAAAAACACAACAAACGCACTGAGAGAACGACGAGTGAGTGGACAGGAAGCCCAATCCGAGTCGCAATAAGCTGTGATAGAGAGATCATAGTCCGAACGAAGAAGAATACCCTACGCAGGACAACCTTTGAGATAACGAACGACCCGTAAAGCTGCTTCCCAATGAGCAACAAGAGGCGCTTGCATAAATTGAGACAAAAGATTGACAATGTAGCTTAACTCGGGTCTTGTAATGTTGAGGCAGATTAAGCGTCCGACCAAGCGACGATATTGTTGCGGGTTCTTCAACTCGGGACCAGTCTGAGAAGCCAATTTATGATTCAATTCGACTGGAGTGCCAACTGGTTGTGCGCCCAAAAGACCTACTTCAGAAATAATGTCGAGTGCATACTTTCTTTGAGAAAGACAAATTCCATCTGGTCCACGGGAGACTTCGAGACCCAAAAAATATTTGAGACAACCAAGATCCTTCATGTGAAAATATGATTGCATATAACTCTTGAATCTCTCTACTTCCGATAGGCTATTTCCCGCAATGATTAAGTCGTCGACATAAACTAAAACATGAAGACCAACACCATTTTGAACAAAGGAGAATAAGGAGTAGTCAGGATAGCTTTGCTTGAGGCCAAATTGATGCAAGGTTGTTGTTAACTTAGCAAACCAACACCTCGGTGCTTGGCGAAGACCGTATAAGGACTTGCGAAGACGACAAACTTTGGTGGAGTCAGAAGCTTCAAAACCCGGTGGGAGCTTCATATACACCTCCTCCTCTAAATCACCATGAAGAAATGCATTATGTACGTCCATTTGATGGACCTCCCAGTTTTTAGCAGCAACCACAGCAAGAAGAAATCGAACCGTAGTTAGCTTGACAACCGGAGCAAATGTCTCGGTAAAATCGGTCCCTTCCTATTGAAGATTTCCCAACGCAACCAACCAAACTTTGTGACGCTCCAAGGTACCATCAGAATGATATTTAAGTTTGTAAACCCACTTGCTACCAATCGCCTTCTTTCCTGGTGGCAATGAAACAATCTCCCAAGTATCATTGTTTTCAAGAGCAGTAATCTCGAATCCCATGGCTTCACGCCATTCTTTGATTAAAACAGCCTCTTTATAACTCTTAGGTTCAGTACCAGCAGTAATGGCAGCCATAAAAATCTTGTGAATCTCGGAGAAACTTTCATCAGAGACATATTTAGTTATAGGATAACGAGTCTTACCTGCCGTTTTAGAGTAACGAGAATCAGCGAGACCAGGTGAAGGCGTAGAGGGGGTGTAGCTTGTGCATTGCTGATGATAAAGTCCTTAAGTAAAACTGATTGTTTCTTGTTACGTTGCCCTTTACCGAGGAGTTCTGGAAGTCCTGGGGAAGGAGGAGATTCAACAGGTGGAGAAACAGTAGTAGTAGGACTAGAGGACGCATGAGAATTTTCACCAGAAGAAGTCTCGGTCACTGGTGGTGACGATGCAATGGTCACTGGTGGAGAAGCTTCAGTTTCTGGTGGCGAAGAAGCTGCGGTTACTGGTTGAAGAGGAGCTTCGGTCACTGGTGGAGGAGAAGTCTCGTTCACCGGTGAAACATTCGGACAAGAGGAGTCTTCTAGTGGAGGAAGAATCCAATCATCACCAAGAAGGTCCATGGATTGATTGTGTGCAGTGGACTGAAGTGATGATGAATTCGCAAAGGGAAAGACATCTTCTTGGAAAACAACGTCTCGACTCACAAAAAATTGTTCGGTTTCAAGATCATAAAGATGCCATCCCTCCTTACCGTATGGGTAACCAATGAAGATGCAACGCCGGCTACGAGTTCCAAATTTATCTTTGTCACGAGAGCGATGATGAGCATAACAAAGGCAGCCAAACGTTCGAAGCATAGCGTAAGATGGTCGTTTGCCAAAGAGTATTTCATATGGAGATTTTCCTTGTAGAACCGATGAAGGTGTTTGGTTAATTAAGTGAGTTGCAGCAAGTATACTTTCTCCCCAAAATTTCACCGGTAATTGTCCTTGAAAGAGACATGCTCGCGCAACATTCAGAATATGTCGGTGTTTCCGTTCTACACGACCATTCTGTTGTGGTGTATCCACACACGATGTTTGATGCATAATGCCGTGTTCTTGAAAGAATGATGTTAAGCACATGAACTCAGTGCCATTGTCACTGCGAAAAGCTTTAACCGTTTTCCCAAACTGCCTCTCACTCATGGCACAAAAATTCTTTATAAGCTGAGAAACTTCTGATTTTTCGGACATTAGAAACGTCCAAACAGAGCGGGAGAAATCATCAACCAAAGTGAGAAAGTAAACCGATCTACATGTGGAAGGTTGTCGGTATGGACCCCAAACATCGCAGTGAACTAAAGAAAAATATTTTGTTGTTTTATTAAGACTAGTAGGAAAAACATCACGTGTTTGTTTAAATCAAATATCACAACTCTTAATCGCCTCTAAATCCATATGAGAACGATTACATTCAGGTAAAGAAAGCAAAACACCAGTAGAAGGATGTCCTAAGCGACGATGCAACAAAGCTCCAGAAGTAGATTCATGCGTGGCTTTATTGACACGAGCAGCACAGACACCTGTAAAGTAGTACACTCCCTCACGCTCTTCACCCGCACCAATCAAAGTTCTCGTAAAACGGTCCTGTAAGAAACACAAAGTATCTGTGAATACCGCAATGCAACCAGTATGCTTGAAAAGTTTAGAGACAGAGATAAGAGTGCAATCAAAGTCAGGAACATAGAGCACATTAGGAAGTGGACAATCAGAATTTAACACCAAAGTGCCTCGCTTTGTTGCTCGAGAACCTGTTCCATCCGGAAATATTACCGGAGAGGGAGTGATGGATTCAACATCAGTCAAAAGAGATTCATCACCAGTCATATGGTGTGAAGCTCCAGTATCAATAATAACATCATTGAGATTAGTTTTACCAGACAGTTTTTCGGAAGATTGATCGGGACGTTGAGATTGGAGCAACAAAATTAGTTGAGCAATTTGAGTCGTTCCACCCGAGAGTTGTGTTGAGACTTGAGCATTGTTGGCTCTGCCACGACCACGACCACTAGTAGGAGGAGGTCTACCGCCACGATTGTTGTTACCGCGACCACGAGCGGAGCCACCACGTCCAGAAGAAGCCGTAGTGTCTTGGCGATTTTGTTCAAAAAACCAGTCAGGATATCCATGTAAGACGAAACACTCACTCATGTCGTGTCCTTTGCGATTGCAATGAGTGCAAAGGAGAGAAGAACGATCACGAAACCGAGGTAAAGAAACTGCAGCAGCTTGAGTTGAGGATGGAGTTTGGACCGAGAATCCAATCACCTCTGTTCTTCTCGAACCACACGTGAGTAGACTTGATAGAGATCGGGCAGTGGATCTTCATCGGTAATAGACGAACGTATGGTTCAAAAACGCTCATCTAGACCAAAGACGAATTGATGAACACGATCATCCTCTCGTTCTTTTGCGATGTCAGGAGCTGCTTCACATCGACAAGCTCGGCTGGTTTTGTAGTTCTGGAGTTCTCCCCAAAGCTTGGTCAATCTTCCATAGTAAGTAAGGACAGGCTGTCCGTCTTGCTTACAAGCTAAGATTTTGTCCCGTAGAAGCTGCTTGCGTACACCGTTTCCAACAGAGAAACATTTGCGAAGGCTTTCCCAATGTTCAGAAGCTTCGGAAACAAAGGAGACTGTGGATCGTATAGAAGGTTCGATGGATGTGCGTATCCAACCAATTATCATCGAGTTTGCAGCTAACCAAGCGGCTAACTCAGGATTCGATTCTGACTTTGGAATAGAGCCATCAATAAAACCGAGCTTTTGCTTTGCTTGAAGAGAGTTTCGCAGCTCGGTTGACCACTCGGTGTAATTGTTTTCTTTGAGAATCACAGAGGATATCAAAGCTCTTGGGTTATCGGAGGCATTGAGAAGGTATGGAGATGGGAGAGACAGAGTGGAGGTGACGGATTGAGTCATCGAGGAGTTGGAGCTTTGTTCGGTCGACATAGCGGATTGCAGAGAAGATAGAGGCGGCGGCTTTGAAAAGCGGCGGCGAAGTAGTAGAAGATGATAGCGGCGGTGATGACAGAAGAGTCACGACGGCGGCGGCGGCGGCGGTTGTGCTAAGGCAACAACGGCGGCGGCTTAGAAGTAGATTTAGAAGAAAAAATTAGGTCTTAGGATCTTATGCTCTGATACCATAAAATACTTTGTAATGCCTTAATTTTATTGATTGTAACTTGGATGTATTTATACACTTTGCTATTTCTTATTCTATGATATTTCTATATATCATGATAACCTCAAATCTAGGATTTATATGTATCCTTTCCTATTAAGTAAGTTTATTGTTTTATGAAAACAAATTTTTGTTTTTGTTTTTGGAGGGATGTGTTTTGTTTAATTATATAGTTTCCTCGCAGATGATGACATTTAGCAAATGTGGAAATGTAACATGAAGAGTTTGAGATTAAGAAACAGTCCACAAACACATGTTCTTGTGATAGGAAGCCAAAATGTTAGTATTATTGACGTCAAAATAACGTCACCGCAGGCTAGTCCTAATACCGACGGTGTTCACATCACATCTTCCTCCGCCGTTTCTATTACTCGCTCCGACATCGGTACATGTAAATTTATTTAACTAACCATAATAATCATTTTATTATTTAATATCATTTTTTAAAAATGTTATAACTTGCTGGTTTTTCCGGTTTTATCACAAATAAATAGGTGATGATTGTGTGTCGATCGGAGATCAAGTGAATAATGTGAATGTTACCTTTGTGAACTGTGGACCTGGTCACGGTGTGAGGTAGTTAAAATAATCTCCATGATCAAAACTCCCAATCTTATATATATAATTTTATTTATTTTTTAAAAAGGAAAAATGTAATAAGAAATGTGAGACAGTATTGGGAGCTTAGGTAGAAGAGGAGCAGATGTAGCAGTGGAAAACATACGTGTGCGGCACGTTAACTTCACAAAGACAATTAACGGAGCTCGAATCAAAACATGGCCTGGAGCAACTGGTCACGCTCGAGATATCGAATTCTTCGACATTCGTTTCAATTCCGTACAAAACCCCATCATCATTGATCAATTCTATGGTGGTAACCATAACCGCACTCACACTGTAAGCATCTTCTTTTCTATAGTTGAATTATATGAAAATGAGTCAAAATTTTTAAAATTATTGTCACACTTGTTGTAAAAACGTTTTTGTTTGAATACTAATTTTACATTCATCCAAAAAAAAAAGAGTTAATGTTTTTGTTTGTTTGTTTGGTTAATTTAATATTCAGAGCAAGGCTGTACACATAGAGAAAGTGAAATACATGAAGATGAGAGGAACATCGGCGACAAAGGTGGCAGTAAAGCTCAAGTGTTCAGGGAAGAGTGTTCCATGTTCCAACATTTTCATGAGAGACATTGACATATCTCCAGACAATAGGATTGAATCTGTCTCCTCTCTTTGCAACTTTGTTCACGGCTCAGTCCAAGGCATAATCCGACCTTCCTCTTGTCTCTAGCTTAATATTGTCTCTTTTTGTATCAACTTATAAATTTCGGTGTAAATTGACATACAGTGGAATTGAAGGGGTCATATAGTAAATAAACAAGAATATTTTATTGGGCCCAAAAAGGATTTTGGGCCCAATAGTGACTGAGACTGTTTTTCTACAAACCCAAAACCTAAAACCTTTAAACCTCCGTATGTCTCAAATCAGTACCGGCTTTAGCCTCCTCCTCTGGTAATCTCCATCTCAGGGATCCTCAGATCGAAAAATCTTTCCTTTTCCGGTCAATTCTCCGGCTTAGGTCCAGACCCATTTGAGTTAAAGTCTGGCTGCTTTAAGAATCGGCATCGGAGGAGTTTTTATCGATTTGTCGGTTGTTTAATCCTATTGAATTTTTAGGTATTTTCGATTGAGTGGTCGATGAATGTCGAGGGTTTGGTTAATTCTTCGCTCTCGTTGCTTAGTCTCCATTGAATATAGATTTGAGGTTAAAATGATTGGTTTATAGATCTTACAAATTGCAAAAGGTTGAAACTTTGGGGAAATTAGTGATTTTCATGTTATTAGGTTCACTATACGGGCATGTTTAGGCTCGAGGGAGGTCCTGGATCATGCTATCTCTGCGACCTATTCGCAGATTCTGCAATTCCTCTATAGTCACTGGTATTGCATCGAGCATTCAGGTTCGAACCGAATCCAATCAGATCCAAGATTTGAAATCATTTGAGGAACCTGCACTTGTCAAGCTTAAATCTGAGAGAGACCCTGAGAAGTTATTCAATCTGTTTAAAGCTAATGCAACTAACTCGTTAGTGATTGAGAATCGATTTGCTTTCGAAGATACGGTTTCTCGATTAGCTGGTGCACGTCGGTTTGATTACATTATCGATCTTCTTGAGCAACAGAAGACGCTTAAACAAGGTAGACGCGAAGGTTTCATTGTTAGGATTATAATGTTATATGGGAAAGCTGGAATGACGAAGCACGCGTTAGATACTTTCTACGATATGGATTCATACGGTTGCAAGAGGACTGTTAAGTCTTTCAACGCTGCGCTTAAAGTTTTAACCTTGAAACCTGATCTGCTTACTATCCAGGAGTTTCTTCTCGATGTCCCGTCGAAGTATGGAGTTGAAATCGATGTAGTTTCTTTCAACATTGTGATTAAATCTTTCTGTGAGATGGGGTTTCTTGATAAAGCGTATCTGGCAATGATGCAGATGGAGAGATGTGGGTTAAAGCCAGATGTAGTTACATATACTACGCTTATATCGGCCTTTTACAAGGAAGAGAGGTATGTGATTGGAAATGGACTATGGAACCTTATGGTCCTTAAAGGGTGTAAGCCTAATCTCACTACCTTTAATGTTAGGATTCAGTTTTTAGTGAATAGGAGACGAGCTTGGGATGCGAATGATCTGTTAAAGTTGATGCCAAAACTTCAGATGGAACCGGATAATGTAACTTATAATATGGTTATAAAAGGTTTTTTTGTTGCGGGGTTTCCTGAAATGGCGGAAAGGGTTTATACAGCGATGCATGGTAAAGGTTACAAGCCGAATGTGAAGATCTACCAGACGATGATCCATTATTTGTGTAAGGCAGGGAAGTTTGATTTGGCGTATACGATGTGTAAGGATTGTATGAGGAAGAAGTGGTATCCGAACTTGGACACAGTCGGTATGTTGCTCGACGGGCTTGTGAAAAAGGCTCAAATTGATCAGGCTAAGGTGATTATGGAGTTAGTTCATAGACGTGTCCCTCCTTTCAGCTCAAAACAGTTGCTCCCCCTTAAGTCCATTTTGTAATGGTTACATGAGAAATGGAACAAATTTGCTACTACATTTTACACGACAATGCGTCCAAGAGGATTCTTTCGTTCTTTCTTTATTTCTCCTGAGTTTCTTTTGTATAGTTGTAGTGGAACTGGAAATTGAATGTAGTCTCTCGTATTAAGAGGCACACTAACTTCTTATCGACTATACGTTCTTCCGTGTTAAGAAAGCTCAGGATGAATTGGAAGCTTTCAATGGATATATTTGGTAAGTCAAAGATGTCTCCATTATCTAATTGTTGCTTGTACACATCTAGTTTACTTTATACAAGATTTTATTATGTCTTCTTTTGATTTCAGGTCGATCGAGAGCAAATTGGCATGCGCGAAGCTATGACCAATCATTTTTGCCAATCGAGATTTCGCATTAACTTTCATCGACTTTTCTGCTCCCCAATGAATTATGAACAGCAGAATGGAAGAAGAAGAGGCCAGAAGTTTTTCCCTTGTTAATTGAGAGGACCTACTACAATCTGTTTACCGTTGGAGCAATAAATATTTTTTTTATTGATTATGAAAATAAATGCAAATTAGTACAATAGTACTACATCTTTTTTGTAGAACTTTGAGTCCACAAAAATGAGAAAGCAAAAACAAAGTTTGATTTGTTGTCTTATTTGTCAGAAGTGTAAGTTTGTAACGGTTGATTTATGGCGGTAAATTATATTATAGCACTATTGTAATATATTAAAAAAAAAACTCTGAATTATAAAGGACATGGCTTTAAACCTCAAACTGTACATTCACATGTTGTTTCTATGATTGCAAATTGAATCAAGATATGACGTAATCTCATGATAACATTATAAACTTTATCACATTGGCATTATCGTCAGTTGCGTAAGTTACTCGATCACGTAACATACGCACACGTGTTACTTATTATAGCATTCTTGAATCGATCCTCTTTCATTAGCGGTAGGCGACACCGTTTGTTTCGGATTCGAACGTTGTTGATATTATACGATCGTTCAAGGAAAAATCTTGATCTTGATTTGATATTTTTTTGTGTTTTCTCGGGAAAATGAAGGAAAATACGGGAAACCCTCTTCATCTAAAGTCGTTGAATCACATCTCTCTTCTATGTCGATCCGTCGAGGAATCAATGAACTTTTATCAAAACGTTTTAGGGTTTCTTCCCATTCGTAGACCTGGCTCTTTTGATTTCGATGGTGCTTGGTACACATTTCTTTCTCTTTTCTTGGTTTTTAATGACATATTTAAAAAAATTCTTTTGAATTTCGAATTACTTGTAATAAAAAAAAAATATAGGTTGTTTGGTCATCGAATTGGGATCCATCTTCTTCAATCTCCAGAACTTGAGAAATTACTTAAGAAAACAGAGATTAATCCCAAGGATAATCATATTTCTTTTCAGGTATACCCTTCTTTTTTTAGTTTTTTTTTCATTTTGACCCCATATTTTTCTAAATTCTTCTTACTTATCCCTCTTTACTCTGCTCAGATTCTTGTATCCATTACACAAACTCTATTAAAAGTCCGATCTCACTTCAATTTCATCAATTAAAAAACAATTTTCAGAAAAATGTTTTTTAATTGATGAAATTGAAGTGAGATCGGACTTTTAATAGAGTTTCTACTTAAATAGTAACAAGATTAAAATCTTTCTGAATTTGTTCCTACAATTTCTTAATTTAGAGTCTAGAGTTGTAGATTTTGTTGTAACTTTGGTTGTAGTTATGATTGGAGAAAAAAAAAATGTACCATAGAAGTTGACATAACACCATACATGGTTAAACAGAGCCAAGTTTTGTTTTTTCTTTTGATAGATTAATGTGTTTGTGTGTGTGTGTGTGTGTTGGATGCAGTGTGAGAGCATGGAAGCAGTGGAGAAGAAGCTAAAAGAAATGGAGATAGAGCATGTAAGAGCAGCAGTAGAAGAAGGAGGAATCCAAGTAGACCAACTCTTCTTCCACGATCCAGACGGATTCATGATCGAGATATGCAATTGTGATAGCCTCCCCGTTATCCCACTCGCGGGAGAAATGGCTCGGTCTTGCTCTCGACTCAATATCAACCACTTGGTCCAACCATCTCACCCAACTCAAATCCACCCTTAATACTTTTCTAGTCATGGATTTATATATAAAGCGCGTATGAATCGTGATTGTGTTATAATATTACTTGTAATAAGATTTAAGGTTAATGTGATTCCTCAAGCTTGGAAAATGATCATTTGCTTTTGCACTTAAAAACCAAACTCTCTTTTCCTTGTTTGCTTCTAAACTTTGTTTATGTGATATTAAGAGAGGTTATATTACATTTGAAATCGCGTAAACATGCGATTATATGTCAAATATAGATATGTAAGTGTATATACATCAAAGACTTCCCCTAGGTCCTCTAGGGATGATGGTTTCGGCCTCAAGAAGCAGTTGTCGCCGAAAGTTTTGGATGAAAGCTTCTGCGCATTTGTCGACATCATGAACCATCGAGGACTTGCTTTCGAGCTTATGACCGTTTGAAGGTATTGTCACCGATCTTCTCTTCTCTGTAATAACTTTGGAGTTAGTACCATTAATAACCTTGGAGCTCATTTTCTTGTTTTTATGTGTGTTTAGTGGGTACTTTGATATTTGGATGCTGGTGAGAGTGATTTTTGGGAGTGTATTTATAGGATTATGTGTATGTTTGTTATATCTCTAAGTATTTTTAGTCCCTACGGAAACAACTTTGAATATTTAAAAGAAATAATAAACCAATAAGTGATCGAATGTTGAATTTTTGTTTAGATATTACAACGCTAATCTTTGAAAATTATATCTTTTTCATTACTTATCCACTTCAAATTCAAATCAGCACAAAAAATATCTTCAATATTTTTTTTTAATGATTTGCAACTAGGTATGTGATATGCTTTTAGATCAATTAAATACTAGCTGATTCGCCCGCACTCGGTGCGGGGATTAATGTATTTAAAATTTATAAACAAAATGTGACTTTGAATAGTTTAATTTGCGCCGATTGTAATTTCTCGCATAAATGTCTACACATTTAAATGTTTATTTTATAAATATTCATCTGTTCACTCCACTAAAGTTATTTTCTAATTCACTCTAGACTCTCTATTCTATTAAAGACAAAAAATTCTCCAATTCACTCACAAATTTTATTTGTGTTCAACTTCTCATAAATGACAAATAGTTTAAAACGTTTAGTTTGACTTAATTCGTTGATTTTGAAGGTTACTAAACCCTAACACTCACACACTGAATAAAACTACGGTTTAATTTAGTTTGGTTATAGAAAATTTGGTTTGTATGTAATGTAGGATAAAAAAAAATAATGTTTTAATTTGATTTGGTTTTTGGTGAAAATTACCGGTTAGTTGCGGGGTGCTCGATTTATTTTGGTATATGTTTTTGTGCTCACATAAAGATGGTAAATTAAGTGGTAGGAGTTCGCATTACACCATAACTAAAGAAACCAGATCATATCGATTTTGAAGGGTAATTAACCCTTGTATAAGAGCATAAATTCTCCAAAACGTAATATTCCGTTTTTATCCTATTTTTTAAAGACGAAGAAAAGAGTGCTTATAAATGTTAGATGGTAATTCATTGCGACTATTCCAATTCTCTCAGCATCTCGTAGTGTGGATGATACATGTATGCCACAAGCCACGAACACAAAAACTTAACATATGTTAAATAAATAAATATTGAAATTTCTGTGAATCTATGGTTTCTTAGTCTACCAATGACAAATTGGTAAGTGAAGATTGCTCGAAGAAAAATGAACATACAAACAAAAGTAGTAGACTAAAATCTAAGTAAGAAGTAATAACCATTCAAAATCAATAGAAAACAAACACAAAGTGTCATACTATCAGAATCATAATAAAAAATAGAACATGGAGGTGTGAAAAATCCAAAAACACAATGCATGACAACTTTCTTAAGAAATTATCTGTTTTGTACATATGCTTTGTTTCTCCTCCAACCCTATCGTGATGCATTATAACGTTCTTTGTAATCTTTTTAGTAGGATTGAAGCTTAACTTATAGTATAAAATCAAAGTTTCAAGTACAATATTTTTCGGGTTTTTTTTTTGTAATTATATACGGCTTTAGTTGATTATATAAATCATAGGACTTTCTTGGTATTTTTGCATACATGAGTCTCGTAAGATTCAACCTAATTAGATTTCTCTGATCAAACTCATGAGTCATGAGGATAACAACAATTAGGTTTGATGTTAAATTCATCGGTCCGTTTCTTGTACCATGATAGGTTTAAAGAAAAACATAATCTTTCAAGGAGTTATATTATCAGTTTTAAGCAATTATTAATAGGAACAAAAGAAAATGTTCTTTTAATTAAAAGATAAGATCACTAAATTAGAGTTTATAAGTAACTGTGAGTCTAAATAAAATATATCACAATATTTGATTGTTATATATTCATAACAAAAAAATATAAAACAACCGATTGAACATATCCATTAGTATTTCCTACAAAAAAAAAAAAAAAGATCCATTAGTTAGACATGTTTTAAAAAACTCTAAAAAAATAAGTAAACAATTGAACTTTTAAATTAGATTTTCATTAAGGATATTAACAAGAAATAATATAATATGTAAGTAAAAGTATTATTATTAATAGTATTCTAATAGTTACTATAAGTTTTTAGGATTTATGATTTAAAATTAGTGTTTAAAAACCTAGTCAATATATCAAAATACTTTCTACATAACTTAACGAATCCCATAGCTATTATTCATAATTTAACCAAAAAATCAAATCAAAATACATTAAAGATTAGAAGAACGTAATTTCAAGTTTCAATTTCTTCGTCAAGTATCTACATATATAATACCATTTTTTTGGATCAAAATCAAAACAGATAATATTAAAAATATCTTTAACTAAAGAAGTAATCAAACTTTTTTTAATATAAAATTTAAAAACGTTAATAAAAAATAAAAATTACCTCTGGATAATACCATACGATAATACCATATGTTTTTCTTATCGAAACATTCCAAGATTTGGTTTTCGAGAATACAAAGAAGAATCTGAAACAAAACATACACCAAATCATCAACGAGCAATGTACATACAGTGAAATAAATAAATAAATAAATAAATATATATATATATATATATATATATATATATATATATATATATATATATATAACGTTATACTAACATGATAGACAAACGAACACACTAATGTATAATCAAATAATGGATTTGTGAACGTTATACTAACATGATAGGCAAACGAACCCACTAATATATAATCAAATAATGGATTTGTGTTAATAGGAGAAAGTCATAAATCGAACTCTCATGCAATTATACTAACAATAAATCTTAGCAATCATGAAAAGTATACAAAAAATACAGAAAAAAGGAAAACATACGATTGTGTGATGTCTAAACCAAAAAGGAAGTCTTTGGGCATTAAAAAGAATGTCGGCGACACAGATTAGTCTCTTGGACCTAGAAAGCCTTTGGGGAAACTGTGTATAATTCAAAAAAAAAAACCAAAAAAAAAGTCTATATATATGAAACGATGGAGAGTTAGGTAAGGACGGAAAAATGATTCGATAACATCAAATTTAATATTTATGCATAGATATCTAAAATATTTAAATCGTAATTTTTTTATCGAGTATATCTCTAAATAAATAAATCAATCAAAGACAAAATGCAACTAAATCTCATTTGAAATAAATCATTTAAAGACAACAATATTAAATCATTGTAATAAAAACTTAACTTTCATTCTGGTGCATAGTTACCTCTCTAATAATATAATAGATATACGTTTCTGTTTAAATAAGGAAATTAAGCATCAAATCTAAGGTTCTCCTTGAAAAAAGGAAAGGCATATATAACCTAACAAATGGGATTTGATTATCCATAAGCTAAAGAGAACCTAGGGCTAGTAGATACGCCATCGAAAGGCATCTTCCTTTCCCGTCGTCTTCCTAGCTCCGATGATAATAGAGTTATTGGTGGTGGAGGGTTTAGAATTCATGATTATTGGTTTATAGATTATGACAATCTAAATGAAATATCTTTTTACTTTTATTAGTTTGATGATTTTAAAATACCATTCATGATTCTTTATTATTCAAAAAGTTTATTTTTTATTGATTCTATCAATTTAATAGAATCTAGTGTTATTGATTGATGGATTTCTTAAATTTTACTCATCAAGATTTTGATAATACCTTAGAAAATCATTGATCTTTTAGAACTCGTTTAACTAAACTTTTTAAATACACACAATTCTCTACAAATTTAACAAAATTTTGGATTTTAAAAACCAATCAATTCTATAAGCATTCAACTCCCAATGTACATTGCTGCTCCTCTTTTTTTTCTTTTTTTTTTTTGGTCGAACGAAAAATTAAATTGAATTTGGTTTAACCGGTTTGGACCGGTACGGAGTTGAGAGCATATTTAGCAATGAAATCAGCTTCAGAATTGTTTTCCTTTGAACAAACTCAAAGGTCACATTCAACATTAAACCTAGATTAGAGATAGTGAAGAACACTATGGATCTCCGCGTTTTGATCTTGCCGATTGATCAGATGAATCTCATAAAGAAATAGGATTTCGTTAAAACAAATTAGAACTCTAGTAAATCAGAGCTTGTGTGAGTTTTAAAATTTTATGATTTCTATATGAAACGTAGGTAAGTCCGTATAAAATATGTGATTCTAAAATATAATATTATATTTAACTTATGCGTAGATCTCTTCATCTTAAGCTTTTGCAAATTTCAATTTTTTTTTTTTTTCACCTTTTGCAAAAGTAAGTACTTCTAGAAACAATTGTGTTGATACTTTGGAATTGTGTTCTTATCATTACGAAACGCTTGAGAAACTGATACTTTGGAATTGTGTTACTATTGTCTCGGGTTTGTTTGAATTCCCTTAGAACTCTGCATCTCCATTATGTGGAATACGAAGACAGTGCATCCATTGTTAACCTCTTATCTGGCTGCTCGAATCTCGAGAATTTGGTTGTGTCTCGAAATCTACCGGATTCGAAGATTTTCACTCCTTACAGAGACTTGCAGTTTTTACTGTCTATCCTTGGTATGGTGGACAACAGCTTGGTGGCTATGTGGTAAATGCTCCTTGTTTGAAATACTTGAGAATTAAAGGGTTTACGGTCTTCCGTTTCGTCTGATTGAGATTGCATCGGAGTTGCTCGAAGCAAATATTATTGATTGCTCTATAACAATCGATGAGAAGCTTTTTGGATCACTCATGTCAGTTAAACGCCTTTCCTTGATTTCATCACCCTTGGAGGTATGGTAATTTCTTGCGACTTAATTGAGTTAAGTGTTGTTGTTGTTACATTACTTGTGTACTAAATGTTGCCTCATGCATGTATAGATTACCTTATCTACCGGTTGGTATATTTGGAGCTTTCTACACGTATAGCCGAGTGGTGGAATCTACTTTTTCTCATGCTCGATTCATCTCCTAAATTGCAAGTCCTCAAGCTCATCAGTGTAAGCATTTTCAAGTTCATACGAGTTTATTTTTCCAGTTTTTGATTCTTATGATGATCTAGTATGTAATGTGCATTTGTGTTTCCCCCTCATTGTTCTCAGAAAGGGTATTGTGGAAAAGAATATGTGACTTTTAACGAATGGATGTTTCTGAGTGTTTGCTACTTCACCTCGAGTGGAATGGCTACAAAGAGCAGCTCGAAGAGGCAAAAGAAGTTGTGAAATACATCCTAAGAAACGCAAATCATTTGAAGAGAACGACTATCTCCGTAAGAGGCCTTAAATCGGATGAGAGACTCAAATCAAAAGATTTATAAACTTAGAAAAATATAAAGAACAACTTTCCTTTATTAGATTTAGAAACTTTCTCAAAACTAAATCTTTCTTCTTTCTAAGTTATGGTGAAGTGATGAAGTGATATGGAACAACTCTCCATTAGCACTTGTTTATATAGAACTAGGAAACTTGTTCTCCAAGCCTCGGTAGCTTCCTCTCCAAGTCTCGTAGCTTCCTCTCCAAGTCTCGTAGCTTGCTCTCTAAGTCACCGTAGCTTGGTCACCAAGTCTTGGAATTATCTAACATTCTCCCCCGTAATTCCAACTTGAACTCCGGGAAGTTTGATCTCTTGAACTCCGACTAGACTTCTCATTTCTTTGAACTTGATCCTTCCTAATGGTTTGGTAAGGATGTCCGCCTTTTGCTCTACACCGGGTACATGTTCTACTTCAACTTGGCCGTTCTCTACACATTCACGAATAAAGTGATAATTTTTAAGAATGTGTTTACTTCTTCCATGAAACACCGGATTCTTGGTTAAAGCTATGGCCGACTTGTTGTCTATCCTTAGAATGACCTTCTCGTCCTTGCTAAGAATCTCTCTCAACAGTTCCTTGAGCCATATAGCTTGCTTTGCGGCTTCTGTAGCTGCCATAAACTCGGCCTCGCATGAAGACAATGCAACGGTTGGTTGCTTTTGTGATGTCCAAGTAATCGGTGATGCGCCATAGTAGAAAACGTGTCCTGAGGTGCTTCTTCCATCATCAATGTCGATATTGTGACTACTATCACTATATCCAATAATCCTCCTTGGCCCGTTTCTCTTGAAGTATAAACCAAAATTAGTGGTCCCTCTTACATATCTTAGGATATGTTTAATTGCTTGACCATGAGACTCTCTTGGACTTTGCATATACCGGCTTAGAACTCCAACTGCATATGATAGATCCGGTCGCGTATGGAGAAGATACCTTAGACAACCGATCGTTCTTCTATACTCCGTGGCATCAAGCTCCGTCTCGTTTTCAGCCTTTGAAAGCTTTAAACCCGACTCCATTGGCACGTGAGTCAAGTTACACGTCTCCATCTTAGTATTAACAAGAATTCCTCGAGCATAACCTTCTTGTTTAATCCTTATCCCGTCTTCTTCTTGAATTACTTCAATGCCAAGATAATACGTTAGCTTTCCAAGATCCGACATCTCGAACTTCTTTGACATATCTTCTTTGAATTGTTTAATGATTATAAGTGATGTTCCCGTCACAAATAAATCATCAACATAGATAGCCACAATCAAGACATCATTCTTCTCTTCTTTCCGGTACACTGATGGTTCCTTTAAACACTTCTTGAAGTTCATCTCCTTTAGAACTTGGTCGAGTTTAATATTCCATGCTCTTGGGGCTTGTCGAAGTCCATATAGAGCCTTGTAAAGTCTATAAACTCGGTTTTCTTCTCCCTTTTTCACGAAGCCTTCGGGTTGAGTCACATAAACCGTCTCAATTAAATCACCATTCAAGAAGGCGGTTTTCACGTCTAGATGATGTATCTCCCAACCATTTGTTGCTGCAAGAGCTATGAGAAATCGTATAGTTTCGAGTCTTGCCACTGGTGCAAATACTTCTTCGAAATCTACTCCTTGTTGTTGCACATAGCCTTTTGCCACAAGTCTTGCTTTGTTTTTATTCACCGAACCATCTGCTTTTCTCTTTATCTTGAAGATCCATTTTAGTCCAATGGGATTTACTCCTGTTGGCTTGTCAACGAGCTCCCATGTCTTGTTTCTTACAATGGAGTCCAACTCGACTTTCATTGCTTCTATCCATTCAGGAAAGTTTGCAGCTTCAAGATAGTTTTCTGGTTCTCCATCCACTGTGAGTAGTAGCTTCACACTTTCTAGGTCTGCCATCAATACATAGTCGTCAAGATATCTTGGTTTTGTGATGACACGACCATATCTTGTTACTCCTTGTTGCGGTTCTGCTTCTTGATTCTCACCATGGTTTACGTTTTCTTCTTCTTCTTCCTCGACTTGGTTTATAGGTTCATCATCTGGTTCTTGATGATCATTGTCTTGATCATCTTCATTTCCTCTTCCGTCTTCTATAACACCATCACGAGTAAGTTTAAACATGCCCGATTCTCCATCATTTTGTTTTGTTGTAGAAGACCAGTCCCAAACCTTTTTCTCATCAAAGACCACATCTCTACTAACAATCACCTTCTTTGCATTCGGATCATAGAGTCTGTATGCTTTGGAACCAGGTTCTGTTCCAAGATTGATCACACTTCTTGACCTGTCATCTAGCTTCTTAAGATGTGGTCCAATGATCTTTGCATATGCAACACAACCAAAAACCCTCAAGTGTTCGATGTTAGGTTTCTTGGATGTGAAGCTCTCGTAAGGAGTTTGATTCCGCAATGCTTTTGTTGGAACTCGGTTTATGAGATAAGTTGAATGACGTACTGCTTCCCCCCATAAACTGTTTGGAACTTTCATTGCTTTAAGCAAGCTCCTCGTCATCTCCATCAATGTCCGATTTCTTCTCTCAACAACTCCATTTTGTTGAGGTGTATATGGTGCGGTTAAGTGTCTAGAGACTCCTTTCTCTTCACAAAACCGGTTGAATTCAGCTGAAGTGAACTCTCCTCCTCTATCGGTGCGAAAGGTCTTCACGGATAAACCGGTTTGTTTCTCCACGTATTCCTTAAACCTTTTGAACCGATCGAATGCTTCACTTTTCTCCTTCATCAAGATAGTCCACATGTATCTTGAAAAATCATCGATTAACACGAAAACGTATCTGTTATTCGATGGTGTTGGTGGTGATATTGGACCGCATAAATCTCCATGAATCAATTCTAAAGGTTGCGTCGCACGAAATCTCGATGTGGTTGGGAATGAATTTCTTGTTTGTTTTCCAGCTTGACACACATCGCATATACTCGTCTCATGTGACACTTGCGGCATTCCTGTGACCATCTCTTTATCAATCATGTTTTTCATGGCACCAAAGCTTACATGACCAAGCCGAGCATGCCATCTCCATGCTTCTTCATCGTCTTGAGTTTGTAAACACATAGGGTAGGAGATTTCCATTGGTGTTTTGTAGAGGCGATTTGGTGATCTTATGACTCTTACAAGTAATCTCCCACATGGATCTTTAAGCGTCAAAAAATCGTCTCTCATGTAGACTTCACACCCATGTTCCGTTGCTTGTCCAAGACTTAGTATGTTGTGTTTTAAGTCGGGAATAAAATAAATCTCCTTGAGTGCTCTTCTTTCTCCGGTCTTGCACACAAAATCTATGGTTCCCTTTCCAACAATATCAACATACGAGCCATCTCCGAATCTTACTTTTCCTTTGATCTTCTCGTCTAAACTTGAAAAGAAGTTTTTGTTTCCCGTCATGTGGTTACTTGCTCCATTGTCTAGATACCACACACTTGTGTTGCCATTGTTGATATCAAAGTTCTTCGGAATCACCTTATCTTCATTCAAAAACACCACCTCATGAACATAAAGAGCATCAGCTTCTTGAGTTTCATGTAAATTTGTCTCTTGTCGTCCTGCACCTCTCTCGGGACACGTTGAGACATAGTGACCAGCCTTGTCACATTTCCAACAAATTATCTTGGACATATCCTTCTTCGGCTTATGGTCTCCGGTTTCTCCTCCTTGAGATTGCCAATTGGATCTTCCTCGACCCCTGCCTCTATCGGAACCATCACCGCCGTTACTTCCTCTACCATAACCACTGCGGTTAAAACCTCCTCTGTTGTAACCTCCTCTGTTATAGCTCCCTCTGTTTCCTCCTCGAAAATTTCCAAAAGCTCCACCTCTTGAGCTTCCGTAACCTCTTGAAAACATAAGTTTTCCTTGGTCCTCACTTCGGGCTTCTTCTCCCACACGTTCTTCATACGCCTTTAGCCTCCCAACTATATCTTCAAATCCTGTAGTATTCAGATCTAGGACTTGCTCAAGGGATGCTACGATATGAATGAACTTTTCTCTTGGGAGCCCCTTCAAGAACTTCTTCACCAACTTTGATTCTTCGATGGTTTCTCCCAAAGAAGCTGATTGACTTGCTAGGCCTGAGATCTTGCCCGCAAAATCATCAACCGAGTCGGTGCTGCTCATCGTTAACTTGTCGAGTTCCGTCATTAAGGTTTGTAGTCGCGCTTCTCTTACACGATCTGCTCCAAGATGACGTGCTTTGATAGCCTCCCACACTTTCTTTGAAGATGTTTATTCTCCGATTTGCAAAATTAACGTCTCGGGGATTGACTGAAACAATAGTGCTGTCGCCACATCGTTCTTCTTCACATCGGTGGAACCTGGATCTATTGTTTCCCAAACTTCGCAAACTCGCAACGTGATCTTCATACGCATTGCCCAAACTGTGTAGTTTGTTGGTGTGAGCATGGGACAATGAATAGATGCTGCGCCAACGTCTTTTGGTCGCGGCTGTTGTTGGGGTTGAGGATTGTCTTCACCGGCCATGTTTGCTTATGATAATCACTTAACACCGTTCTTGATCGAGTCTTCGACTTAAGGCTCGTTTGAAATTCTCGGTTTCCTAACAGGAATACACAATTCTAGTTCTTTCACAACTCAAAATCAAAAGATTTCAAGGATAATAATCTCAGAGTGAATAGAACTTAGCAAAGTGTATTAATGCTAGCTCTGCTACCAATTCAAATCAAAAGATTTATAAACTTAGAAAAATATAAAGAACAACTTTCCTTTATTAGATTTAGAAACTTTCTCAAAACTAAATCTTTCTTCTTTCTAAGTTATGGTGAAGTGATGAAGTGATATGGAACAACTCTCCATTAGCACTTGTTTATATAGAACTAGGAAACTTGTTCTCCAAGCCTCGGTAGCTTCCTCTCCAAGTCTCGTAGCTTCCTCTCCAAGTCTCGTAGCTTGCTCTCTAAGTCACCGTAGCTTGGTCACCAAGTCTTGGAATTATCTAACAGAGACTTGAGATGCTCGAGGAGTTGGAAAGTGTGGTCTGGGGTTCGAATCCATCGTGCAAGCTTCTTCTTTCCGAATGAAACTTTTCATATCAGTAAGAAAGTCTTTTGTTATTCCAGGCAAGGGTTTCGAACCGGTTGCTACTTTCACTCTGTTTATAAAGACTTGTATTGGTTTCGGACGATGAGTTGCTGTGTGACCAGTATTATAGGATTCTAATTCCAACTAAAGTATATGTCACCAAACTAAAAAACAAAGGTGTAGATGAGCAAATCCAATTTTCCCTTAAAAGAATCATAAAATCAAATAGAGCTGAGTCAGTTTTGTAAAAGTTATGTAACTTTACTCTCTTATCTAAATCTCACACTAAAATATGATTTTAACTCTATATAACCAAGTGGAGCATAAATCCACAAGATGGTAACACATCCAGATTTATACCTCTTTAATATAGCTACACAACACAAACACAACTTATAATGGTAATAATGTACCATAATGGCTAAAACAAATGTGACCAAAAAATGGCTAAAACAAAATCTACTTAATTAGTAAAATAGTTAATCTTTAATGAATACGAAGTCAAACATATCTAGTAAACATTAATATTTTCTGTTTTTCTTTGTCGTTTATTTCACTTTTATTTTACATATAAATAATAACACGATTATATAAATATATATGTACTCTTTGATTGTCATCCTAACTCTCTAAAAAAATGAAATTAAGTTATTTAAGGATAATGTTATTTTTGGTGAATTGTATGTGTGTTTCGACAAGATGGCGAGCCTTAATAATCGTTTTATGGATGCTACGAAATTACAAAATTTCAGCGATTTTGTAACTGAACAACAACTTAAAATCCAAGTTTGTTTAAATTTATCTTAAAACTTTTTTTGAGCTTATATGTTCACCATAATTACAACCATTTTGTATGAATGGACGTTCTAACACATTGACACATGAAGATTTACAAATTAATTTTCTAATTTATTTCGTTTATGGATGGTAGACTACACATGGTGATAAATATGAATGCGTTGATTTTTACAAACAACCAGCGTTTGACATCCCGTCAATGAAAAATCACCCATTTCACTACGAAGTAAGTATTTTTTAATCTATGTGAGTTTGATCATTATTCCAGCCATTAACATAGTTTTTCTGAAATGTAGATGCGTCCAAGATCATCCATAAGAAATTCAAAAACAAATAATAAATTTTTTTGTTATTTATAGAAAAATGGTATAGGTTGTCCTACTGGTGCTGTACCTATACAAATAAGCTCCAATGATGAAAAATTAAGATTAGATTCAATCTCTAAAACATATAGACCCAAAGGTTCTTGGAATTTTGTTTATAATCAATCTAATGTTGATAGTCACCAACATCATGTAAGTAGCATATCATTTAATATTTTCCCATCCAAGAAAATATGTAATTAAGTAGTGTAATATATACAATTCCATCAAACTCATAAAACAATGTTGATGATAAATGGTGATGATGATTAGTTTGCGGTGTCCCGTACCAAAGAAGGAAAAGGAAAAAAGTACACTGGATCATTTATGGAGCTAACTGTACATTATCCTAAGGTTAAACTACCACAATACAGTTCTAGTCGTATGCATGTTCAAATTGGAGAAGATTTTATTCAAATTGGTTGGACTGTAAGTTTGTTATCATGTATATTTTTTTAGTTTAGTTTTGATCTACATAAAATAAATCAAAATCAAAAACATCATCATAAATAGACATTTTTTTAATTGTTCACCATGTAAAAATATTTAATATAACATTAACGCTCTGAATATGTTTACATTTTAGGTAAATCCAAAGTTATATTCTGATAGCAAAGCTCGACTTTTTGTGTATACGAAAGTAAGTTATTATTAAGATATGTATGTTGAACATATTTACTAATTATTCATCAGAAAGTTTCAAGTTTTTCGATGTACTAAATATTTGTATGCTAGACATAACAATTTATAGAATGGTACAGGCAGGTGAAAATCAATGTTATAATAGCATGTGTTCAGCAGGGTTCATATCGGTTCGCTCAGATTTTCATCTTGGTCTTGTGCTCGAGCCTAGTACTCGTCGGCATGAGATTTCTTACAATTTATATAGCTTACTTAAGGTTTGTTAGTTACTTAAGGTTAATATACTTATTATCTTTTAAACAAAAAAAAAAACAAAAAAATACTTATTATCTATATCACAACTCAATAATTTATGCTTAAGCGTTATGCTTAACAAATTGTTATCTCACAAATTGAACAATAGAACATCTATCAAACAGAAGATTAAAAAAGTACAAGAATGTAGTCAATAAATCACATGAAATTCAACAATTTATTTATCTATTTTGTAATTTACATAGAAAATTAACAGTTTCTTTCATCAAACATATACTAATAATAATAATTTTTATTTTGTTTTGATGTGAATGATCAAAGGACAAGACAAATGGTAACTGGTGGCTTAAGTTTGATGGAGAAGAAATTGGGTTCTGGCCATCAAATAGATTTAAACAAAATTTTGCCAACAAGATCGAGTGGGGAGGAGAAGTGTATAGTGCATTTATGCCGAGTCCTCCAATGGGATACGGTATTTTTCCAGTTAAACATCCTATATATGATGCCTACGCCTGTAACATAACTACAGTTGACGAAAATTTTAAAGTTGATGACCGGGTAAAGAATACAGAGGCATTCTCGGATAACATTCGTGGTTATAGAGTGAGAGATGATATACATTCACAATTTAAGACCAAACATATCGTATATTTTGGGGGTCCTAGAAATATTTAAAGGATAAAAGATATTTTATATAAAATATGGAGAAAAGTTTTATTAAAGATCTTGTAACCGAGTTTTAAAATAAATTATTCACTTTTCTTGATTTTCATTTGTTTGTGTGTATATGCATACAACAAAACTTCGCCAGAATTTTCTACTAAAATAAGGATGGTAAGAGATTTGAGAAACCATATTTGCCATTTTTAAAACTAAAACAAGGTAGGTTTCTTCATTATTAGTTAAAAAGATGTTACAAAATGGCAAAAGAAAATGTAGTATATTTTTTCTTAGAATCTAAAATAGTTTTTCGTAAAAGAGTTTTTGAAAACAGATCCTTGTCGATCACTAAAGCGGTAAAAGATGCCCTGGATAGGCAGCTGGCCTAAGGAGAAGAAAAGGTTGTCTCATGGAACAATAAAGAATGGCTTTCTTCTCCCCAGGCTTGGCTCGAGGCATTGGCCTTACGTTTGGCAATGATCTGGGCCAGGGAGAAAGCTTTCATTCCCCTATTCATAGATCAAAAAACAGTATGGCCGTGTCTCTGGCAAAGAGTTTGCTGGGAAATTTGATTGATGTAGCAAAAAAATGTATGTATGCTTAAGGTTGGGAGCTGAGTAGTCTCTCGGCCTCGTCGTTTGCTTCAGCCTGTAATTTCCATTTCTGCATCTCAAACAATCAAAGACCAAAGTATCATTAACACACAAAATATTGTTGTAAGTGAGTATGGAATTGTATATACCTCTTCAAGGTTTTCGAGTTCCATGATCTGCTCTATCTGTTGAGCAATGTTTTCCTAAGAGACAATGGAGTTTTTGCTTTAGTCTTCATATTCAGATTCATAAGTAAACTGTTTGTAGAAATAACTCACAGTATTGTTCACTGCCTCGGCCGCAAGAACATCACTGTCCATTTCCACCTCTATCTCAATCATTGAAGATGTCTAAAACATAAGTAAATCGAAAATCTAAACGGTTTTCTAATCAAGTGGAAGAAACCATAACAAGAACTCATGAATATTTAAAAAGGTGTGGTTTCGTTTTCTTACTCTAGAATAGCTATCGATCCTTCCTTTTTATGGAGTTCTCCAGAGCTTCTCGTACCTCCTTACTCTCGGTTCTTCGAGTACTAAACCTGAATCAATAACTCCACTCGAGACCGTTGTCACTGCGGATGACAACATTATCCAATACAACTGAAGAAAGTCTTGTATAGCTTATGGTTCGAATCCATCGTGCAAGCTTCTTCTTTCCGAATGAAACTTTTCATATCAGTAAGAAAGTCTTTTGTTATTCCAGGCAAGGGTTTCTAACCGGTTGCTACTTTCATTCTGTTTATAAAGACTTGTATTGGTTTCGGACGATGAGTTGCTATGTAATGTGTGACCGGTTCGATATTCAGAACTTTAGATAGGTATCTTGATTAGCCTAATCCTCAGATGTTTACTTTAGCATAAGATATATCAATATATATTATCAGAGGTTTTTGCTTTTGGATTTTTGAAAGAACAGTAAAATCTAACAATATACTACAAATTTTAGTATATGTTTAGATTTATGCATGTGTTCTTATATGTACACATGATCGGAGACAACTTGTGTTTACGTTTTGATTTTCGCTTTGATACTAGAATAATGGCAGTCAATTTTACCGATGAAAATTTTATGGGAATGGTTGTTCCACAAATGGAGGCATTGTGATAAGTCGAAATTATTTAATAGTTAGTCTATAGATTTTTACGTTCTTTACATTATTTCATTAAGTTGATAAGGCTATAGATTGGTGAATTAAATTTGCCAAAACATGAATATTTTGGTATGCATTGAAACGTGGTAGATTTGCAATCAGAAAACATGAATTCAAAGATAGACAGATGTGATCTCGGACTGAACCGACTGTTTCAAGAAGCTTGTCTCATCATTCGAAAGACAAGAAGGAGGATAAACTTGACCCGAACTCGAACCATAAGCTTCCCAGCAAAAGGACTCTGTGAAACCATCATCATTTGATGGTTCAAGATCAATGTCTTGTAGAAGTATGTTACGACATGGTGATGTATCGCTACAAGTAATCTTGATCGCTTGTTTCGATGCTGAGGTTCCTCGAACGCGAACAAATGCAATGTTTTCAATTATAACCGCTGATGTCTGCAGAGTTATAATCAGATTTCAGGTTCAATATTACTTGTAATCAAAGTTAGAAATGGCGTGGAAGTTCTTTACCTGATTCGCACACGGCTTTTTAGAATCGCAATAGTACTGATCGATGATAATGGGGTTCGACACATTGTTAATATTGATGTTCCTAAAGATGATGTTTGAGACTAAACCACTTCCTCCCTGGTTATAAGTGTAAGAAAGGAAGTTAAGTTTTTTTCATTCTCAGAAAGTGAATTGAAACTTTGATAATAAGATGAAACCACCTGCCATGTTTTGATCCGAACACCATTCTCAGTGTCGGAAATGGAAGCCATATCAACCGTTATGTCACTAACTTCTTCCCAAGATTTTGATTTTCCTAAGCTTCCAATGCTACAAAAAAAAAAACAAGTCTAATATTAGACTATACTTTAGCAAACACTGTTTATCATCTGTTTGGCTTTAGTTACCTTATGCCATGACCAGGACCACACACAATGTTGCTAATGGAGATCTGCGAAGAATCTCTTACAATCGAAATACAATCATCTCCTACACAAACATATCCGAATAATCAACATTCGAAGAAAAAAAATACCAGATTGAAGGTCTGGTTAAGTGAAGGAGACTGACCTGTGCTGATTGTGGTGTTGTCTATAACGATACCACGAGAGACACTTATATGAATTCCATCAGTGTTTGGACTACTACCGGGAGCTATGACCTTAAGACCAGATATGGTCACACGGCGACAGCTAGTAAATGCAATATGCATTTGCTGACTATCTATCACATTGATGTTTTCAATTCTCATGTTCTTACACCTGTGGAATGTTAAAGCCTACACGACAAGCAGAGTTATAAAACCGTAACCAAACCAATAGAAATGTAACTAACGACTTACCGTTGGAGCGCCTCGACAAGGCTGCAAAATATAGATGATTGAAACAATAGTGAGATTCCTTTTTAATTTCTCTGAAGATATCATATTAAAGAGAGACAAAAAAGGAAAAATTTACATTGGAATGATTGCGTTTGCAAGATCTTCTCCACCATTCTTGACCCATTCCATATACAGTACCACCTCCTTCAACCGTCAAGCGACTCACACCATGAAAGTATATCCATTTCCTTAGGTTTAGACCTTCCCAATCATCTGGATCGCTCGGAGCAATGATTGTACCAGAGATCTATTGTACAAAAATACAGAACATAAAAGTCAATGAAGACAATATAACAAAGACAACAATCTGACAATATCCACACAATAGAACAAGGACAACAATCTGAAAATGTCCACAACATAACAAAGACAACAATCTGATGAAATCCACAACATAACAAAGACAATAATCTGAAAATATTCACAATAGAACAAAGAAAACAATCTGTAAATATTCACAAGATTCCAAAGAAATGTTCAAGCTTTTTTACCTGGAGAGTGAGTCTTGATTTACAAGGTCCAGAAAGATCAATTTGCCGAACAAGAAAAGTGTAATCTTCAGGAACCAAGATTCTTGTTTTGGATTTGGAAGAACAAGCTGTTTCCCAAGCATCTGCAAACGCCTGCGTGTACCATTTTCACATTATCATCAATTCCGACACGACACAATCACTGTCTATTTCCATATTCTTGCTCAAATTCCAGATTTTGGTAAGAATTCAAGATTTGCTTTTTTACAGTGAAAAATGGGTTCTTGATAGGTTTAGAGATTCGTTTACTTTAGTGTCGTCGGTGAAGCCATTGCCTTTAGCTCCGAAATGGCCGACGTGGAGGAGCCGTTCGGATCTGGGTCGCGTTCGGGTCGAGCGGTGCTGTCTTCTTGGAAGCTGAAGAAGCGATTCGAATGAATTCGCGTTTGCGGCCAGACCGAGTGTGAATGCGACTAGTAGTAATAAATGAAAGACAACATTTTTGCATGAATAATAATAACTCATGGTTTGGAGATAATTTTTCTAGGATTCGAAATGGGTTTTTATAAAGTTTAACCAAAGCAAGATTTTAAACAAGAAAATGAAGAAGCACGTAGGTGGGATTTCTCTAAATGGGTGGTATAGGTGGGATTTTGTCCCCTTTCGTTTTGGCTGCTTGTGGTCTTACTTGTTTTAACAACTTTGGCCATTTCGATATTTATTCAATCAGATGACCAAAAAAAAAAAACAAGAAAAAGAAGAAGCATGTAGAAGAAGATTAAATAAATTAAATTTAAAGTAAACAGATGGATAAACAGTCTTTATAAATTAATATGAAAGAAGAATTACAGATCTAAAAAGATTCTTTCTTCTACCTTCTTCAGATTTTATTTTCCTGATTTGTAATGATGATGAAATGACGTTGTGTTTAGCTAGAAAGCATAAAGCAAGAAGAGAGTTTCCATTTTCATGGTTTTGAGTAATGACACTCAGAATTTTTCTCCATTAACATTATTGTTTGATTAATGTTGGTAATCAATCATATAACAAAAAATGCGACATCTTTATGGGTTATATAAGCCCAAACTATATTCTTTGTTGTTTGGCATATAATAAGCCCAAACTCTTTTTAGACTCCGTAATTTTATCAGTTTCAGTTTCTTAAGAGCCCAAATTAGCAATGTTCTAATCGCGATTAGTATGCTAAATACTCTTAAATCACTAATGAAGAATTGCAAGTATATTCTCAGCTCCACTTTAGCCGCCGAATTAGCTCTCGACTCGAATTATTTCGTAAAACAAATTCAAATCCCAAAAATATTAATCAAATCAAAACTACTAAATGGGTTAATCATTAAAAGATGAAGAAGATAGATAAGTCTATCCTCTGTTCTGATTTTCCTCGAAAAAATTGGAATCTTTTTTATTTTGTTACATAAATTTTGGAATTTTTCTCGAACCAAGCAAGAAGAATTTGTAAAAAAGACGCTTAATTTACAGTACCCAAAACAATCCCAAGTCGAGGAAATCTAAAAACATAGAACAGAACATATTTGTTTAAGTTGAAACAGAGTTTAAATTAAAGCAGAGCACAAACACAAAATTAGAAACAAAGATTCAAGTGTATGTATAACTCTTTTTTCTTATCTTTGTATGTCTTCTTTACTTTTACGGTTTTACCTTGATCTGCGTTTCGGTAACCTTTTCCTCTGATTAACCGGTTTCTTAACCGGCGATTTCTTCCCAAAAGCAGAGCAACACCCAAACGCCGATAATCTCGGCGACGGTGGGTCTATCGCCGGAGAAACTCTTCCGGCGTTTCGATGATACCGATTACCTCCTCCTCCACCGTTGGATCGACTCCTCTCAATACCCTCACCGTCGATTCTAACCGGTTTAATCCCCTCTCCGGCGATCGGTTCCGACGTAATCAGTTTTGCTTGTTCTTGAGTTTCGGTTTTTTGGTCGTTTGCTTGTTGGTTTAACTCGGCGATAAGACGATCGTCCCAAACTATACCGGAAGATCCTTGTCGCCGGAAAGAAATGGTGGATCTTTGAAGACCCTCCATTGAAGACGGTAACTGTTCTTCCTCCGTTTTGGTTTTTTTTTCTTCTCCTTCTTAGTCTCTCTCTTGCTCTGTTTTAGCTAAAAGTGGTTGATCATTGTGTTTCAGACTTTCTTCTTCATGGTCTTATCTTTTTAAATATTATCAAGAATAACTTATGTCCTTTCTACTTAATTGTTTTTTGTCATTTTCTAAAAAACAAAAATCTCTAACCAAATATTATCCCGATTATTGTGTTAAAGACGTAATCATTTTTGTATTTATTTGTTAAACGGCAGAAAAAAAACTGGGTCAAATCAACGAGTAAATTATGTAAATCTTTATAAACAACGGTTTTGGGTGGTAGGTGTTGCAATTAGTGAAAACAAATGAAAATTCAACAGAAACTATAGTCACATCTCTACCGAATAGGATTTTATTTAAAAATCAACATATAAATTATCGCATAGTATATAGTTTTATCAAGCAAATTGTCCAACGTGGTTTAATTTAATAAATTCTTAATGAATATCCAATGTTGGTGATTCGTTCATGCATAATTTGATTAGTAGAGAGTTGAAATTCTCAGGAGGAGGATGACTGATTCTTCGTGTTATAAATAATAATCCTAATCACAAAAATCTGACGCTTAATATTTTCTTAAGAATATAAACTTTGAAAGGTGTGCATTATTATGCAATATCTTGTTATGGCTTGGACCATCCCATTTTCGAATAGTGGACAATAACCATTCATGTGCCACTTTTTTCATATGGGCAACAAAATTATATTCTACACCGCAAAAATAAAACCCATGCTTTAAAATCTCACGTCACTAATAGAAAATATTGAATTGATTTAATCAGCAAAAAATAAAACGGTTGCATGCGAACTAAACGGGTTTAATTTGTGATGATGGTTGGAAAAAAAAATTTGTTAGACTAAAAGAGAAGCCTCTCACAAAAAAGTGAAAAAAAAGAATCAAATTGTTATACTTTATTTTTGCTTGTTTTTTACTTAATATTTACTTAAGTTTTCCTTGTTTTATGAGAGGAGCTTCTCACTCTAAAATGTTTTTTTTTAAACAAGGGTTTCTAAAATGTCCTCCCTTCGTTTTTTTGTCTGATGTTGTAGAATTTTCACACCTATTAAGAAAACACATTAATTCTTAGTAATAAATGTCTTATTTTTTGCACTAAACAATTTTCTATAACTCTAGACGAATAGTAATTCAATAAAATCAATTTTTTTTGCTATACTGTAGACTTCTCCACTACGATGCATTTTTTTCTTTTTCTTGATTTTTTTCCTTGTGTTGTAGTTTTGATTCTTTTGGTTTTCGACTTGCAGGTTATATAATATGGAGGTAAGATGAATTACAGAGAAATCAAACCGCGTAAGTAATCAAAAAATCAAAATCCAACGCATATAATCACTAATATATGATTATGCGTAGGCTTAACATTTTTTTATTTTGCATTTTTTCACCTTTTACAAAGTATTCTAGAAGATAAAACTTTTTGTACTTTGGAATTTTGGATGTGAAAAAAACAATATTTGTTTTTGTGTAATTTGGGAATGCAGGCTAAGCCAAGGACACAGCGTACTCAGGTGATTTGGTTAGTTGAGAATTGAAAACTACAACATCTCAGGAGGAGGACGACTGATTCTTGATTTTTTTTTCTTGTGCTGTAGTTTTGATTCTTTTGGTTTTTACCTTTGTATAGGGTCAATTTTTGACTCGTTTCGATCTCAAGGTGTCAAGTCACTCCACAAGGAAAAAGACGGGCCAGTTGCGGTTTACGTTTACGGGAGATCAAAAGTTGCAGCAGAGCTTCTTATCAAAGAGAGAGATCAAAAACTTTGCACAAGTAGTATTGGTTACGAGATTATTAACAAGAAACTCAACACGAAATGGTGTCTCCATGGGCTTACGAGTATGCATTATATGATCTTAATGAAAATGCTTTTGCCTTACCCAATCCATCGAACATTCGTACTATTGGGTTAATTATTGAGCTTCATTTTAAACATCCAGTACTTCGTACGAGTAAACTTGAAAATATCCAAATAAACCTCGTAGAGTTTACTTGAAAACATCCAACAAAAAGCATAACAAAGTACAAAAGAAGGAAAGTTTGCATTGTTTGGATCCTCGAGCTTTCTACTCCGCAGTCATCTTCTTCACAGGCCATCGTTTCTAAAACAAACCACGAAAGTTTTAGTTTGTTGCCATGAACCAAGACTCAAGAACAAATTTAAGTACATGAATCTAACCCATCAACGACGATTGTGGACAGTGCATCTTGGTGGTTGGGTAAGGTTTTTAACAAGTACTTTGCGTCTTCCAATGATGCTCCCACTAAGTTCCGGTGCCTTCTCTGCTGCGTCAAACCCCTTAATATACACCACAGTGAAGCTGCAAAAACCAAGTCTTTAGTGAGACCATTTAATAACTAGAAAGTTGGGGAAAAAGCTTGTCGGAAGAAGCCACAAACCTCTTGTGGATACGGACTTTCGTGACCGGTACCACATGAAGAGAAAAGCTCACGCACCGCGCTCTCGATACCATCAGCACTAAGCGAAGTGGCATATCCTTCAACAGTTACCAAAATAGGCCTGTAATGATATATATTATCAACACATGCAAGAAGACATGTTAAGAACATATCAAAATCTCACAAAAGAAAAAAGAAAAATGCGTTTACTTGTTGTCTAAAAACGGATAAGCCTCGGCACAGAATTTCCATCCTCCCACTTTACATCCATTAAGTTTCAAGGCCTTGTCCACTGCATCCTCTCCCACAAGATAAATATAAGCAACACGCGACTTTTCGTCAACATAAACATCAGTGATCTTTCCACATGAACCGTAATGTTCTCTCAACGCACCCTCGACATCCTCATGATGAATCCCGGAGTCAAATCCCCTAACGGAAATCCTCCCAATGTCACTGAAATCATTTTGATAATTTTATCACCGTGACAAGAACAACGCAGAACAAGATACAAATCTCGAATTGAATGAAATTTACCGGGCTTTTGGTTTTGCTGCATCACTATGTAGCTTGACAGGTCCATCTGGGAACCACAACGCAGTCTCCTTAATAGCGCTCTCCAATGAGTCACTCCAATAGATCAGTGTGCTGCACCAAATCATGTCATTTATTTTCGGACCAAATAAAGGAAAAAAGTGACCTTATATACCTGCCAATGTCAGTGTCCATGTCATTACAAGAGATCGTGTTTCCAATGATATCTCTATCGGCTGAAACAACGTTCTTCCCCTCCCAGATCATTGCAACGACTGCGCCAGAGCTTATGTAGTTGACACGATCACCAAAGAAGGGCTTGGCAGACAAGTGTTGGTAGTGTTTCTCAGCAAAAGGGCGGTCCAAAGTGATCATCTTTAGACCTGTCCGTGTCCACCAAACAAACAAAGAGACCAACCAAACAAAGAGACCAATCAAACAAAGAGACCAATGTTGAAATTCAGCTACTCGACGGAGAAAAGTCTCTCTTGTCTAATCTATGCAGTATTATTCTTACCTTTCAAAGTGAAACCCTTCTTGTCAAACTTGGAGATGATTTGACCGGCCTGAATTACAAAAAAAGAAAACGGAATCCTCGTCACACAGATCCTAACGAGAAACAGTCAACAGAGATCAAGAGGGAGTTTTTCGGGAAACGTACAAGACCCAACTGGACGCCGTCGGGCTTGATCAGGATGAAGGTGTGCTCCATTGTCTAGACGTCGGCGATACAGATTCCCAACGAACTGAGGAGAGGACGGCGTTTGTCGAACCGAAAAACGTAAGTGACCCCAGAATATTCGCTCTTCTGGGTCTATGGGCTTTCCCGTCTATATATATATATATATATAGCTTCATTTATCATTTTATTATGTCTTAGGCCCATAGGTTTTTTTTTTTCCGTCTTTATTAGGACAAGGCCGGCCCACTAGCTTTTGTTTTCCTCCACACACGGGTGATATAACGTGAATTTGAATGTTCCTAACCACGAACTTAAGAGTATTCGGAGTCTTTTGAGTTGTTTTGAGCTGATATTTAGATCCATACTCGAAGATTTGGAACCACATGCGTACGGGAAGGAAATTCAAGCATTCGAGCGAAAACCGGAAAATGTGGCCGATCCTGGAAATGGGACCAACCGGTCTACACCAAGGACCGGTCGGTCTAGACACTTTGAAGACTTGGCCGAGCTCCTGGAGACCGGACCGGTCGATCCACTCAACGGACCGACCGGTCCCATGTTGAAGACGTAAAGATGGAGGCCTCGGGAAACCGGACCGGTCGGTCCACATAAAAGACCGACCGGTCCACTTGATGGCGACTTGAAGACCTTGGCTCGGGAATTGAGACCGACCGGTCCACACCAAGGACCGGTCGGTCCACACATGGCACGTGAAGATTTTTGGACTCTGGAAACAGGACCGACCGGTCCCGATTCCAGACAGACCGGTCCAGTCCCAGATTTTTAGGAAACTTCCCAGATTTTGTTTTATCTTATAAATACCTGTAGGATTTCGTTTTTTAAGGGACGACCTCTTTTATACTCTTTTACCGACGCTTTTATTCAGACTTTTGAGAATTGTAATCAAGGAGAAGATCTCATCACCCTTTGGAGAAGATTTCTGAACCTTATTCTTGTTTTCTATTTTATAATTATGATATACTCATCCATGGTTTTTGCTTTGTCTTTTATCATGTCTGAGCAGTTCTCTAGTTAGGTTTTAGGGTTTTCGATGGATCTCACAGATTAAATTAGACATAGATAGATTACTTATCAATTACCATCTTCATCACTGTTAGGCATAATGCTAAGATTGAACTGGCCATTTAATCTCTAGATCTTAGGTTGATGCACATTCTGAAAGCTTGTGTATTGCTAGAACTACTTTTGATGAGTAATGCGTTATGACAAACAGAAGTTTAGTTATAGAGTATTGTGAACTGATCAAACCTGAACATTAATGCTTGCCTAGGATAGCCGTGACCAAACGAAAGTTTAGGCACTCAGATCTCTAGGGAAAGTAATTGTTATCACGGAAGTGGAGCAATTTATATCAGTGTTTTGAGTTTACGATGTTGGAATGTCCTGAAATCATACTTGTATTCACTCTAGTGATAGTTGTACTGTCGAGATTAGACATTCATATGATACTAGGTGGTCATAACGTTTTGTTAGAAACCTCTAATGATCTATGAGTTGTGAACTCATTGCTAGTATTATATGATCCTACAGGGTCACACACCTAAGCAAACTGGACATACTTTATGTGGGAATGATCATTAATGTAATGATCAAAACAACGTGTTTCAAAGGAGGTGTCGATCGACACTACAGAGTAATGTCGATCGACACGTGTATATGATACACATTATAATCGTGTTTTAAAGAGTGTGTCGATCGATACAAATAAGTCATGTCGATCGACACGGGCCAATAATCGAAATAGGGATTTCGGTTTAATGACTCAATTGATTCTGAATCGGTTCAGGATCAATTAGGTTTTCTCCAGAGCCTATATAAAGAGTTATAAGGCACGACCTGGTGGACAAGGGGTTTTGTGAAAACTTTCTAGCAGCCACTTTAAAACGCAGAAACTCCCTGAGAGATCCGATCTACCAGCACTAGCATCCCGGCGGATTCCAGTTTGTGTGCGTGTGGACTATCAGTAGAGGCACAGCGATTGAAGTGCTCTAAATCTAGAATCCCTGTTCTATCCGCTGCAAAACTCCAGGTATATTCGAGATCCGTTCTATCAGATTTATTTGTTTACAAACTAGATCCTAGGCAAAGGAATCGAGACTAGGTTGATTAATAGAGATTAATCCGGTTAAAACCTGAGTAAATTCCTACAGTGGTATCAGAGCCTTAGGGTTTAACATTGTAATCTGAATGAACAATAATCGTATTTGATCAATTGTTCTTTGCAAAATCGTTTTGTAGTAAATTTTTCAAATCGCATGAAAAACCTAGTCGTGTCGATCGACACAATGGTTGTGTCGATCGACACGATCGTCTCTGCCTTGCGATTGATGAATCGGTTCAATTGGATTGAATCGGTTATCGCGCTTGGTAACAAATCAATTAAACCGGCTAATTGCGGTTTGGTGCAATTTGGTTGGCGTCGATCAACACAAATGTTATATCGATCGACACCGACCGGTTATCGACCAGGTTCAATTGGATTGACCGGTTATCGATCCGGTTCAATTGGATTGACCGGTTATCGCAAAATTGATTTGGTTTGGTTAGCGTCGATCGACACAAATGTTATGTCGATCGACAGAGGCCAATTATCGACCCGGTTCAATTGGATTGACCGGTTATCAAAAATTACATTTGGTTTAGTCAATGTCGATCGATACAAATATTGTGTCGATCGACACTGACCGGTTATCAAAATTGGTTCTATCGGTTATCGAAACCGGTTCAATTGGATTGATCGGTTGTCGAAGAACTGTTCCAGAGAGGTGAGTGTCGATCGACACTAATGTAGTGTCGATCGACAGCCTATAAAGATTGTGGGTTAGTGAACCTGAAATCAAATTACCGAACCAGATTTAATGAGATTGGGTTCCTGAATGCATATATATGATATGTGTTAAGGATTAGAAGTTCAATTCCTCAACTAAATATCAAGTGTTCTGGATGTCTTCCCGATCTTGTCAGCTGTCAAGACTCGTTTCATTGCGTGATAGGCTTGCAGTGCAAGGTGTCTGCAGTTACATGAGTAAGGCAGTAGGTAATTGAGTTGATGGGCTTGCAGTGCATGGCATCAACTATTACATGACTGAAAAGATTGGTTTACTTGAATGGGCTATCAGAAGTTCTGGGCTCAGAGACATCAGGTGGTTAGAACATAAGATGTTTTATCCACAACCAAGAGTCATATTGGATATGATTAGCAAAGTGTTGCTTACCTATATAGCTAAGATTTGAGTGACAGCCAGTGGCTCGCTCGGGTTTTGGTGAAATATGGATCTTGGATCATTATATTCATTTGGGGAAACATAGTTTTGAATATAATGCGAGTTTTCTTAATTGTTAAGTCTTCTCTTGTATTGAACATGATAACTTACCCTCTACCTCTTTTGTTTCAGCAATGTCTAGCTCAAACAACACTTTCTCCCTGAGATTCGTCCTTGAGAAGGACAAGTTAAATGGATCTAATTTTCTCGAATGGTATCGGAACCTGATAATTGTTCTCAGGCAGGAGAAGAGGGACTATGTCCTTGATAAAGTTCTCCCCGAGAAGTACCGTGCCAATGCCCCGCAGACAGAGAAGAATGCTTGGGATAAGCATTCTAATGATGTGGTCGATGTGACTTGTCTGATGCTGGCGACCATGAACTCAGATTTGCAGAAGCAATATGAGAACGTGGTGTCACCCATCGAGATGATCACTAGCCTGAAAGCAATGTTTCAGCAGTAGGCTCGAACTGAGAGATACCAGACGGTTAAATCTCTAGTTGAGTGCAAGCTACCAAAGGATGCTCCAGTAAGTCCTCACGTCATTAAGATAATGGGTTATATTGATAACTTGGGGAAACTGGATTGTCCCAGTAGCCAAGAGTTGGCTACTGACATCATACTGCAGTCACTGCCGCCAAGCTATGATACGTTCATAATGAATTATAACATGACCAGCCTGACGAAGACGTTGACTGAGTTACATGGCATGCTCAAGACAGCTGAGCCAAACATCAAGAAGGGCGCCCCAAATGTGCTTATGGTACAAAGGGGCAAAAAGTTTAAGAAACCCAGCAAGGGCAAAGGGAAGGGCAGGGCAGTCCAGGTTATGAACCAGGACAAACCTGCGCCTCCTCCTAAGCCAAAGGCTGGCCCTTCTGATGCTGATAAATGCCACTTCTGCAATGAGCATGGGCATTGGAAAAGAAATTGCAAGAAATTTCTGGAAGGTTTAAAGAACAAGAAGAAGACGTACGAGATGACTTCTCCATGTATTTATGTTATTGAAGTAAATGTTACTTCTTCAGGTTCTAACTCGTGGGTATTGGATACCGGTTGTGGTGCTCATATTTATACTAATGTGCAGGCACTAAGCAACAGTAGGCAGCTGGAAAAAGGACAAGTGGAGCTGCGAGTCGGGAATGGAGCAAGGGTTGCTGCGTTGGCCGTGGGCACTTATCATTTGTCTTTGCCTTCGGGCTTGGTTTTAGATTTGCATAATTGCTACTATGTACCTGCGATAAGCAGAAACATCATTTCAATTTCCTGTTTGGATTTAGAAGGATTTGATTTTTCTATTAAGAATAAATGTTGTTCTTTTAATCGCGATGGTATGTTTTATGGTAGCGGCCCATTAGAGAATGAGCTTTACATTTTAAATCAATCAATGCCCGTCTATAACATAAATACTAAGCGGTTTAAGTCAAATGACGAAAACCCAAGTTTTCTCTGGCACTGTCGTTTGGGTCACATAAACGAGAAACGCATACAGAAGCTCCATAGTAGTGGGCTTTTGGGCTCATTTGATTATAAATCATGTGAGAAATGTGAATCTTGTTTGATGGGAAAAATGGCAAAGGCTCCTTTCAACAAACCAAATGAACGGGCCAGTAAATTATTGGGCCTTATACATACAGATGTCTGCGGCCCGATGAGCACAAGTGCTAGAGGAAACTATCAATACTTCATTACCTTTACTGATGATTTCAGTAGGTATGGCTATGTCTATCTAATGAGACACAAGTCGGAATCCTTTGAAAAATTCAAGGAGTTCCAGAATGAAGTACAAAACCAACTTGGCAAAAGTATTAAAGTTCTTCGATCTGATCATGGCGGAGAATACTTAAGTCAAGAGTTCAGTGATCATCTGAGAGAGTGTAGAATTGTTTCACATCTCACTCCTCCTGGAACACCCCAATGGAATGGAGTTTCCGAGAGGAGGAATCGGACCCTATTAGATATGGTTCGATCAATGATGAGTCACACAGACCTTCCATTATCCTTTGGGGATACGCTCTAGAAACGTCTGCGTTTACACTAAACAGAGTCCCATCAAAATCAGTTGCAAAGACACCATATGAGATGTGGACTGGAAATGTTCCAAGTTTGTCTTTTCTGAAAATTTGGGGTTGTGAGGCTTATGTAAAACGTTTAATATCCGATAAGCTCGCACCCAAATCTGATAAGTGCTTTTTTGTTGGTTATCCTAAGGAAACCAAGGCGTACTACTTCTACAACCGTTCTGAGAACAAAGTGTTTGTTGCTCGGGACTGTACTTTCCTTGAAAGAGAGTTTCTTCATAAGAAGAATAGTGGGAGTAAAGTACTACTCGAAGAAGTTCGAGAATCACAGGAGCCTGCTCAACCTAATGAGGAAGAGCAGCAGGTGGAACCACAAGGAGTTGTGGAACCCACACCTGTGATGCCTGAAGTTCGCAGATCCGGAAGGATTCGTCACGAACCCGAGAGATACTATGGATTTCTCGTGAATGATTGTCATGACCTGTTGATCATTGACAGTGACGAGCCTGCGAATTTTGAAGAAGCAATGTTGGGCCCAGACTCCGAAAAGTGGCTTGGAGCCGCTAGATCCGAAATGGGATCCATGTCAGAAAACCAAGTATGGTCCTTGGTAGATTTACCCGATGGTGTAAAACCCATTGAGTGTAAATGGATCTTCAAGAAGAAGATTGGCGTGGATGGGAATATCCAGATATTCAAAGCTAGATTAGTGGCTAAAGGTTTTAAACAAATTCATGGTATTGACTATGATGAGACCTATTCCCCAGTCGCTATGCTTAAATCCATTCGGATACTCCTAGCAACTGCTGCTTATTATGATTATGGGATATGGCAGATGGATGTGAAAATAGCTTTCCTTAACGGAATTCTGGAAGAGGATGTGTACATGACACAACCTGAAGGTTTCACAGATCCTAAGAATGATGGGAAAGTATGCAAGCTTCATCGATCCATTTATGGATTGAAGCAAGCATCACGGAGTTGGAATCTTCGTTTTGATGAAGTAGTCAAAAAGTTTGACTTCATCAAGAACGAAGAGGAACCATGTGTATACAAGAAGACGAGTGAGAGCGGAGTTGCATTTTTCGTACTGTATGTAGACGACATACTTCTTCTCGGAAACGACGTTCCATTGCTTTAGTCTGTCAAGGCTTGGCTTGGAAGTTATTTTTCCATGAAAGACATGGGTGAAGCCGCGTATATTCTTGGAATAAGAATCTATAGAGATAGATTAAATAGGCTTATTGGATTGTGTCAAGATACTTAGATAGATAAGGTCTTGCACAGATTCAGTATGCAGGATTCCAAGAAAGGTTTCACGCCTATGTTACATGGCGTTACTCTTAGCAAGAAGTAGTGTCCCTCGACACAAGCTGAGCGGGAGCGAATGAATAGAATTCCTTATGCTTTGGCAGTAGGATCTATTATGTATGCCATGCTCTGTACTCGTCCAGATGTTGCTTGTGCCTTAAGCATGACGAGTAGATACCAATCTGATCCAGGTGAGTGTCACTGGACAGCAGTCAAGAATATCCTCAAGTATTTGAGAAATACCAAGGATAAGTTCTTAATGTATGGAGGAAATGATGAGCTGGTCATAAGTGGATTCACTGATGCAAGTTTTCAGACGGACAAAGACGATTTCCGGTCTCAGTCTGGTTATGTCTTTTGTCTAAATGGCGGTGCAGTCAGTTGGAAAAGTTCCAAGCAGAGCACCGTAGCTGATTCCACTACTGAGGCTGAATACATTGTTGCTTTGGAAGCAGCAAAGGAAGCTGTTTGGATCAAGAAGTTCATGTCTGAACTTGGTGTGGTTCCTAGTATCTTAGAGCCTGTAGCATTGTATTGTGATAACAATGGAGCAATTGGTCAGGCGAAGGAACCAAGATCACACCAAAAATCCAAACACATAGAGAGGAGATATCACTTGATTCGTGATATAATTGATAGAGGAGACGTGAAGACCAGCAGAGTTCCAACGGATGAGAATGTCGTTGATCCTCTGACCAAGCCCCTCGAACGACCTAAGCATGAGAGTCATACTGCTGCTATAGGACTTAAGGAAATTAAGATGTGATCTTGATTTTAGTGGGAGTTGTCTTGTATTAAGTTATGTTTTGATGTTCATGTAATCATACTTTGGTTATTTTAATGAAATTTGATTTCAGTATTATTTAAATGTGTTTAAATGATAGTCCCAAAATAATTTATGACATTCTATAGGTCATCAAGTTGAGGACTTGATCATGAAACCCTATGAGAATTAAATGACATAGATTATATTTGTCCCTGGTCGAGGTTGTTAAAGTGGGACACTAACAACCGCGTGAGACCAGCATGTGAGGTGACTGATGACTAAGTTTCATGGAGTCATTAATAGGAGTATTAAAGTCAATCACATAGATATATGTTAGAGAACATATGATCGGACATGACCCGCTAATGAGAACTCTACAGGATAATTAAGTGTCATAAGAGGTTCTCATTACGACTATAGAGTATAGTCCTTAGACCTGAGTTCATCATGATTTCTTACATATGAATTGGTCCGCTCTGACTCTGTCAAACGTTATCCGTAAAAGGTGACTATAAAGGCATTGATTGGGCGTATCATGAAGTGTGTGAAGGAACAGGGATGGAACAAGATGGGACTTGTCCCTCCTGTAAAGCAGGAGATAAATATCTCAGGGCTCATCGAAGATTTGATACTGAGGAATGTGTGGCCGCACTCGAACGAGCTGAATGTCAGTCGTTTGTCTTGTCAGTATAAATCGGAGTTCGATGAACATGATATTGGTTGAATAAGGATGACATGGATCTTGCCTTATGCCATATCAAGATATAGAGACGAAGGGATTATTGGAATAGTTGATTCCAGTATAAGTGGGAGATTGTTGGGAATGTCCTGAAATCATACTTGTATTCACTCTAGTGATAGTTGTACTGTCGAGATTAGACATTCATATGATACTAGGTGGTCATAACGTTTTGCTAGAAACCTCTAATGATCTATGATTTGTGAACTCATTGCTAGTATTATATGATCCTACAGGGTCACACACCTAAGAAAACTGGATATACTTTATGTGGGAATGATCATTAATGTAATGATCAAAACAACGTGTTTCAAAGGAGGTGTCGATCGACTGCAGCGACCGCGCAACAAGCGCAACAACAGATGCAGCAAATGCAGCAGCAGTTTGCTAGGATGATGGCACAGCAGATGCCACCAGTAGGTCAGAATCCTCCGCCGCAGAGAGGGATTGGAGAAGGGGACAATGTCCACACTTACTACCAGAACAGATCAACCATTCGTATCCCTGAGATTCAGAGGAATGACTTCGAGATTAAGGCTCAGCTGATCAATCTGGTAGAGAGACACGTGTTCCATGGGTTGGCTTCTCAGAATCCCATGGATCATATTGAGAATTTTGAAGAAGTTTGCGAGACGACCAAGGCTAATGGGGTACCATCTGACTACCTCAAGTGAAAGCTGTTCAAGCACTCTCTCGCTGACAAAGCTCTGAGGTGGCTCAAGTCAATGCCTCCACATTCTCTGAACGGCTGGGATGAAGCCAGAGCCGCCTTCTTGGACTACTTCTACACAAAGACCAAGACAACTCAGCTCAGAAGCAGAATCAGTAATTTTTCGCAGCACGGTGGAGAGTCATTTGTTGAAGCCTGGGATAGGTTCAAGGAGTACCGCAGAGAGTGCCCTCACCATGGATTTACTGAGGAGCAGATGCTCAGGACCTTCTACGATGGAGTCACCAGCGAATACAAGACTAATCTTAATTCATCCAGCAATGGTGACTTCATGACACAGAGCATAGAAGGGGCCTACAGGTTGATTGATAACATGGCGCAGAGCTCCAGCAATCAGTGTGTTGAGTATGATCGGTTAAAGAAGATCTACAGCGTTGACACACCATCTGCAGCAGATATAGCAGAGCTGACAGCTGCTAAGCTCCGGAACTTCATGCTAGGTAGCCATCAGGGCATCAATATGGTTGAGAACGCTTCAGACGCGATCTGCTATTCAGAAGATGCTGCATTGGTTTCAGAGAATTCTCAAGAGGTTAACTATGTAAGTGGTCAAGGAATTGGGCAGAATGGAGGTTTTGACAACAACTACCGGAACCATCCCAATCTATTCTACAGAAGCACCAACGTGACGAATCCACAGGATCAGGTCTATCCTCAGCAAGCTGTAGTTCCAGCTCAGACACCATTTGCCAGTTCATCAGGAACAACTCCGCCAGCTCAGGGATTTACAGGGTACAATGCTGGTTATCAGAGGCAGTATGGGTAGAGTTCAGGCTCCGGGTACCAAACTCAGAATCAATTCCAGCCTAGGCAACAAGCTCCTCCACCTCCAGTCTCCAATCCCAACGATGCTCTCAAAACTATGATGCAGCTTATGCTAGCTAATCAGCAGCAGAGTTCTAGCGCTATTTCAGACATCAATGGGCGACTAGAAGCTGTGACCACTCATCTGAAGATGCTTGACACTCAAGTGGCACAGCAAGCAAAAGCTGTTAAGCGATAGCAAGGGACCCTTCCGGCTAAAGGAGAGCAAAATCCGAAAAGGGACTGTTATGCCATTTCTGTAAGTGAAGTCGATGAAAGGGTCGTTTCTGCTACTGGTTCAGATACAGTGAAAGGTGATTCTCCAGCCGATGTGGGACCGACCGGTCGGTCTACTCTTGGACCGGTCGATCTGGAATCTGGACGAGACCAGTCCTTGGTCTCGGGAAAGTGGACCGGTCGGGTACAAAGCAGACCGGTCGGTCTGGTGAACAGTCCTCCGATTGGCATTTATGTCCCCAAGGCACCTTACCCTGTTTGTTCTAGGAAATCTCAGGAGGATTTGGAAGAAGCGATCGATTCTGCTACGAAGGAGAAGTATGTGCCGATAACTGAGGAGTGTAGCGTTGTGCTACAAAACAAGACAGTGAAAAAGCTTGGAGATCCTGGTCGCTTTGAACTCTCAGTCCAGATCGACTCTACAGTTTTTCCTCGCTCGCTCTGTAACTCGGGCTCTAGTGTCAACGTCATGCCTTACTCCGTTGCAAAACAATTGGGTTTTAAAGATTTCAGGCTTCCTAAATTTTCTTTAAAATTTGATGATTGTTTTGTTAAACCTCCTATAGGTGTTCTTGAGGACGTACAGCTACTAATTGATGATGTTTTTGTCCCTGCAGATTTCGTGGTGCTTGACATGGCTGAAGAACCAGGAGATACTCTCATCCTGGGAAGACCGTTCCTTTGCACAGTTGGTGCAAAGATCGATCTAAAGAATGGACGCATTGATCTCCAACTGGGAGACACTGAAATGACATTCGAAATGGACGAGCTGCTGAAGAAGCATGTAACCGATGACCCGCCTTTCTCGATTAAGGAGCCCGACATCACTGATCAAGTCAAAGAGGACCCAGCTTTTCCTACTGGTCTACAATGGATACTGAGGAACAAGGAACGTAATCGGCGTTCAAAGCCTCATCTCACTCACACCGCCATCACAGAGGGTGCCGTGATTCCTCATGATCATCCACCAGACGTCTGAAAGGCACACACGTCGAGCTAACGACGTTAAACAAAGCGCTTGGTGGGAGGTAACCCACTTGTAAGTGTAAATAAATGCTTTCATCTTTCATTCTTTTTCAGTTTTACCTTTCTTTTTGTTTTTCTCTTTGGTTTCCCTTAGGAACTTTCGTCACAGAACTTTGGACAGAGACTCTGACATTCGGATCGGTCGGTCTCTTACAGGACCGGTCGGTCCAATGGATCACAAGGAACGGCCAAGTCCTCTGGAATCACGACCGATGGGACTATGGTCCATGATGAGTCTCCAGAGCTCTGATGACGGTAGGTTAGTTTTTCTTTTCTTTTCTTTTCATTTTCATTTTATTTTATTTTTCTTTAATAGTCCTTTCCTTTGGATTTATTTTCACACCGGGTCGGTGTGAAGTAAGTCTGGGGGGAAGTACCATTAGTACTAATTATGTTTTCAGTTTTCTTATTTTCAATTTTATCTAAATCTTTGTGATATGCATGCAATTCTAGGACCACATGATGTTTGCTAATTTTTTTTAAGATTAACAGTGACTAACCAAATCAATGGGAGGATTAAAAACGCCCTAGGCGGATCAGTGTTACCAGAAGGTCCCGTCTCCTTGAAAGCTAACGCTGACACTCTTTGCTTTTGTTTGTTTTCTTAACTCAGGGAATTCGAAATCGCATAAGAAGTATCAACCACGTTAGGAGTCCTATCCTTTTTCAAACACTATCCTCTCTTCAGGACTCCTAATGGCCAGACTCACTTTTAGTCTGGTACCACACCCTTACCATAACCATTTTTTTATTCAGACCTCATGCATTCTGTCCAAGACATTGACATGCACTCAAGCGCAAAAACTCCAGAGACGTAGTCCGGCCAGCCGATCATTCTAAAGATCTTTTGGTACCATTTCAAAACTTTCTGCTTAGGATTTTTATTTTTCATTTCTATATCTATTTTTTTCGTTTTTCATCACTTGTGCTTAGAAAAAAGGTTAGAACTAATCCCCAAATAATAAAAAAAATAATAATAATAAAAATAAAAGAAGTTAAAAGGGATTATAATAAAGCCTCAGATTTTACATGTATATCTGTAAGCACATTTCTATTTATTATTCTTAGCATTAGTTCTTTAGATAAGCAGAAAGTTTTCGTCTAAATAAAGAAAAAGGTCTTGAGTTTGAAAAGCTGTGCATCATCTTTGGATTTAGTTCTCTTGGGATTTTGTGTCATGACTTGCATTCGGCCGCGACTGAGGTTAGCCTAAACACTTTCATACCACCATTAAATAGCCCAAATCCTTAACCCTTATGCGACGGACATTTTCCTTGAGGTAAGATTTCTGGACCTTAGTGTAGAGTCGCTGAGACATAGGAACTTGAGTATGGTAACATTGCTATGTATTTGGCAAAGTACATGAAGTACCATCTTGGTTTTTGATTTGTTTATGAGTTTCAGGGCTGTTAGCATTACATCTGTGGGGTCCTAAAGGATTGCATTGAGCTCACAAAGGTTAGTTTGGTTTTTATAGCTTCCTTGAACTTATTTCTAGTTGGTCTTCACTTGAGGACAAGCAAAGATCTAAGTCTGGGGGAGTTGATATAACGTGAATTTGGATGTTCCTAACCACGAACATAACGAGTATTCGGAGTCTTTTGAGTTGTTTTGAGCTGATATTTAAATCCATACTCGAGGATTTGGAACCACATGCATACGGGAAGGAAATTCAAGCATTCGAGCGAAAACCGGAAAACGTGGCCGATCCTGGAAATGGGACCGATCGGTCCACACCAAGGACCGGTCGGTCACGACACTTTGAAGACTTGGCCGAGCTCCTGGAGACCGGACCGGTCGATCCACTCAACGGACCGACCGGTCCCATGTTGAAGACGTAAAGATGGAGGCCTCGAGAAACCAGACCGGTCGGTCTACATAAAAGACCGACCGGTCCACTTGATGGCGACTTGAAGACCTTGGCTCGGGAATTAAGACCGACCGGTCCACACCAAGGACCGACCGGTCCACACCAAGGACCGGTCGGTCCACACATGGCACGTGAAGATTTTTGGACTCTGGAAACAGGACCGACCAGTCCCGATTCCAGACCGACCGGTCCAGTCCCAAATTTTTAGGAAACTTCCCAGATTTCGTTTTATCTTATAAATACCTGTAGGGTTTCGTTTTTTAAGGGACGGCCTCTTTTATACTCTTTTACCGACGTTTTTATTTAGACTTTTGAGAATTGTAATCAAGGAGAAGATCTCATCACCCTTTGGAGAAGATTTATGAACCTTATTCTTGTTTTCTATTTTATAATTATGATCTACTCATCCATGGTTTTTGCTTTGTCTTTTATCATGTCTGAGTAGTTCTCTAGTTAGGTTTTAGGGTTTTCGATGGATCTCACAGATTAAACTAGACATAGATAGATTACTTATCAATTACCATCTTCATCACTGTTAGGCATAATGCTAGGATTGAACTGGCCATTTAATCTCTAGATCTTAGGTTGATGCACATTCCGAAAGCTTGTGTATTGCTAGAACTACTGTTGATGAGTAATGCGTTATGACAAACGGAAGTTTAGTTATAGAGTATTGTGAACTGATCAAACCTGAACATTAATGCTTGTCTAGGATAGTTGTGACCAAACGGAAGTTTAGGCACTCGGATCTCTAGGGAAAGTAATTGTTATCACGGAAGTGGAGCAATTTATATCAATGATTTCCTGAGAATTCCCTAATGCCTAACGCTTATGAATGTGATTTCCCTAATGAGTTTAAGATGCATGCATATTAGAATCTGAATAGTTGTCTGGTTTATGAATGTGATTTCCTGAGAATTCTCTAATGCCTAACACTTTTATTTATCTGAATTTAAATCGTTTTTAATTTGCTTTCTCGTTACTTGTATTCGATAACTTCGCTTAAAACCACTTTCTCCTGCTGAGCTTAGTTCACTAGTCTATAATTTGTTGTGTAAACCTTGGTCTCTGTGGATTCGATCCCAAATATACTACTGCGTGCCTGTGCACTTGCAGTGTTTTATTTCGGGTAAAACCTGATCCGTATCAATGGGAGGGGGAGGTCAAACCAGTGACCTCGGGGTACCGAGAAAGTAGTTACTACCAATGCACTTTTAAGTGCTTCGGCGGGCCCATACAGTTTTTTTTCTATATCATGCCGGTTTCTGTTGTAATATTTTTTTTAAGTGTGTCAAGGAAAGTAAATATAAGTTATTTGAGTCCACAAGATATCAAAAGACTATCTCAAAATAACTTAATAACTAAGTAATACACTTTGAAAGAAGATTTGTGCAGTTGAGGAATGCACATTTGAGGAATGCAGACTCAATAAACCATACTATAGCCACAACAAATTAGGTTGTAGGTTTTCTTTATCTTGCTTATCCGTGATTTTTTTTGAAATTAAAGTATCATTGCTAAAAGTTAGTTATATGCGATAAATGTATATTTGTATAAGATTTGTTTTAAAATCAATCAATATACAAGAAAATGGATTTCATATTTACAGTTGATAAAAGGGATTTCATATTTTAACGTCATCGAGATTGGTTCAAAATGCTGCATGGTGCTCGTTGCCATGATAAGACAGTTTCAAGCAATGCTCAAGATTCACAGTGGATTTCATGTGGGAGATCCTAATTAACAATATTCCAGAGCACCTAGTCGATGAAAATGGTATTCTCAACATGCGAAATTCGTGCAGAGCGCGGTGTCCTCAAAATTTTTGACAAGAAGAATGGGAGCAAGAATTTCCAGGAGCATTTCGTTTCTGAGCGGAAGATCGATTATGTATTAATTAATCAATATTCGATTGATTGGTCTGAGATTATATGTCTATTTTCAGCATTTGAAACAAATCCTCTAACCTGGACAGACACTTCTTCGTAAACTCAGTTGAATATTGTTCATGTATACTAATGTGTGAATCCAATCATATAAGCAAGCTCAAACCAAAATCATCAAGAATTCCAAAATGTGTAATTAAGCAATAAAGCTAGCCTCACGATTACATACTAAACTAAAAACAAATCTAATCTCATGAGGAGCAAGATAGACAAGGGATACGAGATGTGATTGAAGTAAACCTCGAGGAGAGAAGGTTAAATGAAGATCTTGGAGTTTCTTTCCTTCCATATATGGTAAACCAAAGACTGGAGGAGCAGCTTGAGGATGGATATAACCTGAATGTTCTGCTTTTGATGACTTTGGAGAATACAAGCTGACGCTAAAGAGAAAGCCGGAGGTGGATCGCGCCTTAGAGAAACGATACTCACACGTTACAATCTTTAGTATGACCATCATGAAAATGCTTTTGTTTTACCCAATCCATCGAATAAACCTTTATAATGTTCATACTCTTGGGTTAATTATTGAGATTTATTTTAAACATCCAGACATAAAATTCAGTACAAATTTACTTAAAACAGGCCAACAAAAAGCATAACAAGTATTGCATTGTATGACAAAGTTATAAACACCAAGGACCGTCGAGCTTCTACTTCGCAGGCATCTTATTATTCTGTCAAAAACAAACCACAAAAGTCAGTTTATTGCCAAGAATCAAGAATAAAAAAGAATCAACTTTATGTTTCTTAAACCATGTTCGGCGATTATGGACAGTGTGTCTTGGTGGTTTAGTCAGAATCTTAACAAGTAATTTGTGCCTTCCTGACACGCCCCGACTCCGATACCCTTTGAGCCTTATGTCTCGCGCCCTAACTTGCATCACAAGAAACACCTGCACACACTGAAAAAGGGGAAAAAGAGGGGTGAGCAATTCCCGGAAGAATTACTCAGTGAGAGAGAACAACTCTGCCCACATGATCCATATTAAACAATAATATAATTTAATAGAACACATAGACTAGGCCTAGAAACAGTCAAGCATCAATCAACCTAACAACTATCAAGATAGCACACATCACATACTCATCATCACATAACATAACCTTTCAATGGCTCTGACACCTGACACTCTTGTGCTGGCCGTCACCTCGAAAGGTCGTACGCCACCTTGGGCTCGTCAGCCGGTTTACGGGCTTTGGCGGGATCATCATGTCCTCGCCCTCAGTCCGACTCATGCACACAATTCCTATTCACTTCTCAAACATTTCATACTAATAATATAATATATCACATTCATCACAACCAATCTCAACCTAACATTTCAATCAACACTCAATCACTATTCCTAGACAAAGCATACATGCTTATTAAACCATATTATTGCATAATATGAATCCACAAATCCCAACCCTCACCTTAGCCACAAAGCTTCCTCAGCACTGAATTCGGTAACGGTCTTTTCTCTGGATTTCCAATCTCCAACTCCAATTATCCTTTGACACCATCTCATCTTATGAGTCCATAAGGTTCCTGCAATTTTCAGCTCATACCGAGCTCATTTGTCCAAACAAACAATATAACTCAATCAAACTATCTTCATACAACACTGCATTAACTATCCTTGGAAAGACATCGGTAATTGACAAACTAACCGTCCACTTGAGAATCCGACCGTTGATTCTGAAGTCAGTAGTGTCATGAACAACTCCACAAAATTACAGAGAAATCTGACTTAATATGATGCTCCAAACGGTCCACCAAAGTGACTGCATCGAAACTGTCTCTGCACAGAATCGAATCACGCTGATTCTTGCGCAACAAGCCAAGCTCACTACGACCAAGGAACAATTCCGATGAGGATGCTTATAACTCCAATGGATTCCCTGACATGTCCTCTGTCGGAAACAACTATCATCATGACTATAGGTTCACGGATGCAACCGCTAACATCCTCCAAATACCGCATCTTGAAACTAGTACATAAGAATATACTTACACAAAATTCTGGGTTCAGAAACAGAGGTTTTTCCTAAATTTTGAGACTGAATTCCGGAGGGGCCTTACCTCGGATTTCTGATCGTAAACAAGCTACAAAAACTAGAGATCACGCTCTTTCCAACGACATCCATATCGTGTTCTAGTTCCTCCGGAGATAGCCGGAAAACGTCTGCGAAGAAGGATACCCGCAGCTTCACTCTGCACCAACCAGTCTCGGTAAAACCCCAATAACTTTTAGTACACAACCTCAAATGACAAACGGTTTTCGGCTATATCTAGATTTATGAGTTGAATACTTACCCATAAAATTTTGCTTGATTCCGACTTGATTTGCCCGTCCGTTTCTCTCCTTCTCCAGAACAGGGCAGTTCTGTCTCCTTCCACAACATCCTCTTCTTCTCTTCTGGTTCATGTCTGCTTCCTTCGGCATCACGTCACCAACACTTCCTCCTAGTGATTTCACGTTACCATCGGAGCTCCTATCCACCGCCACGGTTCCGTTCCGTTCCTCCTCTCCACAACAACATCACCTCCTCTCTAGTTCTCGTTTCCTCTTCTTCTTTCTTTTACGAAAACTCACTTCCTCCTCTCTCCTTCTCTGATTTATTTATTTTCTCCCCTTTCTCATAAAGAATCTGCCTCCCTTTCCTCTTTTCATGATTCACGTTTCCTTCTTCCTTTTTCTTCTCTAATATATTTCTTCTTTTTCCTATATAATATAAATCTTTCTTTTCTTTTTGGGGTGGTGAGAAGTAGGGTGGTGAGAAGTGGAGAGATGAGGTGGTAAGTGAGGTGGGAAGGAGGGTAAGGGATGTGACACTTCCAATGTTGGTCCCACTAAGTCTCAGCGCCTTCTCTGCTGCATCATATCCCTCAATATCCACCGTAGTGAATCTGTCAAAATCGACTCCTTCGTAAGCGTTTAATAACTTGAAAGTTGGGAAAAATGCTTGTCAGGAAATTAGGAGGAAGAAGCCACAAACCCCTTTAGAGTGCAGATTTCCGTAACCGTTCCAAACGAAGAGAAAAGTATTTCTAACGCGGCCTTGATCTTAGCATGGGTAAGCCAAGTGGAATATCCTTTAACAATTAAGGTGACACCACTGCAATAATTACATTGCAAGACCACATATTAACAAAAAATCTCCAAAATCAAAAATCAAAATTGCGCTCACCTGTCGTCATCAAATGGATAAGCTTTAGCACAGACTTTCCATCCTCCCACATCAATCCCACTAAGTTTCAACGCCTTGTCGACTGCACCCTCTCCCACAAAATAGATATAAGCAGCACACAACTTTTTTAGAAAATAAACATCAGTGATCTTTCCACATGAACTGAAATGTTCTCTCAACGCACTCTCGACATCCTCACGAGGAACCCCAGTGTCAAATCCCGTAACGGAAATCCTCCCAATGTCACTGAAATCAACATGACAAGAACAACACATTTTGTCAAAATTAAAACAAGAAAAATAAAATAAAAAACAAACAATCAATTTACCGGGCTTTTGGTTTGTCTGCATCACTATGGACCTGTCAAGGATGATGACATAAAGATGCTTGATTTCACTGATGTTTATATTACCCGTCTATATAGCTTCTTTATTACAATGCTCATATATCTTATTATATAAAAGAGAGTGCGCAAAATTCTACATGTCACGAGATCGCGACACGTTTTAAGTAGTCGATTAGATTTTACTACATGTCAATTATTTAGATTTTCCTCAAAACATTATTTAAACATAACTATTTTACTATAAATCAAATAATTCTCGCATCGCGAGGGTATTATTCTAGTTTTTAATAAATGATATAATGTATATAATTTTTTTTATTTATCTTAAAATAACAAAGATATAATACAATAACTGAGTTTAAGCAAAGGATTACAAAGAAAATAGACAAAACTTCCAAAAAATCATATTATTACATAAGCAAAGATATGCGCCATATATCGAGAATGATATAGCTTGAGAAGTGAATTTGACGATACTTTCCGAAGTAAAACCTTACTCGCTAACGAAATTTTAGTTCCATTATTTTCTTTCTCTAGATATACTCTTCTCTTGATGGGAATTGTGTGAAGAGTTAGCAACTCTTGACTAAAAAGCTCATAATTACACAAAAAAAAATTCAATGCGTTTGTATGAAGTTTTGTTTCTACAATTAAATACCAATGATTTCGTATCCAAGGCCTTGTATCAGGGTCTGGCTTTGACTTTGCCCCCCTCGAATTCAATATTTGATATTGCTTCTGATTATTCAATATTTGATGATTTCCTCCCTCATTCTTCGTGTGATGGTTTCGAACTTCCACTTTGGAAAGAAATCGTCCAACTGATGAATAGAGACTTGTCGTTAAGATCGGTCAATAGATGAAGCGCTCCATATACAGACAGAGGCGAGACTACTAATGCCCGGATCCCATATTCAATCATGAACATGCACTTCCGATTTGGCAAATTTGACATGGTAAATAAAGGAACATTTCATTTTTGTTTGACCAAAAGAAAGAAAAGAACGTGGGGTTTACAAAATAAAACATTTTACTGCATTATTAATCGGTTTTTTTTTTCTTTTCTTTTCTTATCTTTCTCTCAATTTGTCCCTCTGTTACGAACCCTTTGAATTTTTCTCTCATCAAAAAATTTCCGGCGAAATCGAAGAATGGCTGTTTCCAAGAAATGGGCTTCCTTAATCTCCATCATCGCTTCCTCTCTCTTTTCATTCCTCATCGTCTTCCAGATTCCTCTCTTCAGGTATAAATTTCCAAAACCATTTCTCTGGAAGCAGTTGAAATTAATGGAAAATTGTATTTTAGATTTGTAAATTGCATACTGACATTAGAGATTAAAGAAATGTTTTTGAAGCATTACGGTTGCGTTTGAATTTTTGCAGAGTACCGTGCAAGAACAAGATCTATGAAACACCATTAGAGATAATGTCATGTCAATTAATTGGAAGTGAAATCATTCCTTCCTCTCTTATCAAAACACTCCTTTATCCTGGTGCTATTGCCAAATCTCTTTTTACTGGCTCTGGATTCCCAAACTACCACAAGTTATTCAAGTTCTACGGTTTCGACGAAATTCATCGATCCCCCGATATTCATCATTTAGAGGTTTTCGCTGGGAGTTGTTTATCTCTACTTGGAGTTTTACTTAGCTTGTTCAAACCAAGAAGGATTAGTTTCATTGGAACGCTTTTGATTTATTATGGACTAATCAGAGACATTCTTCTGTTGGATTCGGCTCGTGGTTGGATTAGCGCGCAAAGAAACTCTGTTCGTGTTCACCCTATGCTGTTTCTCGCATCGCTTTCTGCGTTTCTCTCTATACGAAGCAATGTTAGGAAGATTATCAAGTGTTGCAAATCTCTCTCACCCACAAAACAAGACTAGGCTTCTTCGAATTGTATGTTGGAATTCATGAATGTGCAATTAAACATCTTGTTTTAACAATCTCATATTCATTATGAATGTAGAATGGTTACATTACATACTAAGAACACAAGTCTGAATATGATACAGTAGTAACAAGCCAAATGTCTAAACAAAGAGGAAGGCACTTGCCTTTTTAGTCAGAGATCTTTCGATGAACCTCTTCTGCTTCGGCTGCCAGAACCGTGAACAAGACGAGATGGTTCTCCACTCGTGTCTGTTCTTTTAAGTTCCTGTGCTTCAAGTTCTTCAGCTTCTTCCATCAACATTGCTAACTGCATAACACACAATAGGTTTTTAGACCCGGCAGAAACATAATATCCACGAGAGAGCTTACGGGGGAGGAAACATACCCGGATCTTGTTTTCCCTCTGCCTATCTTGAAGTGCCTTAATGGCGGGACTCAAGCTGCAAAAAAATGAAGCCAATGTATTGAAAACACAACAAAGGACAAAACCACGTATCAAATGCTTTAAACACGCTTCACTAACCAGTATTCCATCAGCTTGCACATGGAAGCCTGATATGTCGATGTGTTGTGAATGAAAGTGAGAGGATGTACTTTCCCGCCTCTAAAGAAAAAACAGAATGAGTTTTTGCACTAAATATCTATGATCGAATAGGTATAAAAAAAGATTGAATCTAAAACCTCGTGCTTTGGAGGAGAGATTGGTGGTACGCTGCTCGTTCCTCCTCGTAGAGTACTCGTTGCAGATCCTTAAAAGATGCTAAAGGTGAATCAAGTTGAAGTATGGATGAAGTCGGCAAAACATGAAGTGGGACTTCTTTTCTAACATACCCTCCACTGCTGCACATACAAATTTTCAGCTTAAGTAATTACATAAACGAACTAAGCAATGTTCGATAACCTCAAAAGGGCATGTTGAATCAAATACCTGGTTTCCAAATTTGAACGGAACATTGCTTCTTGCATGCTTTCAGACATGTCCATAGAGTCAATTTCTATAGCTGAGCCGTAGTTTCCACTTGTTCCATCTCTCCCGGTATTGTTCACAAAGAAATCCCCAAAATCAGAAACTCGTCCTCCACTCTACTCAGACATACACACATACAAGTATCAAACATCAATTTATATATATCAAGAATTTGGAAACTGAGTTGTAGCTTTTGGACCTTAGATACGGAAGTTGTAGCAGTATCATTTGTGTCTTGCTCAAGATTGATAGCCCGAGCAGAAGAGGATCTCCGGTAAGCCGAGTCTGAAGAACTTAATGACGAACCTAAATCGATGACAGAATCTTTATTTGAAAGTACCAGGCTCATTGCTGTAGGAGTACTATTCGGCTTTCCATCAGAGGACTGGAAAGCGATAACTTGGATTCGACCAACCTGGAAACATCAACTAAAGCTCAGAAGAAGAACATTTCTTGAAATGTTTGTAACTTTTTAATTAACTCATAGCAAATATACTAACCTTGTTTGCATCTTCACTAAAACAAGAAAATATGAGACCAATAAATCCAGAATCCAAAAGCTGATACATTGCTTGTGTCCGTACATCTACAACAAAAACAAGACAGAGATATAAACAACAAGATTAAACCATATTACTTTCTAAAGTTACTAGAATGATCATACATACCGACATGAGAAGGAAGAACGGTAATATGAGGATGGGAATGATACCATCCTATCACTCGTGTTGTTCTACCCGTCGAAATGGTCATTCTGTGTCGAGGTTTGTTAAGGAAAATTTTACAAAACACTCTTTAACTAAACCATATCTGAAATGCATGCACACAGAGATTATATGATCAATACTGTATGTGACACATAAAAACGAAAATTAGCAAGTTTGTTATAAAGGATATATCAGCTTGAGCTGAAGCAGCAGCTAACTGTTCAGGATTAGTTTCAACTCGATCCTTTTGTCGATCAGACCGTGACTGAGGCGATGCTCCCCATATCAAAGCTGTGGCTTTTCCGTCATTCGAATACTAAATCAATGTCCAAAACCATAATCAAGAATCAGAAACACAACAAGAATTGAAAAAATCAGTCTTTAAGTAATCGATTATCTACCAACTGTAAGAGCCTTAAATACAATCTAACACACAGATACATAGACAAATCCAAAATTTTGAAATGAATTATCCAACTTCGATTAAAATTCACTTAAACTACAGTCCTAAACCAATAATCTAAAGCAATTGATAGATATTTACAAAGAAAAATCCAATTTTTGTTTTACTGAATTATCGAAATTTCATTGAAACTACAGTTCTAACCCAAGAATCTAAACCAAAATCGAATCTTGCGAAATTGAGAAGACGAGACAAAAGGGTATACAAATCTGAAGATAAGAAGTGTGAAAGAAACGAAAAAATCGAGAATTGAAGAGTAATCGGAGGAACCTCGATGTCGCCGAGAAGAAGACCCATGATTTCTTCGGTTTCGGTGGACAATGCATGAGTGAGACAAGTCAACCAAACATCCTCGGACATGTTAACACATGACAGAGACATTGCTACTTCACCAAAAACAGATCTTCGCAGATTTTTTCTTTGCTTCTTCTTCGAATTCTCTTTAATGTCTCTCTGGAGAAGAAGGTGTACATTATTGTATTTGGGAACTTGTATGGGTGTTATATGATACATGCGAGTGTACGGTGTTCCCACTCAAATATGGGCCTGTCATGGGCCTTTGATTTCTCAGTTTACAATTCTTTTCTACTTCACGGGCTCAAATTATTCCAAGAAGAAGATATGTTTTTTTTTTTTTTTCCTCAAATGTAAAACTTTATTAAACTGAGCATATGTGATTACAATGTAAAGCATCAGAAAGATATGATGGAGCATAGTAATGGTAATAGAAAGAAACACCATTGGGAGTATTAGTTTTCGCAAGTAAATCGGCCGGGGCGTTTTCCTTCCTTGATATCCACGTAAACGTAACTTCATCAAATTGACTCATCCATTGCTTTATATCTCGGATCCAGTTGAAAACATGAAAATTGATCGTAGCACCGTTCAATAGATTAACTACCTCTTTGCAATCTCCTTCAAAGATAACTCTCTTATATCCCTTACACCAAGAGCTTTGCATAGCAAATATTAGAGCTTGAAATTCACTCTCTAAAACAGTGATATGAGGGTTTCCTTTAGCTTGGCCTGCTCCCGTATAAACTCCAAACTCATCTCTGAAAATCCAGCCCGCTTTCGTAATTAACCCATCTTCCGCATGAGAACCATCATAGTTACATTTGATCCATCCTCTTGGTGGTTTTTGCCATAATTGATGTTGAAATGCTCTGTTATATGCTCTGTTTCCCCTGTTTCCAAAATGGTTTTGAAGAGCTCCATCAACCATACTCCATTCGTGCACATCACTTTTAGCTAGACGTAGTACTTTTCTCCATGGTAGGCTCTTTTGTTGAAAAATCAACAAATTGCGACTTTTCCATATTCTCCAAAGAATCCATATAGCTAATTGTTGTTCTTGTAAAGATATTATTGAGTTATGAGAAGAAAGGATTATCTCCATCTTTTCTTCCAATGTTGCTGATGGATTCAATAAGGTCGAATTTGTGATTCCCGAAGACCTCCATATTGTTTGAGCATATAAACAGGTAAAGAAAATATGATTGGTTGTTTCTTCAAGCAAACAACATCGACAACAAGCTGGGAAATGCCTCATATGTCGTTTTCTTAATGTTTCACCGGTTGGTAATGCTTCAGACAACATCTTCCATAAGAAATGATGTATCTTAGGTGCAGTTTTGATTTTCCATATCAAATTCTTGAGTGTAATATTTTCAGAAGGTGGTACGACTTGATCTTGTCCCGGCAAATGAGTAGAAAGCCAATATGCAGATTTAACAGAGTATATACCATTCTTATTGTAATGCCATCCAAAAACATCTTCTTTTGCCTTGGAGCTTAGCTTTATTGAAAGAACCTTACTAACATCTTCATCAACCACTTTTTCTCTAACTTTATCCTCATTCCAATGCGATCCTGACTCGTTTATCAAATCTTTTACCATTAAACTATCTGGTGATAAATTCGACCTTGGTGGTCTTGGTGGATGACATGGTAGCCATGGGTCATTCCATGCACTGACTGTTGAACCATCTCCAATGATAAAACGTAAACCCTTTTTCACTAACTCTCTGCCTTGAAATAGTGATCTCCAAATGTATGAAGCTTTCCTCTTTTTTGTTGCATTGAGAATATGAGTATCATGAAAGTATTTTCCCTTTAACATTTGATATAACGTGAATTTGGAGTTTCCTAACCATGTTCTTAACGCGTTTTCGGAGCCTTTGGAGTTGTTTTGAGTTGATATTCAGGCCATACTTCAAGAATTTGAACCACATGAGAGCGGAAAAGAACTTTGAGCAATTTGAGGCAAAAATGGAGAATTCTGAAGTATGGACCGGTCGGTCCACTTACGGACCGACCAGTCAATCTGACGGCAATTCGAAGACCGAGCAAATGGCACATAGACCGACCGGTCTGCTCGGTCGGTCTAGCCACTGGAAGACTCAGACCGACCGGTCCCCTTACCAGACCGGTCGGTCCAGACGCTCTGAAGACTTGAAGACGAGACCGACTTAAAGGGAGACCGACCGGTCTAATCCTGGACCGACCGGTCCACTTGCAGATTTTTTTAGGGATTTTTCCTTTTTCCGTTTTATCCTATAAATACCTGATACGTGAAGTTTTAAACCCAAATAGTATCCGCAAGTGCACAGACAAAAGCAGTAGTATTTTAGGTATCGAATCCTCAGGGACCAAGGTCACACTATGAAAATATGGACTATTGTTTAAAGCTAAGATAAAAATGGGATTGGTTTGAAACGAAACAATGAACGAAATAGCAATTAAAAAATGATGTAAATTCAATAAGATAAAGACACTAGATTAGAGTCATTCGCCAGTGACTTCGGATTAAGGACTGAGCAATCTATTCAGGATTCAATTTAACGCAATCAAGAACTCGAACATGAATGTAATATTGCCTCACTGTCGTGATGCATCAATATCTTTATCTAACATCCTAAATGCATAAACTGTCGTTCGAATTCAGAGATGAAGATAAGCATTAACAATTTGGTTCGATTTGTTCACAATCGATGGTAACAATCAACTGTCGTTGGTTACACACCGATTGCTCATCAACAGTTTATCTAGCAACCTAGAGCACTGTCGTGAATAAGTTAATCCTAAGATCATAGACTAGGTGATCAAATTAGCCTAAGCAGTATGAATCCCGATTGATGAAGACAGATGATAACATTTCCTATTTGGCTCAGTCACTATCATCCTAATCCACCATTGAAATTCCCTAATCTAGCTATGAGACTACTCAAGCATAATGGAATCAATCACAACAAAGACAAAAGGAGAATTCATAATCAAATTAAAGAGAATAAGGTTTAGAATTCTTCTCAGAACGATGTCGTGGAATGATCCAGCAAGGAGAAGCAACAAATCGGAAAAATCCCAAAATCGTGAACAGTAACTGTGAACAGTACCGTGAACAGTAATCGTAAACAGTGTTTCGATGAACAGTGTTTTGGTGATTTTTCCAAGTCTCTTGTCTCAGGAACGTACAATGAAAAATCTCAGAGAAAAAAAAAATAGAACTTAGGTTTAGGAAAGTGGCTGAAACTTATTTATAGGGAAAATTAGGGCAACTTGGTTCTGGGTGCCCGACCGGTCGGTCTGGTTCCGGACCGGTCGGTCCGTATCCAGAATCGGCAAGTTTTCACGTCGTGGACCGGTCGGTCTTCTCATCCGGACCGGTCGGTCCGGATTCCAGAGAGTTTTGGCTTCGGGACTCGGGTGTGGACCGGTCGGTCCAGTGGTAGGATCGATCGGTCTTACTTTCGCTTGGGTCTTGGGTCTTCACACGAGACCGGTCGGTCCACTGGCCAGACCGGCCGGTCTCGAATCCAGAGAGTTTGGCTTCTTCGAGTCTTCGGGCGAGCAGGTGCTCGCTCCAAACCGAGCAGGTGCTCGGTTTATGAAAAGTGCCATCTTTTCTCCAGATTCGTCCTTTTTGCTCCAATAACCTCCACAAACTCTAATCCATGCATGAGAGCATCCTAGAACCTGCAAAGACACAAAATAAACTAGAAAGAACCAAAAAGACTAAAGAAATGATAACTAAAAGAGACCAAAATACTAATATATCAATTCCCCCGGACTTAGATCTTTGTTTGTCCTCAAACAAACTTAGAAACAAGTAAAGGAGAAAGGTTTGAAAACGCGGATGGAATTCACTCGCTTGTTGGAAAGATTTCAGATTTCATACTTTCGTCATTAGGCCTTAGAACATGTATCATAGTCAACCATGGGGCTCATAACCTATCTTAATCACCCACAACCCATCAAAACGTCGGTATCCACAATATCATCTCTTAAATAGGATTAATGAAAATGAAGTACAGTGATCTTACCCAAGGGGGAACGTTTCAAGGGATGCCGACTTTTCCGAACCAAGACCCTCTCCTGCATACTCTTTTTCTCAACTCAAATCCTCTCTTTAAAAAATGGTTAAACGTTTGATAGATTTTTTATTTTTTTTTATTTTTTTTTTTTTTTTGGGACAGATCGGAATGAGACCGCGAAGACATACGGGTTTACGCATCGTCCCCTGGCTCACCCGAAACTTGAAGTTTCCCTCTAGAATTTTTTTCTCTTTTTTTTTATTTATATATTTTTTATGGGACGATTCTCATGAGGTCACAAAGGAGATACGGGTTTACGCATCATCCCCTGGTTCACTTCGAATCTTTTAGTTTCCCTTACAACATGCCTTCCGCGAGTCCCAAAAGATACACGGGCTTATTCGCGTAGTCCCTTGGGCCACCTGGACATGTTGCTTTGATAAAAGAGAGGAGAGTTAGAGAATAAAGAACTTACGTGGTGGAGAGTTGCAGTGTCTTGTAAGGTTCGAAAAAGTCTTGCCCAATCAACGTCAAACCCTTGAAAAAGAAATTAAAAGTCAAGATTAACCAAATAATGACTTGAGACGATATTGGATCCACCTAATTCCCGATGAATATGGGCTTTTTGGAAAATTTATCCACCCATAACCTTTCCGATACAGAGCTTTAGCCAAACAAATCATGCAAGTAATCCCTAATCCAAACATAATTCCAATAGATCAAGATCCTAATTCCCAACACTCGATAAAATTCAAAAACAAACTCAATAAAAATCAAAATAAAACCGATAACAAACCGCTCCCCCGGACTTAAATCACACCGTCTCCGGTGTGAAAAAATTCAAGAGATTGGTGACACAAGAAAATAATAAAAACGGAAAACAAAGATGGATAAAACAATGATGGTAGAGAGTGAAAGAGATATCACCGCGTAGAAGCCTCCGCGTCGTCGTTGAGCAGGTACTCGATGCCATGCGAGCAGGTGCTCAACTTGGGACTAGGCTGGGGATCGACCGGTCCCAACAACTGGACCGACCGGTCCCATTTCCAGAGACTCCTTCTGGTCTGGGCTTCTGGCGTTTTTTTTTTTTTTTTTTTTAGGAAATCTGAAAACTCAAAATTTTAAACCAAAGTTAGTAGAAAAAGAAATCAAATTGAAAAAGTTAGAAAACGTACCGGTGGGTTGCCTCCCACCAAGCGCTTGTTTTAAGTCGTTAGCTCGACTTTGTTGGCCATCTAGGCTCAAGGATTAGAGGCTTTCTTGTCCGGATCAGGGCTCGGTGGAGGTGGGTTGAGGCGTGGTCGATTTGCTCTTTGATCACTTATATTCGGTTGCAGAACCTTGCTCAGCATACTAGCCATAGCCGCTTGACCCTTTCCCTTAAATTCCGGAGTAACAATAGCTTTGACCTTAGAGAAAGGCCTAGACATGCCTTTACTCTTTAGCTTGTACTCAATTGTGTCTCCAACACATCTCTGCGGTGTCAAGGTTATGTGCAAACCTGTAGCATTCTTCTCGCGCTTTGGTTTGTCCCGCTTGTTGACTTCCTTGGGTTTCCTTTCATAAGAACGAGTGTCTCCATCCAGGACTTCATTAACCTCATTCTTATTACAGAGTGCTGCAGCTGGTAGGACACTTACCCTTCCCAGTACATCATCTATGGCAACACAAGAGCCATACTTGTCGCCATCCGAAATAGCGTTGTAAGAGATCCGCTTGTCGATGTTAGAGAAAACAATCCGTTTGTTTGGTAAGTCAACAACTGCACCTGTTGTTGCAAGGAAAGGTCTTCCCAAAATCAAAGGCATGTATGAACCATTGCTCGTCTCCACAACTTGGAAATCAGTTGGAATCAAACAATCCCCAATCCTGACATTTAAATTCCCAATGAATCCTTGCGAAGTTGTTACCGAGGCATCCGCAAATCTAATAGACATCTTAGAAGTCTGGATATCAACAATACCTAAAGATTCTGCAATATCCCTTGACATGAGGTTAACACTAGATCCAGAATCGCATAAAGAATCCTCAAAATCAATTCCAAAGATAAGACATGGAACAACAAACTTACCTGGATCCTCTAGCTTATGCAGTTGCCTTAATAAAGGTTTCTGAGTGTTACCTGGAGTGACATCTATGCTTTGACTCTGAGGATCCGTAGCTGGTTCAAGTGGGATCGATCGATCTGGCTCGTCCGCAGGAATCAATGCAACCCTTTCCGCAGAACCTGACGCTTTACTCTGGGACATAGAAGCAACTTGTGAATCAAGAAAGTCAACCTGACAAGTTAAACTCTCTAGTTTATAGCTGAGTTCGTTGTTCATGACGTTTATCTTGTCGTCAAGAGAGGTTATTTTCTCATTCACTTCCCGTGCACTCCTGTCTTGCCCATCTAGAATCTGTTGCATCATTAGCTCAAGTCTATTCTCTTGGAGGTGCGGTGCTTGATGTTCTCTACTCTGATTGGGTCCTTGGTCCTCGATAAAGTTGACATAGGCACGTGGGTAAGGAACCCTGGGTGCGTAAACTCTCTCTGGGGGAATTTCTGAAGATTCGGTAGGAGCATCCTGGCGAGCAGGTGCTCGCTCCAAACCGAGCAGGTGCTTGGTTACGTGCTCCTTACCTTTTCTGTGGGTGCTAGAGATTCCGCTCGTGATTTCTACAGCATTGGCATACCCATTCTTAGGATTCATCTCCCCTTTCCCTGGAAGAATTCCAGCCGGTCTCTTAATCGTCTCAGCAGTTTGAGCAACTTGTGTATCCAATTTCTTCACATGCGCGGTAACAGCCTCGTACTTTGCATTCAAATCATCGTACATGAGATCTACCTTGCCATTAATCTCAGTGGATGCCTTTTGGCTGTTAACCATTAGTTGCTGCATGAGACTCTTCAACTCATCCAGAGATGTAGGCACGGAAGTAGCTTGTTGTGGCGCAGCGAATTGTTTTTGGTTCCCTCCTTGGAAACGACTCTGATTCTGGTTAGGGATGAACTGATTCCCTTGAGCGTTGTTGGAGTAGAATCTCTGAAATCCTTGACCGTTCACAAAGTTGACCTCTTGTAATGCGGCGACCTCATAAACTTCAAACTCTTGAGAAATAGGAGCAGCCCCATTCTCTTCCACAGATTTTACCGGTCTCTGGTTCTCACGTAAAAGGAGATTCACCTTTGCTGTCAGCTCATCAATCTTCTGAGTGTCCATATTATAGACTTTCCTGGACCTATCATACTCAGGAGCCTTGTTGCTAGAGCTCGCAGCGAGGTTCTCAATCAGCTCAAAGGCTCCATCCCTTGTCTTGGTCATGAAGTCTCCGTTACTTGCAGCGTTAAGAGCATTCTTATAGTCCCACTCAACTCCATCGTAGAAAATTCCAAGAATCTGCTCATCTTTGAAGCCGTGATGAGGACATTCCCTACGGTATTCCTTGAGTCTCTCCCAAGCTTCACAGAAAGTTTCGCTGGAATGTTGTTGAAACGAAGAGATCTTATTCCTCAAAGACGCAGTTTTGGACTTGGTGTAGAAGTGGTCCAAAAACGCAGCTCTAACTTCGTCCCAAGTCTTTAAAGAACCAGCCGGTAAAGACTTCAACCATCTAGAAGCCTTATCCGAGAGTGAGAATGGAAACAGCTTGCACTTCATAAATTCACTCGGCACTCCATTAGACCCCGTAGTAGTGCAGATTTCCTCGAAATTCTCAATGTGATCCATTGGTATTTCAGCTGGTAATCCGTGGAATAGATGCTGTTTCACCAATGAGATCATCTGAGGCTTGATCTCATAATCCTGCCTCTGAATAGTTGGGATCACAATGGCTGAACGGTTCTGATAGAAAACATGGGGATTATCCATATCCCCTATACCCGGCTGTACTAGTGGAGCTTGTGGTTGATTCCTTTGCAACTGAGCAATCTGATCCCTCAACAACTGCAACTGAGTATTCATCGCTTCCTGAGACATAACAAAAACAAATAAAAGAAAACAAAATTAGCAAAAATAAATTCTTAGTCTATAAACTAAATCGAAATTCAAAGGCAACATAATTGGTCCCCGGCAACGGCGCCAAAAACTTGATACGTGAAGTTTTAAACCCAAATAGTATCCGCAAGTGCACAGACAAAAGCAGTAGTATTTTAGGTATCGAATCCTCAGGGACCAAGGTCACACTATGAAAATATGGACTATTGTTTAAAGCTAAGATAAAAATGGGATTGGTTTGAAACGAAACAATGAACGAAATAGCAATTAAAAAATGATGTAAATTCAATAAGATAAAGACACTAGATTAGAGTCATTCGCCAGTGACTTCGGATTAAGGACTGAGCAATCTATTCAGGATTCAATTTAACGCAATCAAGAACTCGAACATGAATGTAATATTGCCTCACTGTCGTGATGCATCAATATCTTTATCTAACATCCTAAATGCATAAACTGTCGTTCGAATTCAGAGATGAAGATAAGCATTAACAATTTGGTTCGATTTGTTCACAATCGATGGTAACAATCAACTGTCGTTGGTTACACACCGATTGCTCATCAACAGTTTATCTAGCAACCTAGAGCACTGTCGTGAATAAGTTAATCCTAAGATCATAGACTAGGTGATCAAATTAGCCTAAGCAGTATGAATCCCGATTGATGAAGACAGATGATAACATTTCCTATTTGGCTCAGTCACTATCATCCTAATCCACCATTGAAATTCCCTAATCTAGCTATGAGACTACTCAAGCATAATGGAATCAATCACAACAAAGACAAAAGGAGAATTCATAATCAAATTAAAGAGAATAAGGTTTAGAATTCTTCTCAGAACGATGTCGTGGAATGATCCAGCAAGGAGAAGCAACAAATCGGAAAAATCCCAAAATCGTGAACAGTACTGTGAACAGTAATCGTGAACAGTGTTTCGATGAACAGTGTTTTGGTGATTTTTCCAAGTCTCTTGTCTCAGGAACGTACAATGAAAAATCTCAGAGAAAAAAAAAATAGAACTTAGGTTTAGGAAAGTGGCTGAAACTTATTTATAGGGAAAATTTGGGCAACTTGGTTCTGGGTGCCCGACCGGTCGGTCTGGTTCCGGACCGGTCGGTCCGTATCCAGAATCGGCAAGTCTTCACGTCGTGGACCGGTCGGTCTTCTCATCCGGACCAGTCGGTCCGGATTCCAGAGAGTTTTGGCTTCGGGACTCGGGTGTGGACCGGTCGGTCCAGTGGTAGGATCGATCGGTCTTGCTTTCGCTTGGGTCTTGGGTCTTCACACGGGACCGGTCAGTCCACTGGCCAGACCGGCCGGTCTCGAATCCAGAGAGTTTGGCTTCTTCGAGTCTTCGGGCGAGCAGGTGCTCGCTCCAAACCGAGCAGGTGCTCGGTTTATGAAAAGTGCCATCTTTTCTCCAGATTCGTCCTTTTTGCTCCAATAACCTCCACAGACTCTAATCCATGCATGAGAGCCTCCTAGAACCTGCAAAGACACAAAATAAACTAGAAAGAACCAAAAAGACTAAAGAAATGATAACTAAAAGAGACCAAAATACTAATATATCAATACCTGTTAGGTTTCAGACTTTTTACACACCTTTTATTCCTGCACGTTTTTGGAGACTTTTAGAGAGATTTTAGAGCTTTGTATTGGGAGAAGATCTCAATCCCTTTGGAGAAGATTTCTAAACTCTACTCTTATTTCTTATTCCATGATTATGCAATTCTATTCATCCATGACTTCTGCTTTGTTCTTTATCATGTCTGAGTAGAACCCTAGTTAGGTTTTAGGGTTTTTCGATGGATTTCACCGATTGAATCAGACACAAATAGGTTGCTTATCCTTTATCATCTTCATCACTGTTAGGCATAATGCTAGGATTGAATTGGCCATTTAATCACTAGATCTTAGGTTGATATGCATTCCAAAAGTTTGCATATAGCTAGAACTACTGTTGATGAGTAATGCATTATAACAATCGAAAGTTTAGTTATAAAGTATTATGAACTGATCAAACCTGAACGTATAATGCTTGTCTAGGATAGCCGTGACCATGCGAAAGTATAGGCTCTCGGATCTCTAGGGAAAGTAACTGTTATCACGAAAGTGGAGTAGTTTATAAAAGTGTTTGAGTTTAAGATGCATGCATACTTAGAATCTGAATAGTTGTCTGGTTCATGATTGTGATTTCCTGAGAATTCCCTATTGCCTAACGTTTTTAATTATCTGAATTTAAACCGTTTTAATTTGCTTTCTTGTCTTTAATTTTGATTACAATCACCCATCTTGTTTCCTGCTTAGCTTAGTTATAAAATCTAAAATCTGTTGTGTAAGCCATTGGTCCTTGTGGATTCGATCCCGTTATTTACTACTGCGTGCCTGTACACTTGCAGTGATTTATTTCGGGTAAAACTCGATCAGTATCAAGTTTTTGGCGCCGTTGCCGGGGACCAATTGTGTTTACCATCAGATTTGATTTGCGAATTTAGTCTAAGCAATTTGCTAATTTATTTTTGTTTTTGTTTCGTTCTTTGGTTTTGTTTCTAGGTACCAGTCATGGAATTAGCGGATCAAGCTGGTAATGAGGATCTTCAGGCTACTCTGTTTGACCAGATAGAGCAGATCCGTGCTGCAACTGCAGCAAGCCAGCAGCAAGCGCAGAACCAGATGCAGCAAATGCAGCAGCAGTTTGCTAGGATGATGGCACAGCAGATGCCACCAGCAGGTCAGAATCCTCCGCTGTAGAGAGGAATTGGAGAAGAAGACAATGTCCATTCTTACTACCAGAACAGATCAGCTATTCGTGTTCCTGAGATTCAGAGGAACGATTTCGAGATCAAGGCTCAGTTGATCAATCTGGTGGAGAGACACGTGTTCCATGGGTTGGCTTCTGAGAACCCTATGGATCACATAGAGACCTTTGAAGAGGTATGCGAGACGACAAAGGCTAATGGGGTACCTTCTGATTACCTCAAGTGCAAGCTATTCAAGCACTCTCTCGCTGACAAGGCTCTGAGATGGCTCAAGTCACTTCCTCCACACTCTCTCAACGGCTGGAATGAAGCTAGAGCAGCCTTTCTGGATCACTTCTACACGAAGACTAAGACAGCTCAGCTCAGAAGCAGGATCCCCAGTTTTTCGCAGAAAGGTGGAGAATCGTTTGCTGAGGCTTGGGATAGGTTCAAGGAGTACCTTAGAGAATGCCCTCACCATGGACTTACAGAGAATCAGATACTCAGGACGTTCTATGATGGAGTTACCTGGGACTACAAGACCAGCCTGAATTCAGCTAGTAATGGTAACTTCATGACCCAGAGCATAGGAGGAGCTTACAGACTGATTGACAACATGGCGCAGAGCTCCAGTGATCAATGTGCCGAGTATGATCGGTCAAAGAGGGTATGCAGTATTGAGACACCATCTGCAGCAGAGATAGCAGAGCTGACAGCTGCTAAGATCAGGGGCTTATTGCAAGGAAGCCATCAGGGCACTAGTATGGTTGGAAATGCTTCGGATGCGATCTGCTATTCAGAGCCAGCTGCATTGGTCTCAGAGGGCATTCATGAGGTTAACTATGTAGGTGGTCAAGGATTTCCAGGCTACAATGCAGGCTATCAGAGGCAGTATGGACAAAGTTCAGGTTCCGGTTACCAGAATCAGAACCAGTATCAGCCAAGACAACAGGCTCCTCCTCCTCCAGCTCCTAACCCCAATGACGAGCTGAAAGCTATGATGCAAATGATGCTAGCTAATCAGCAGAGGACTTCCACTGACATTACAAACATCAATGGGCGTTTAGAAGCTGTCAATACTCACCTGAAGATGCTGGACAATCAAGTGACACAGCAAGCAGAAGTTGTCAAGCGTCAGCAAGGAACTCTTCCGGCTAAAGGAGAGCAGAATCCGAGAAAGGAATGTCATGCCGTTTCTGTCATGGAAGATGAATCTCCGGTGAACAGTACTCTGCTAGATGATCATGTTCCCAGACATTTCAGGGACTCCATATCTCAGAAGCAGCTGCTTGGATTTCAGAAGATGGTACGAAGGATTCCCCATTCACTATCCTTTGAACAAGCTCTAGAGTACCGTCCTCTGCTGAGTCACTTCCGAGATTGCAGAGAGAGTATAGAAGAGATCGAGGTTCTGTTTCTTGAAGCAAGACATACGCCACCGCTGAGGAAATCGAAGAAGACGGCAGTGAAGGAAAAGGTCGATTCTGCTAGTATGACTGTGGAGGAGGAATATGTGGATGTAACTACAGGTGTTCTCCCTGCTAAGATTGATGTTAACTCCATGAGTGTTTGCAAAGCTGTTCTGGCCATCGAAGAGGATTACTTCGCGGAGTTCGAAGAGATTTTTGGGCCTGCAGAGCCAGTACCGATCAATACTGAGGAGTGCTATGCTGTGGAAAAGAGCAGGACAGTGCCAAAGCTTGGAGATCCTGGTCGCTTTGAACTCTCAGTTCAGATCGACTCTACAGTCTTTCCTCACTCCCTCTGCGACACAGGCTCCAGTGTCAACCTCATGCCATACTCCACAGCAAAACAATTAGGCTTTAAGGATTTCTCTCTTCCTAACTTTTCTTTAAAGTTTGCTGATTGTTATGTTAAACGTCCTTTAGGCGTTCTTAAGGACATACAGCTTCTAATTGGTGGTGTTTACGTTCCTGCAGATTTCGTGGTGCTTGACCAACCTGAAGATCCAGGAGATCCTCTCATCCTGGGAAGACCATTCCTTTGCACAGCTGGTGCAAAGATTGATCTCAAGCACAGACGCATTGATCTCCAGCTGGGAGATAATGAGATGACATTCAAATTGGGCAAGCTGCTGGAAAAGCCTGAGATCGATGACCCAGGCATTGTGATCCCTCGTGATGTTCCACCTGAGCCACCTTGAAGAGCACCCATGTCAAGCTAACGACGTTAAACAAAGCGCTTAGTGGGAGGCAACCCACTTGTAAGTGTATATATATGTTCTTTCTTTTTCATTTTTTTCGGTTTTACCTTGGTTTTTGTTTTTCTTTTTGGTTTTTCCTTAGGATTCTCGTCACAGAAGTTTGGAATCGGAGCCAGCACACTGGACCGGTCGGTCTCCTAATAGACCGGTCGGTCTTGATGTTTTCTCACTGCTCGATCCCAGTAGACCGACCGGTCTGTTCGGTCGGTCTACTCACTGGACAACCTAGACCGATCGGACTCACTGCAGACCGGTCGGTCCCTCCCGCGTCCCACGGATCGGCTGATACCGATGCTCCCACATCCCGCGGATCGGTCTTGCACGATGCACCCCAGACCGACCGGTCCCTGTATCAGACCGGTCGGTCCACTTGGTCTCAAGCCAACCACGCGCTTTTTCCCACCCCTGACCCGTGCCCAGACCCGTGCCATGTCCCGTGCCCAAAGTTCTGCGGACGAAGTTAGACTTTCTTTTCTTTTTCATTTTTCATTTTATTTTGTTTCTTTTAATAGTCTTTCCTTTGGATCTATTTTCACACCGGGTCGGTGTGAAGTAAGTCTGGGGGGGAGTACTATTCGTACTAATTATATTTTCAGTTTTCTTATTTTCAGTTTATTTTAAACTTTTGTGAATTGAATGCGATTCTAGGACCACATGATGTTTGCTAACTCTGTTTTTAGATGAACAGTGACTAACCAATGCAATGGGAAGATTAAAAACCCCATAGGCGGATCAGTGTTACCAGAAGGCTCCCGTCTCCTTGAAAGTTAACGCTGATACTAATATGCTATTCTGTTTTTCTTAACTCAGGGAATTCGAAATCGCATAAGAAGTAGCAACAACGTTAGGAGTCCTATCCTTTTTCAAACACTATCCTCTCTTCAGGACTCCTAATGGTCAGGCTCATTTTTAGTCTGGTACCACACCCTTACCCTAACCTTTCTTTCAAACCTCATGCATTCTATTGAAGACATTGACATGCACTCAAGCGCAAAAACTCCGGAGACGTAGTCCGGCCAGCTGATCATCCTAAAGACCTTATGGTACCACTTCAAAACTTTCTGCTTAGGACTTATATATCTGCATTTCCATATTTATTTTTAATTTTCGTTTTTGTCATCACGTGTGCTTAGAAAAGGCTATAACTAATCTCCAACTTCTTCTCAAAAAAAAAAAAAAAAAAAAAAAAAAAAAAAAACGAAAAATCCATTAAAAAGAGAAAAAAAAATACTAATAGGAGTTGAAAGGGATTAGAATAAAGCCTCTGTTTTTACATGTATATTTATAAGCACACTTCTGTTTCATATTCATAGCATTAGTTTTTAGATAAGCAGAAAGTTTTTCATCTAATAAGAAAAAGGTTTTAAGTTTGAAAAGTTGTGCATCATCCTTGGACTTAGTTCTCTTGAGTTTTTGTGCCATGACTTGCATTCGGCCGCGACTGAGGTTAGCCTAAACACTTATTACCACCACTAAATAGCCCAAATCCTTAACCCTTATGCGACGGACATTTTCCCTCTGGTAAGATTTATGGACCCTGGTGTAGAAGTCGCTGAGACATAGGAACTTGAGTATGGTAACATTGCTATGTATTTGGCAAAGTACATGAAGTACCATCTTGGTTTCTGATCTGTTTATGAGTTTTCAGGCGGTTAGCAATACATCTGTGGGGTCCTACAGGATTGCATTCAGCTCACAAAGGTTAGTTGGTTTTTATAGCTTCCTTGAACTTATTTCTAGTTTGGCTTCACTTGAGGACAAGCAAAGATCTAAGTCTGGGGGAGTTGATATAACGTGAATTTGGAGTTTCCTAACCATGTTCTTAACGCGTTTTCGGAGCCTTTGGAGTTGTTTTGAGTTGATATTCAGGCCATACTTCAAGAATTTGAACCACATGAGAGCGGAAAAGAACTTTGAGCAATTTGAGGCGAAAATGGAGAATTCTGAAGTATGGACCGGTCGGTCCACTTACGGACCGACCAGTCAATCTGACGGCAATTCGAAGACCGAGCAAATGGCACATAGACCGACCGGTCTGCTCGGTCGGTCTAGCCACTGGAAGACTCAGACCGACCGGTCCCCTTACCAGACCGGTCGGTCCAGACGCTCTGAAGACTTGAAGACGAGACCGACTTAAAGGGAGACCGACCGGTCTAATCCTGGACCGACCGGTCCACTTGCAGATTTTTTTAGGGATTTTTCCTTTTTTCCGTTTTATCCTATAAATACATGTTAGGTTTCAGACTTTTTACACACCTTTTATTCCTGCACGTTTTTGGAGACTTTTAGAGAGATTTTAGAGCTTTGTATTGGGAGAAGATCTCAATCCCTTTGGAGAAAATTTCTAAATCCTACTCTTATTTCTTATTCCATGATTATGCAATTCTATTCATCCATGACTTCTGCTTTGTTCTTTATCATGTCTGAGTAGAACCCTAGTTAGGTTTTAGGGTTTTTCGATGGATTTCACCGATTGAATCAGACACAAATAGGTTGCTTATCCTTTATCATCTTCATCACTGTTAGGCATAATGCTAGGATTGAATTGGCCATTTAATCACTAGATCTTAGGTTGATATGCATTCCAAAAGTTTGCATATAGCTAGAACTACTGTTGATGAGTAATGCATTATAACAATCGAAAGTTTAGTTATAAAGTATTATGAACTGATCAAACCTGAACGTATAATGCTTGTCTAGGATAGCCATGACCATGCGAAAGTATAGGCTCTCGGATCTCTAGGGAAAGTAACTGTTATCACGAAAGTGGAGTAGTTTATAAAAGTGTTTGAGTTTAAGATGCATGCATACTTAGAATCTGAATAGTTGTCAGGTTCATGATTGTGATTTCCTGAGAATTCCCTATTGCCTAACGTTTTTAATTATCTGAATTTAAACCGTTTTAATTTGCTTTCTTGTCTTTAATTTTGATTACAATCACCCATCTTGTTTCCTGCTTAGCTTAGTTTTAAAATCTAAAATCTGTTGTGTAAGCCATTGGTCCTTGTGGATTCGATCCCGTTATTTACTACTGCGTGCCTGTGCACTTGCAGTGATTTATTTCAGGTAAAACTCGATAGTATCAACATTCTGGCCATCAAGCTCTGTGGTTGTTGAATAATTCTCCAAACTTGTTTACCTAACAAAGCAAGATTAAAGTTCTCAAGATCTCTAAAGCCCATTCCTCCAAGAGAACCAATGAATTTTCCTATTTTGATCAGTCGAACCCCACCAAAATCGTTGAAGTAAACCATTGATCTCCTCATAGATTTCTTTTGTTAATTTGAAAACATTCATAGCGTAAACTGGCATTGCTAGAGCCACTGCCTTTAAAAGAATTTCTTTGCCTCCCCGTGAAAGAAATTTCTTGTTCCATCCTTGTGTTTTCTCTTTAACTTTTGCAATGATAAATTGAAAGAATTCACTTTTCTTCCCACCAAACTGTTCTGGCAATCCCAAATACTTGCTTCCTCCTCCCTCATTATGAATTCCCAGAGCTCTACGCATTCTTGTTTTGACTTGATGGTTAACTCGACTACCAAAAGTAATAGCTGATTTCCGGAGATTAACCGCTTGACCCGAGACAGGTTCATATGTAGTTAGAACTTCTTTAAGAGCTTTACACGATTTATCATTTGCTAGGGTAAAGAACAATGAATCATCTGCAAATAATAAATGTGTAAGGGCTGGGCTATTGTTACTGACTTTGATTCCTTGTATCTTCCGTTTTGCCTCTGCCTTGATCATCATTTGAGATAAAACTTCAGCACATAAGATGAAAAGATAAGGAGACAAAGGGTCTCCTTGTCTTATGCCTCTAGAAGGTTGGATAAAACCTTTAGGTACTCCATTGATGAGGACCGAATAACTGACTGACGTAACACATTGCATTATCCATCCTATCCATTGCTCGTTAAAGCCCATACTTCGCATTGTTTGTTCTAGGAAACCCCACTCTAAACGGTCATAGGCTTTGGTGATATTCGTCGTAATGGCCATGTAAGACTTTGATTGTCTTTTACTTACTTTCAAAGCATGAAAGACTTCGAGTGCCATAATTATATTATTTGTGATCATTCTTCCAGGGACAAAAGCAGCTTGATTATCCGTAATGATGCTTGAGAGATGAATTTTTAATCGATTGACCAGAATTTTTGAGATGATCTTATAACTCACATTGCAAAGAGCTATCGGCTTGAATTCTTTCATTGATGTTGGCTTTGTAACTTTCGGGATCAGACACAAATTGGTGTGATTGTGAATTTTGTCAAAATAATCTCATTCAAAAAAACTATGTATTTACATAATCATTGCAGGGCTTATTTCTTCCCAAAATTGTTGATAGAAAATTCCTGTAAAACCGTCAGGCCCCGGGGCACGATGAGGGCCAATACTGAACACAGCTTTTTGGATTTCATCCAGAGATACTGGCCTGGTAAGATCGGTATTGATCGTGTCTGAGACAGTTGTTTGATAATCACGAAAGACCTCTTGCATAATACCTTCCGGAATTCCAGTTGTTGTATATAAGCCTTGGAAGTATTTTATAGCTACTTCAGCTATAGCTTTATCTCCGCGTTGAATAACATCAGTCTCATCTAGGATCGAATGGAGTCTTGAGTTATTCCTTTTCGTCTTCGTTTGATTGTGGAAATACCTTGTATTTCTGTCTCCTGCCTTTAACCAACTATTCCTACTCTTATCTTTCCAAAAAGATTCTTCATCGATATAAGCTTGATTCAATTTCTGTTTTAGACTTACTCGTTGTTCCGAGGTTGAAATGCCTGAAGAAATTGATGTATCCAGTCGATGTCTTAAAGAGATAATCCTCTCTGCCGCATTGAGACGATGGCCTTTTTTCCAACCTGATATTTGTTGTCTACACCTCAAAATACGAGAGTATAGGAATTGTGGGACTTCGCTCTGATAATGCTCTCCATTCCATCCACTCAATACTATTTCTTTGAAGTCTTCCTTATGAACAAGCCTATGATCATATCGGAATAGATGTCGTCGTTCCTCAATTTCATTTGAGATGTAAGTTACCATAGGTCTATGGTCGGATTCACCGAACTCTAAGAATTCAGTTTCAGAAGCCGGGAAAAGATCTAACCATTCTTTATTAGCCATTGTTCGATCCAGGCATTCAAAAATAAAATGGTCACCACGTTGACCATACCATGAGAATCTATCTCCAATAGATTTTAAATCCGAGAAATTGCAAGTTCGAACCATTCTACGCATATCCTGAAGAGAAATTTCAGATCTTACTCTACCACCCTTTTTTCTTCTTTCTCTAAGAGATCATTAAAATCTCCCATAATCAGCCAAGGTTGATTATTTCTAGTAGTTGCTATCCTCTCTAATCTTTCCCAGAGGTGATTTCGGAATTGTGGAATTGGGTGACCATAAACAAATGATAAATAGAAACTAAATCCATTCATTTTGACTAAGCAATCTACAAGATTAGGGGATTGATAAAAGATAGATAAATCTACATCTTGCTTCCAAAAGATAACTAAACCACCGCTAAGTCCTAAAGGCGGGACTATTACATAGTTAAGAAAACCAAGCTCACATCCTTTGTCTCGAATATAGTCATCCTGCTGCTTTGTTTTCGATAGGCAAATGATGTCCGGGAGATACTTCTTTGTAATCTCCTTAAGGCGTCGAACTGTCAAGTCAATGCCTAGTCCTTGACAGTTCCAGCAGATTGTCCTCATGGTGGAAGAGGTGGTTCAGGGCCCACCGCGCCTCCATTTGTTGAAACTGAATTAGTTTCATTGGCAGTTCCACTGCATTCGCCTATCTCACGAACTTTGGTTTTGTTTGGTTCTTTGTCTTTGGTCTCCTCTTCAAGCTTTCTTTTACGCGTTCAACGGTTATCGATTCTTCCATAAACCGGATGAAATGGAAATGGATTATACATTTGGTCCATCTCCAAATCACGAGCAAACATGTTGGTGCATTGATAATCACCAATCTCAGGATCTCCTGCTTCTGTCTCTTCATATTGAACATTACTCGTATTCTCTGCATCACCTTGAATCTCTTCATTATTTTCTGTAATCACCACTCCTGCGATTGGGACCGTTTCCATAGGCTCCATTGAGTCTGTGTTATCATCATCCCCTTCAGATGATTGATCAGGACCCAAAGGATCTGGCCCTCCATTCTGAATTAAAAAAGCACCTGAATCGTGAGTGAGCATGCCACATACCGCACATAAACCTCTTAGACCCTCGTAAGTGAATCTGAGTAGAGTGTTGATTCCTTCTTGAAACTGGAAATTTCTCTGAAATCGCAAGGGATAATCAACATTCCAATTGATTTTGACACGAACAAATTCAGTCCTTGTCGTTGCTTCTGGAGTGTAATCTGTCTCTATGAATTGGCCAATACTGCGACCAATTATGGTAATCACGCGGAGATTAAGATATTGCACTGGAATCCCTCTAATTTGAATCCAAAAAGGAATGAAATTAAGAGAGAGAGGATCCATTGATGGACTCCATCGATCTAAGATTAACATTCGATCTGCAAACGCCCATGGTCCCCTTTGGAGCACCAACATCATCGATTCTTCATTTGGGAAAACAAATTGAAATCGCCGGCCTTCAATGATTCGCCCAAAAGTACGGCCTGATTGTCCCCAATAACGAGGCATTAGAGCAATTACAGAACGTAGATTCTGTTTTCTGGGCATCGTCGGTCGCCCAACAAGAACAAAACGGTTTTCCTCAACTGCCTGATTCACAATATCCGTCGGTAATGAAATTGGTTCATCATTGACTCCGAGATCAATGTCTTGAATGGCTCTTCGAATGTTGTCAGCCATCTTGAGAAGAACGTCGTAAAATCGAAAAGGATATTGTATAATTGAGTGTAAATGATAGTTGATCGAAAAATGTTGTGAGGAATTAGGGTTGGAGTTAATTCCTTTAAGTAAGGTTTGAAGTGGAATAGAAACCAGAAAACTGACATCACGATCATTGAGATCAACAATCGTGGGAATAACCGTCCGAGAGTGGCCGAAATTTGAGGAATCTTCAAAACCACCGCCGTCGTGCTTGAAAACCGTCACCAAAGTGGTGAGAAACTGCCTGAAAAATAACTGTAAAAAAATCGTCTTTTTTTCGCCATTTCTTTCATCTGAAGAAGATATGTTTTTACAAAGAAAGGCAACATAATAAAGAGATAAATAGAAAGATATACAACAGATAAACTAATTTTAGGAAATAATATGGTCAAAATTGAGCACATTATGGTAAATTTATTTCTTCTTATCTTTACATCCGACCAAATCCAAACACAAGTTTGGTTTGGATTTGAAAGCTTTTCTTTTTTTCTTTCGGAATTGAATACCATAACTGAATTTAGGTAACAAAATGATTTTGCCAAAGTTTTAACCAATGGAATATAAGATAATTTAAAGTATGTTATTAATAAATTTTGACTATTGTCCCATTATCTAAATTTAATACATGGTTTAGTACTAATTTGTTGTCTACATAATTTTATCTAAAATTAGACAAAGTAAATTTGTATGTGAATATAGTTCCAAAAATAATTATCAAAAGTGATATGTACAATCTGTAGAGTTTATTTTTTTCCTAAATTTTTTGGTATAAGTTGTATAAAATATTTAGGCAGCATATATGGTCAAAATGGAGCAATTATGATATATGCATGATTTCTTCTTATCACAGCAACCAAATCTTAGGAAATTCAATTTTGGTTTGGATTTAAAAGCTTTTTGTTTTTTCAATTAAATGCAATAACTGAATGAAGATAAATAATATCTCATAATAAATAGATTTCTCAAAATTTAACAAATGAAATTTATATAATCATAATATGTTATTTACAAGTTCTGACTAGTGCTAGCGCCACATTATCTAAATTTAAATAATTTTAAACACGTGTAAGTAATTTGTTATCTTAATTTCAACAAGTATTGGTGTCGTATTATCTAAAATCAAACATAATGAACTATGTGTGTGAATAGTTTAAAAAACATCAAATTTAAGATAGAAAATGCATACTAACTTTTACAATTTTCGCACATGCATTATCTCAATTTAAAGTGTACTAAATATATTTTTTAGTATGAAATTTGTTGTTTAGTAATTTTGACTAGTGGCGGCGCCGTATTATCTAAATTTTTAAAAATAAATTATGCATGTGAATAATTCCAAACAAAAAATAAATTCAATATTAAAATAATTAATAACTTTTATCAGTGTTGTCGCCGCATTAGCCAAATTTAAACTAACCTAAATACATGTATTTAGTATGAACTTGTTGATTAATAAATGCGATCAGCGGCGGCGCCTTAATATCTGAAATATAGACAAAGTAAAATATGTATGTAAGTAATTCCAAAAATTATCTAGTAGCTTGTACACATGTCAACGCCACATTACGTAAATTTAAATTAACCCAAATACATGATTAATTATTAATTTGTTTGTTAAGAATTTTGACTAGTGGCGGCGCTGCTTTATCTAAAACTAAACAAAATACAATATGTAAATATGAATAGTCCCAAAAACATCAAGGTGTTATTTGTACAGTTTCTTTTTCTTTTTTGAAAATTTTGGACTGAAATGTATAAATACCTTCTTACTTTTAACTTTTCAAAATTTGGTCACAAGAAAACTGTGATTTCTTTGCTTTTCCGTCATATAGAATAGTACTTCCTTTGTTAGATTTCAAACCTTTTCTAGGATAAAAACAAAAACAAAATCTTAAATTTCCTGCAAAACAAAAGAAAAAAGACAATATTGTTGGTTTGCTAAAAGGAAAGTGTAATAGACATTACCAAAAGTGAAGGGTATATTGGTCAAACAAAGAATTAAAGGCAGAACAAGAGTAGCTTATAAAAAGCCAAAGAAATCACACAAACACACACTCTCATCAAATCTCCCATCTTCACCGCTTCGGACGAAACTCCCATTCGCATCTCTTCCTCTTCTCTCAAAAAAAAATCATCAATTTCCCAATCCCAAGGTACAGAAATTGATTAAATTCGCTTCCTTTGTTCGATCCTTGTTCTGGGTTTCTCTCAATTTCTCATATTTACCTCTCGATCCGAATTCCGATGATGATCATGTTCTGTCGTTTAGCGTTTTCGTTTGTCTGATCAGAAATCTCTGGTCGTAACGATTCATCGAACTGATCTGTCTTTGGTCTGAAATTCATGTATTGATTACTGATTCATGTATTGATGAGATTTATCCAAAATCCAGAACTGTTTGTGATAAGTGAATAGTTCTTGACCGATCATACTGCCTTTTTATTATGTTCTTTTTTATATATTTTAATGAAATTTGATTTCTTGCTTAGTGATTTGGATTTTGTAGTTTTTATTTCTTTTGACTTTTGCACTAGTAGTGTCAGTTACATTCAAAGATCATGTTTTAAAGTTGTGTTGAAAAGTTGATTTGAGCGTTAGAGATTTAGTTTTTATTTGAAGAAATCTCTTTGTTTTATAAGTTTGGATTTGCACCGATGTGAATCGGGTCTATAACGAAATCGTTCGGTGTAACTTAATCGATGTTCTTTTTGATCAATGCCAGAGATGCCGAAGGAAAGACATGCATTGTCAGTGTCAAGCAACAGGACAAGAGTATCGCCATACCCGCTTCGATCCTCTAGGACCAACAAGCAGATCATAGCACCCGAGTCGCCAATTCAGATAGAAGACGGTGCAAAAGAATGGGAGGATGTTCGGTGTGTGATCTGTATGGAACCACCTCACAATGCTGTCCTCTTGCACTGCTCTTCTTCCTCCAACGGATGTCGTCCTTACATTTGCGACACGAGCGTTCGTCACTCAAACTGTTTCAAGCAATACCGGAAAAAGAACAAGAACCGCGAAACCAAGGCCTTAAACTGCCCTCTATGCAGAGGAGAAGTTTTCGAGACAATGCAAGTGAAAACCGCGAGGAGATTCATGAATGCTAAGAAGAGACTTTGCTCGGTGGACGATTGCGAATTCTCGGGGACTTATTCTCAGCTTAAGGTTCACGTGAAAGACGACCATCACGGTTTTGTTCAACCAAAGGTTGATCCGTTGAGGCAAAACATGTGGGAACAGATGATGAGAAATGCTGAGTATGTAGAAGTCATGAATGCAGCTGGGATTACGCCGCAGGAGACCGAGGTTGTGCCTCCGTACAATCATTTGCGGATGATTCGAGGCGTCGATGGAATCGTGCGCAATTTTATTGGTTCGAATCAGGTAAGCGACGGAATTCGTGCAGCTAGGGCAGCTCCCCCTGGATTTAACCTTCAAGTAATGACTGTGTTTCATGGTTGGATTAGGTCTTTAAATTAATTCTTAAATTGTCAATAGTGTTTCTTTTTGAGAACTCAAAATTATGAAATTGTTCTATGTTTTGATGTCTTCAAATGCCTTTTTTTTTTTTTTTTTAATAAGTCAGTTTGGTTCGCTAATGTTGAAAAAAAAAAAAAAAAATCCATCTTTAGGATAATATATCTAAGCTTAATTTCGTATCTTCCAATAAAAAAAAGCGTTTCTAATCATAATAACTTGTAATTCCCCAAAAAGAATTAGATAAACTTGTGATTATACATCGTAAATTACATTTATTATGTTAAACCATTAACCATATTGGACACATTTCGACAAGTACAATTCTCTCACCCTCGCAGTTTCCGAATCTCGACCAGCCTGACGTCATCGATCACCGGACCACATAACGAACCAGAGTGATCACTCTTTGTATGATAAAACGTACTCAAGAACGTGACACGTGTCCTCGCCGAGAACGCTTTGAACACAAGCTTCCCCTGTTTAAACCCACCTTTCCCCTTTGACACGTAATCCACCATGACTTTGCTCCCACCAGCGAACGCCTCGACGATCATCGGTCCCTCGCAAGCGTCTCTCGCGTCTCCGACGTTGAAAGTTAGGGCGTAGAATTTGTTCAGTGACGTCCTTACGATTTGAGAAATAGCACTCTCTTTGCCCGCAACAAGCTCGATGGCTCGGTCTCCTTCGGGAACTGCAAAATGCGCCTTGTCAACGTACTTAACCGCCTTGAGAGACTCGATGATCCAACCGGGCAAAGGACTGTTATCATCCTCGATGAACGGTGGAATCAATACTCCCCATTTTGCCGTGGGGAACACGTAAGGCCCTTCTTCGAAATTCCCGTTCTTGATTAGGTTATCTACAAAACAAGAATCAGAAAAACGACGACCGATTAGTTAACGGAATTTGGTATACTTTACTTTCTTGTATAATATATGATCGGTTTACTTACTTCCGACGAATCTTGGAGGAAACAAAGCTTTAATAGCGATGGCGTCGATCAACGGTCCACAAGCCGGGTCCTCTTCGTGACCCGGGTTATGGATCCGGATATCGATTTCAGGACCACCAGCTTTAAATGCCCATGAGTATGAGTCCCAACCATCACTACCGTACATGGTTTGGATACGGATGACACCTGACTCATGCGTGACGGAAATGTTGAGCCGCTCGTCCTGAGCGCAAGTACGAGCGGCGCTGAATGTGATCGAATATAGACGGCCGGATTGGACGGTTATTTTTTGAGAGATTGAGGCCTCGTTGCCTAATCGGACGGCTGCGGCGCCCTCCGGTACAACCAAAACCATGTCTTCTTGTTTCTGACCGGCTTTGATGTATTCCGCAAAACCGGTTATGTCCCAGTTCGGTACGGCGGTTCGTCCCTTAATAATGGTTCCTTTCAATTGAGACGGTTTAGGACCCATCTCGAAATTTCCGTTTAGTAATAAACCTGAAAACCACCAAACCAAGAAAAGTTTATCAGTCAAGAGTTATGAGTTTGATAAATTTTGTGTTAGATGATGAGCTTTAGAGTTAACTTACCATCGCGGATCGGAACCGATACGACGACGTTCGAGGTAACACATAGTAGAGCTAAGAGAAATGCTGCTTCGTGGTACATTGTGACTTTTTTGTGAGAAACTTGAGAGATAGGATTGAAGAGAGAATTAGATGGTGAATATGTAATGGTGGAGAAAGACTTGGGGTTTTATGAGTTTGAGATTAGAAGAAGAACATTGGTTTTGAAGAAAACTACGAGAATGCCACTGGAAGCATCCTGGAATCATTTGTTTGTCATATGGTACGTAGACAATAGACAGCTAGCTCAGGAAACATTGACTTCATGATTAGGATTTTGATTTAATTTTGTTTAGTTTGCTTTGACAACAATTAATATTTATTTTGGTATATAATGCGACAACCATAAGTTTACCAAGAAATATGTATTTGCTGGTTTTGGAATAAAGAAAACTAAAAGGTGAAGTCGAAATGAATCAAAACATGTAAAATACTAATTTATCACATTCGGATGATGAAAACGTGAAGGGTGGGTTGTTTTCTCGTGCACGTTCGACTGCCGACCATTAGAAGAAGCTTCGATCAATATTCCAAAAATGTTTGGACTTCATTACTATATTTTTATTTGAATACAAATTAAAATGACACCATCAAGATATGAAATTATTGAGTGAACTTCAAACATGGAAATCTAAAATTTGTTATCCGTTGCAGCAATTTAGTTTTGGTTAAATAAATAAATCATGTTTTAATGTTAAAGTATAGCTAGGTAATTTGATTACACTACAACAACAAAATATGCGAATGATATTGTTGTGTAAAGAGTTTCAGTAGGTAGGGAACATTAGGGTGTTTAATTTAATTTAATTTTAAGATATTATATGAACATGGCCGTCTCAAACTTTGTAGATGCTCTGTTCAAATATAAAAATTAGACCCTAAATATTATTAGTTTTTAAACGTTAATTATATATAAAAAATGATCAATAACTTATCGTAATGAATAGTTTATAATCATAAATATTTTTTTCTTATTTTTTTTACAACAAATAAAATTTTATTACTCAAAATTGTTTAATTCATACAATTATAACTTAAAATTGTAGAGAAATTTTGAGTTATGCCACTATTGGCATGCCACTTTTCAATTATGACACTGTTTTAAAATTATTACCAGCGTACAACTGTTCACTTAAATGAAAAAAAAACAGATCTCTTTTTCTCTTTCATCTCTCTCACGCTCATCTCCCAGATCCAAATTTTTCCCTCTCATCCAAATTTCGTTTTTTTCTCTCTCTCTACCAGACCGCCATCATGAGATCGGATTTTACTATCACTGAATTCGATTCTCGTCATCTCTAATTTCACTATCTCTGATCTCTGTCGCGATTTCCGCTAAGAAAATTTGAGAGAAGAGAAGATTTCCGCTAAGATTCGAGCAGATTTAGGAGGAGGAGCAAGAAGAAGAAGAAGAAGAAGAAGAAGATCTCAAAGCAAATTCAAACACAAACGACTGTAAATTTTTAAGTTTGTGTTAACTATTATGTATTTAGGGTAATGATTTTGGGGGGGGGGGGGGGGGGGGGATGAGGGTAGGGTTTCTTCCTTCTTCGCCTTCTTCTTCGTCGTCGTCTTCTTCTTCTTCTTATTCCAATTGAGGAAATCAAAATCGATTGAAGGAATTTACAGAGATTTACATGGACGAAAGAGAATCGAAAATCCTAGATCCATAACCCAAATCCGATTTGCAATTTTAAAGAAGAGAATTTTGTGAGAGAAAAAAATTTGGATCTGGGCGTGAAAGAGATGAGAGAGAAAGTGATATATTTTTTTTCATTGAGTCAGTGAACAGTGGCACGCTCGTAATGATTTTGTGAAAAGTGGCATATTTATTAAAAATTTTGTGAACAGTGGCATATTTGCAATTGCCCCTAAATTATATTGAAACAAAGTAATTCTTCTTATCGATCAAAGAATAACCATGTCGAGTCTTTTTTAGTTTGAGTTTGTAATTTGAAGAATAAATTTACTTAGAAATATAAAAAAAAAAAATTTAGTATAATAGACATCATAAACAACATATCACTAAGTAAATAAATAAAAACATGAAAGTACTTTAAGATGTGAAACCCGGATCAATTTTATTTATAGCTTTGTTATGAAAGTGTTTGCAAAAACTTTTTTTTAGAGAATTGGTGAAGAATTTATTTGATTTTTTCAATATATACCAAATCTAATTAATGAAAAATATCTAAATGTAGTCAAGTAAAAAACTTTTACTTAATTATTATTCAAAAACTTTTTTCCTTTAATATTAACAATTGATACTAATTCCTACATCACTTTTCTATGCTAATTATATATATTAAAGGTAAGTAATCCTTAATTTAGTTTTTTATATTTGGTTATCTAAATAATATTTTTTTTAAAAAAAAATCTTTAATGGTTAACAAACTCAAATCTTTTTCATAACATATACTTATATAAAAAAAATATTTTTAAGCCCTTCTAAATGATGGGCCTCGTTCGACCGCACTACTTGCACACGTAAATAGACGTCCTGTATATGTATAATTAAGTTTTCTTAATTATACGTCGTATGGACATATTACGACAATAGTTAAGGAGAGAGCACATGCAAGGTGGCAGGAAAGTTTGACTTGTCGTAATTACAAAGCTAATTTTTGTATCGGTAACTGTTGTAACGTTACATAACATTAATACGAAAAATAGCTGTTGGGTTATAAAAAATATTAAGACAATAGTTCGGGAGATTTGACCCCGACATTAATCGAACACGCAACCTTCTGATCTGGAGTCAGACGCGCTACCATTGCGCCACGAAGTTTTTGAGACTAAAAAACTCTTCATAATTATTAAATAGACAAATGTTCTGAGCTAAGAATAGATCATCTTCCACATTTTTATTTACCGGCGAGATTAATTAGGGTTCTTTTTTTGCATCTATTTCCTCTCTGATTCTCAAATCTATTGTCCTTCTGAGATTTCGCTCGCTCTTGTCTCCCTCACGATCTCCATAGAAGTCTGATTGATTTGGTCGAGGTGAGTAACGCAATCGATTTAAGAATAATCCAAGTCTTTGTTACAGAGAAGCATGTATAATTGGAATTGTTAGCTTAGGGTTTAATTTCTGCTTCTGCCATTGATTTAGTATCGCTTAATTGTTTGGGATTTTGTTGTTTTCTTCATTTGAGGAAAAGGCGTTTATTGGGTTTAAGCAGCTTTTGCCTAATCTCTGAATTCTGAAAACATAGGAGTTAAGTGGCAAGATGGAGGAACTAAGTGAAATCTTGAAGAACAATAGAACGGAAGATCTCACTTGGTTTTGCTCTCTCTCAGAATCTGAACTGGTAATTGCTTAGGAAGCTATGAAATTCCCGTTCTTTCGATTAGTCGAACATATCTTGATCGATGGAATAACGATTGTCGATCTCTCCACTGAACTTGTTTTGCAGGACTTGCTCATCAGCTTAAAGAAGTTAGCCATTCAACGTGCCAAAATAAGTGGTTGCGAAAAACTAGCTGAGAAATTTGATCTTAAAATGCTTCGAGCTCTCGGTGAGTTCTTGTATTGTTCTCTTCTAACTTCCGAGAGGTTTTAAAAATGTTGAACTATCAAGGAAATTGTTATTGTCCATTAGACATCTTTGACCTTAAGATTCAAGTATCGTATTTTGCAGGGCTTGTGGTAATGGAAAATGTAAGAAAAAGGGTACAAGATGATACTTGTCTTGCCGCGAGTGTTGTTGATCAACTCGGGGTGTTGGATAACTGCAACCTGTTGAAAACAGATGTCGATGACACTATAGACATTGAGGAGATTCTGACTGAAACCTGCAACAAGAAGTCAAGAAGGAAAACACGGAAACGCTTGGTACGGAGTCTAAACACTCGGTGAGATACGCGAATTTATTTGGTTCCACCTTAGTATTGATTGTCTCTTCAATGCTAAAAAAATGTATGCGTTCGTCTTGTGTTTTTGAAGGAGGCAGTAAAAACTAGCTGCTCAGTTGGGGTAATTTGGCTGCTTAACAATGAACAGCGAGAGAAAGAACGAACTCGGGATGTTCATCAGTGAGATGGAATTGACGTAAATGGCAAGCTTGTAGAAGCATGGTGTTTTTGACATTGTGTGCGACATTTCAGATGCAACCGTAGAGGTTTATAGTCACGATATAGCAAAAATAGCTACTTTTTGGTCTCTAAGCAAAAGTTTTGTAGTTGATATTTGTTTCACATACATGTGCTTAGTTGATATAGCAACATTAGCTACTTTGTGGCCTATGAGCAAATTTTTGAAAAGTTGTGTATTTCATATTAAAGACATGATTCATTAAATTAATTGGCAAAATTGCTTACAGTTTCTTCCTCATTCCCTGGCATTGTTTTTTGAATTTTGAAATGATGGTCTAGAATCTAGATGAACAACTGCACAGTTTACAGACAAAACAAATTTAACTAGGGGTGATCTTGAAATATTTATAAAATGACAAGGCAAATCTCATGAGAAGTACTGAATATAAGTCCTTAAAGTGCAAAAAGAGTCTTTAAAAGGGCATTCTGGTGATACAGTAATTACACAACGGGCCTTCATCATTGGGCCTGATACCTTTTCACTCACTCTCTTTTTCCCTTTACTCTCTCTCACTCTCAAATTTCGCAAGCTTTTTCGATTTCCCTCGTAAGGAAGAACAAATCGTGTTCTATGGAAAATCAAAATTCACGGTGATGTTTAGGTCTCAAAACCCAGTTATGGAATCCTTGCTTCGAGTTGATCGCGCTTGCCTAGAAACCCTAATTCCGGTTCCAATGTGCAATCGCAGAGTTTGGAAACACTCAGAACTAACTCCTCACTCAGTGACCGTGAACGAATTGGATCTGGTAATCTCACGAACCCTAATTCTCCATTTTCTTACCTGCAAAAGCCTTATTTATTCTCCGGATTTTGATAGGTGAAAGGTCTCTTACAAGCTTTACAAGGTTTATCTAGTCCTTTCATTTTCTGGGACCAAAATGAAGAGATTTATCTAGCTAAATCTGAAATACGACTCTCTCATTTATCTCAATCAAGCCTTCGTGTACTTCTCTCTGGGTTTTTGTATGCTGCAACGTGTTTGAAGCTTGTTGAGTGTATTGTTGCTGGTGTAAATACCTCTTTGAGGTCTTCTCCTACATTAATGGCATTTGCAAACTCTGTCTCTGCGTGGCTTGAGGCAAGTATTCACAATTTTCCTTGTAGTTTTTGGGTTTTCTTGAACATTTGTTTGGTGAAACTGATGTATAATTGGGATTGGAACAGAGATTGAGAGATATTGCTTTGAATGAGGAAGTGAAGATCAACGATTCTAATGTTACTGTCACTCCAACCCTCTTGGGGTTGACTAGCTCTTTATCTAGGTGTGTAGTCTTGATAACTAGTTCTTCAAGAGAGAGCTCTGTACTCGCGTTTATATCTAATCGTATTCTTTCCATTTTGGTAGTCTGTGTTCAGGTGCTGAATATCTTTTACAAGTTGTACGAGGTGCGATCCCTCAAGCGTATTTTGAGTCAAGTGCGACTATTTCGACAGCTGAAATTGCTGTCCATGTTCTTGATTACCTTTACAAGAGGCTAGATGAAGTATGCCTTGTACAAGGTGGTGAGGTTGTGGCCTTTTTTTTTATGATCGTTTGTGAATTTTCCCCTTTTTTTTTGTTGTTGGTAGCTTTCTAATTGGAAGAATGATACTATTTTTGAACCAGGTGGAAGGATTTCACATGATTCTGCAAATCTTTGCTGGAAGTTTATTGCCGTATGTAGAGGGTTTGGATTCATGGTTGTTTGAGGGAACACTTGATGATCCTTTCGAAGAGGTAAGTGTTCTTGGAATTGTGTTTACGTGCCGTGAGTGTTCAACGGATTTTCTCTCTAGCAATTTATGCTTCAATATCTACTCTTTTGTGCTAGCAAATTGAAAGTTTGATAATGATGAAAAACTTGGTCGAGGTGAAGATTAAATTTTGTTCTCTGCAGTTGTTTTTTACAGCCAATCAGTCGGTCTCCGTTAATGATGCAGAGTTCTGGGAGAAAAGCTATCTGTTAACGAAGGTGCCCAGCCCAAAATCAGATGTAACTTCGTCTTTAGTTTCTGACAAAGACAAAGACCAGAATTCTCGTGTGTTATGTCCATTATTCATAAAAGACATCTGCAAGTCTATTGTTTCTGCTGGAAAGTCACTCCAGCTGATGCAGCATATTCCTTCCACGTCTTCAGAAAATTCTGGAAAGATTCGGTTCCATGGGCGAAATGGTTCGGTGAATTCTGGCGGTGATATACTCCGGGCTAAAAAGAGTACTGCTGACTTATCCTTGTCTGAAGTCTTTTGTCTAACACTCGCTGGCCTTATAGGCCATGGTGATCATGTCTCTAGATATCTGTGGAAAGATGAGGCAGATGAGTGGGAGATTTCTTCATCTTTAGCATCATATATAAGTGGCGAGCTGGTAAATGAAATTGGTGATAAAGATCTTCCAGTTCTCGCATGCTCCGAGCGAATGTGGTATAAGTTGTTGGTCGGTGCTGTGCAAGAGAAAAGATCTATGGAGGCCAAATCAGAACACCAGAGTGCGTATAATCTTACTGGTGTTAAGGACAAGAAAGATGGTCTCGCTGCTGAAAAGGCGTTCCAAGGGTTATTCTGTCATGAAAATCTTGTTGTTTCAGTATCTAAAATGGATCTGGAGAGGAACAAAAATGCTTGGGATGTCTTGAACTTATCTCAAAACTATTGTCTTCCCTCTCTGAATGATGAGAGTTTATTGAGTGCTGTTTTTGAGGGATCTGGCGTGGCAGATGCTGGATTGAGCGGGACAAACTACAAATTTGGATTCCAATTTGGTAGATCTGAATATATTTCTTCTCAGGATGACACCAAAATTCTAGAATCGCTGTTTCCCTTTCCCACTTTGCTTCCATCATTCCAGGTACTATTATACTGATGATATGATCATTTTATGCCCATTACTTCTGTTTTCCCCATGTGCAATAATTTCTGTTTACTTATTTTGAAATCTTTTGTGGTCAAAAACAAAAAAAGCCGAAGCTCCATATGTCAGAATTTCTACCTTGCCAAAAGAATAGTACACTTCCATCAAGAGTTCTCAGCTGGATGCTAAAGACAGAACCAAGTTATACTCCGCTTCCTGTCGTAATAATGCAGGAATGCTTCACCATCTACATCAGGAGGCAGGTATAGTGATGTAAGCTTCGGCATTGCCGCTTGTTCCTATGACATGCATGGTTTTGTTACCTTCTGAAAGTTGTGTGTTGTAGGTGGACTACATTGGCAAAGTGATTTTGTCAAAACTAATGAATGACTGGAAACTGATGCACGAACTTGCGGTGTTGCGTGCCATTTACTTATTAGGGTCTGGTACGTTTTATGTGCTTCACCTTATTTGGAAATAGGGTCGTAACTGGACTCTAAATAATTCCTCCAAATGTTTCAGGGGACCTTCTGCAGCATTTTCTGACTGTCATATTCGATAGGCTGGGCAAGGGAGAGGCATCAAATGATGATTTTGAGTTGAACATAATCCTTCAGGTAACCAGATATGGTGAACTTTTTAGAGATTTTGCTCTCATCTTTATAGTTATTTATCACTTCTGAAAAGGTTCTATCTGTTAATTTTTTGCCTATGTATCTCTGTTCTTTCCCCGTTCATATACAAACCAACTGAATTCCAAACTGTAATGGTTTGTCTACAGGAATCAATTAGAAATTCAGCTGATGCCATGCTGTTAAGCAGTCCTGATTCATTGGTGGTTTCTATTTCCAGAGAAGGTTATTTAGACAGAGACAAAGATGATAAGGGTGACGTAATACCCGTCTCTTCGACTCGAAAAAGCCGCATTAACAACTTTGGGATAGATTGCCTCGACTCTCTCAAATTCACATACAAGGTCTGGAGAACACACATTTTTTTCTTCTTCCATCCAGTTGCAGCGTACTGGCTACATCTTAGTGAATTAATCTGAATAATGTTATTTTTAAGGTGCCATGGCCGCTTGAGCTTATTGCCAATAGTGGGGCCATTAAGAAGTATAATCAGGTAATCCTTTCTCATCCAGCTATTTTTGGGGGAAACAGTTTGTTGTTCTATGTTATTAATTATTTAAATGAAAACAGGTGATGGGATTTTTGTTGAAAGTCAAGCGAGCAAAATATGTTCTTGATAAAGCACGAAGGTGGATGTGGAAGGTCTTTGATATCTCTCAAACCCATATCTTTCTTTTTAGACTGTTTCTTGTTTCTCATTACAATGTGGTTTAGTTTGATAAACTTAGTGACTTTGGTGTTTGTGTATTATAGGGTAAAGGCTCTGCAACAAAAATCCGCAAGCACCACTGGTTACTGGAACAAAAGCTCCTCAATTTTGTGGATGCTTTTCATCAATACGTAATGGACAGGGTAAGTTTTCTGATACTGTATAATTAGTTATAATTACCGTATTGTTTTTCATTGGAGTAATATAAGTATGTCAGTGTTGTAGCAAAATTGAAAGTTGATGTAACTGGCTTGAGGAAAATGAAAAGCTTATCATGCTTAACTGGATTTTGCAAACAGGTTTATCACACCGCATGGCGTGAATTGTGCGAAGCTATGGTAAAAGCAGGGTCTCTAGACGAGGTCATATACGTACATGAGACCTACTTGTTATCGATTCAGAGGCAATGCTTTGTGGTTCAAGAAAAGCTGGTAATGAACCATTACCTGACCTCTTAAATGCATTGAATTTATAGCTATAAAACAAATGTTTGATGGTTTGTGTATAGTGGGCAATCATCGCAAGTCGGATCAACATGATCCTCGGTTTAGCTCTAGAATTCTACACAATACAACAGACGCTAAGCAGCGGTGGAGCAGTTTCAGCCATAAAAGCTAGATGCGAAATGGAAATAGACCGCATTGAGAAACAATTTGAAGACTGCATTGCTTTCCTACTTAGAGTAAGTCCCATTTATCTAAAACTCTGTATTACTTGGTTCTTGTAATATAAAAACCCATAATTAATAAGTAGTGGTTATGCGAAATTGAACTTGCAGGTATTGTCTTCAAAGCTGAATGTAGGACACTTCCCTCATTTGGCTGATTTGGTAACAAGAATCAATTACAACTATCACTACATGTCTGACACTGGAAGCTTGATGACTGCTTCTGGAACATAGACTTAACTCTTCCAGACCCTGGACTGCCAAATCTGCCGTTTTCTAGCCTGGTTTCTACTTTCAGGACAATGTATACGTCACTGTTTTAATATTGTAAGATGTGAGTTTATGTAAATGCAAATTAGCTCTAAACATTTCCGGTTTGTATATGTTTTAAGTACTTGTCATGTTTGAAAAATCATAAATTTTCACTTAAAAATCACATAACATGATTAATAGTAAAGTTTACATAACAGGGCAAGAATTCAAGGGTAAAGCCCATTTGGTGAAATGATCTGAGGACAAAATGGTCAAAAGAAACAAAAAACGTAAAACCCTAAACATTTTTATTTTAACACTTTCTCATTTGATAAACCCCTCGACACTTTCTGCTCTCATTTCTTCATCGACTCTCTCAATTTACACGACGGTAATCTTCTACCTTCCTCTGTTTCCCTTTAAATTCCATATAATCGCTTTCTGGGTTTGATCTTTCGAAGTTTCTTTCAAATCTGATCTATTGATTCCAGTTTCAAAAGCTATTTCTTAACCGGATTTGTTTCTTGTGTGTATTTTCCAGTGATCTACTAAACGGACCAACCATGCTTGCTCTTTCCAAGGTTTTGCGGAGGTAAGAATCTCTGATTAGGTTACTTTTAGCTCTATCCAGTGAAATATATTGAATTTAGTTAGGTTTTCGATTCTCAATCTAAAAATGGTTTCTTTTGTCTATATGTTGACAAGTTATTGAATTTTTTTTGTGTAAAATTTTCCAGAACCCAGAGACTCCGATTTGGAGCTTGTGCTGCTGTTTATTCAAAAGAGATACATGTACAAGGAAGAAGCTTCTTCACTCTTGAATCTCCTTCGATTGTATATGAGAAATGTGAAGCCTTTCCAAGATTCTACGAGATCTCCTCTCTGAGTAAGCGTGCACTATCCTCAAATGCTGGCACTAAAAGTGACGAAGATGAAGATGACCTCGAAGGCGGGTTCTTAGAACTCGAAAGTTCAAAGTCAAGCCAAGAGACTAGTAGTAGTAGTGATGATAGTGAGGATGATGAGGTAGCTAAGCTCTCCGCTGATGAAAATGACTCTGAAGAAGAAGAAGAATTGGAATTAGACCTTATCGAAACCGAGGATAGTGCGAAAACAGTAGAAAAGAAACCATCCGAGCTATTTAAGGCCGTTGTTTCCGCACCAGGCTTATCTGTAGGTAGTGCACTTGATAAATGGGTGGAAGAAGGAAATGAGATTAACCGTATTGAGGTCTCTAAGGCGATGCTTCAGCTTCGTAGGCGTCGTATGTATGGAAGAGCATTACAGGTAATAATTCTTCTTCAATAGCTACTCGTTAGTACCTTAAACTTATATTAGTTTTTGCTTAGGTTTGCTTCTTTTCTGTTTGTATAGATGTCTGAATGGTTGGAAGCAAATAAGATATATGAATTGAACGAGAGAGATTACGCTTCTCGGTTAGACCTGATAGTTAAAACACGAGGCTTAGAAAAGGGAGATGCTTATATGGATAAGATCCCGAAATCTTTCAAAGGGGAAGTGATTTACCGTACACTACTAGCGAATTGTGTGGCTGCTTGCAATGTGAAGAGAGCTGAAGTAGTGTTCAACAGAATGAAAGACTTGGGATTCCCTCTCTCGGGATTTACTTGCGATCAGATGCTTCTGCTTTACAAGAGAGTCGACAGGAAGAAAATCGCGGATGTGCTATTGCTTATGGAGAAAGAAGATGTAAAACCGAGTCTTCTAACGTACAAGATCCTAATTGGCATCAAAGGAGCATCAAATGACATAAGTGGTATGGAGCAAATTGTGGAGACGATGAAAGACGAAGGCGTTCAACCGGATTTCCATACTCAAGCTATCACTGCTAGACACTATTCAGGAGCTGGACTTAAAGAGAAAGCCGAGAAAGTCTTGAAAGATATGGAAGGTGGAAGCTTAGAGGCGAATCGCCGTGCATTCAAAGATTTACTCTCCATTTACGCTTCTCTTGGGAGAGAGGACGAAGTAATGAGAATATGGAAGATCTGTGAATCAAAGCCTCGCTTTGAGGAATCTCTCGCTGCAATCCACGCTTTTGGAAAGCTTCATAAAGTAAAAGAAGCAGAGGAGATTTTCGAGAAGATGGTGAAGATAGACAGAAGAGCTTCTTCTAATACTTACTCGGTTCTCTTGCGGGTTTATGTTGATCACAAGATGCTCGCAAAGGGTAAGGAACTGGTTAAACGAATGGCTGAGAGTGGTTGCAGAATCGAAGCAACGACATGGGATGCACTCATCAGGCTCTACGTGGAAGCTGGGGAAGTTGAAAAGGCTGTTGATGTACTGACTAAGGCATCAAAACAAAGCCATACAAAACTGATGATGAGTTCCTTCATGTACATCATGGACGAGTACTCGAAACGAGGAGATGTTCATAACACTGAGAAGACATTCCAAAAAATGAGAGAAGTTGGGTATACTTCTCGTCTCAGGCAGTTCCAAGCACTCATGCAGGCTTACATAAAAGCCAAATCCCCCGCGTATGGAATGCGTGACAGGATGAAAGCGGATAATATCTTTCCGAACAAATCCTTGGCTGCACAGTTGGCTCAAGCTGACCCATTCAAGAAGACAGCTATCTCTGATATACTGGATTGAGTAGACTCCTTTCTTCTTGCAATAAGTATCTTATTTGTCTTCTTGACCTTTAGTTTGAGAATCTTGCTTAGTTACTATAATTTTAATTATGTTTTTGGATCTTTAAGCTTTATGATCTTTAGATAGTTACTACTATACTTTGCTGGTTTGGTTTTTGATTTAGGAGTACACAACACTAATCTTTCAAGTGGGAAATAAATAGAAGAGTGTGAACCATAAAGATGAGAAAAAACAGGGAAAGTTATACAATTAACTCTGGTTATGATGATGAATACACAACTGCTAAGACCTCTCAAAATCACCCCAACTTCTTTCCTTTTGGGGAAGACAAAAAGAAAACACAAACACTAATCGATTTGTGAGCTAAGAAGACAACAAGAAGTGATCATCACTCAATCACTAAGTACAAGTCTGCTGATGAATGGAGACATGGCTGCAAGAAGCGCCTTCGGACACTCCTCGTGTGGCAGATGCCCACATCCCGAGATTGCTACTAGCCTCTGTTTGTTAAAACGTATATCGTTAAGTTCCTGAGACAAGAAAGTTATATGTTTGATTTAGATGTATATGGATGACTTACAGAGTTTACGAGTTTCGAAGCCATGACTTGGGAGGATTTGAGAGGAACAAGCGCATCTTCTGCTCCAGCAACGACTAATACCGGTAAGTTTTCCACTGCCTTGAGAAGTGACAATGCATTTTGAGTTGGAAGCACCATTTCCGACGAAAGTCTCCCTATCTCGTGAAGCGCCTCGTCCCAGCCTTCCACATGAAGTGGTGCCTTGTATAGCTTTAAGACATCTGTTGTCATCTTCGCAGGATCATACCAAGCACGACGGTTCACCACTTGAGCTATCTCAGTACGTAAAAGCGGACGAACAAGGTGTTTCTTTCCTAGTGATGTGTGCAAAAGTATTCTCGCAAAAGCTGGAACTACTTCCCTTGTCAAGCTTACATTAAGCAAAACAACTCCTTTCACTTTGATCGAATCTTTCGATAATATCAATCTCTGAGCAGCCTTGAGAGCAAGTAAACCTCCATCGTCATGACCAACTAATACTACCGACGCAAATCCCATTTCTTGACAAAAATCAAGAAGCATATCAACCTGATTCTCCAAAGTGTAAGGATTTGGTAATTCTCTTTCTTCCAAATCCTTTATATGAGGTCTAGAAGTTAATCCCCAACCAGGTCTATCGAACGCAGTGACAACACAACCAAGCTGATTAGCTAAAGAACCCATCACATGTCTCCAAGAAAACACTCCTCCACCAAATCCATGAACCAACACTACACCGAATTCACCATTCCCATCCGTAACGCCAAAATCCAACACATTCATGTCATCCTCACGACTCGTTTCTCCTTTGAAAAGTAGAGGAGAAGTAGGAGAACCATCTAAGAGAGGATCATGCAACGTAGAAGACGAATTGTTGAACAGACTACTATAGCTCCTATGGTGATGCTGATTAAGCTTGTTTCTCGTAACCATGCTCAACACTTTCCGATCAAGCTTCAACCTTCCCGCCATTGCCTCGGGCATATTAAGCATAGAACTGGCTTCAGACGAAACAGATTGGCAAGGCGAACCAGGGGTAGAAATCTTGTAATGAACAGTAAGACCTCTCAATGTAACAAATAAACTATCAATATCAGCAAGTAATCTCACTGGAACCTCTCCTTCATCGTGAGATATCGAAGAAGGTAGCTTTCTTCTCGCCTCGTTATCAATCTTGGATCCCTTTACCGACGGAATAGGAGAACGTGGAACTTTCTGGTAACCAGAGAAGACACTTTTACATGAAAGAACCTGCAAACACAATCAATAAGAACATCAGTTAAACCGTAAACGAAAGCTTTCGAGGCGGAAGAGAGATAAAACTCACTGCTTCAGGGTCAACTCTATGATACATGAGTTTCCTTTTGGCTCTGCAACTTGTTCTATAAGCAACAACTGTATGACCAAGAGCAAAAACCACAGACGAAAGAAACAAAACCGGCATTCCCCAAGACTTCTTCAAATGTAATCGTTGTCTAGACGGAGAAATCGATGCTTCGAATTGAGAGTTCGCAGTAAAAACACAAGCTTTAACCGATAAAACAACAATCGAAACAACGGAACACAAGGACACAGTTCCTAAATACGGTCCATGAGAAAGTGCAGGTCCATCAGATAATGTATACACACCTATTCACAAATCAAAAACAAAAACTAAGTAAACAAAAAAAGCAAAATTTACCTGCAAAAACTCAAAAAGGAGGAAGAAACATACAGATTACAAGGAAGGATCTGATAAGAGAGACGATTGGAATATCAGTCAAAGAGCTCTTGAAACCATATCGACTCAAATGCTCCTTAAAGCTATAACATGTCAAACAAGTAAAGCTCGAAAGCAAAAAGCTTGGAACCAAAACATCTCCGATTGCTACGAGAACAGGTAAAGACGAAACTAATAGCGAAACCAGCATAGCAACCATGAAGAACACTGTCCTTAAACATCTTCTTACTTTCTCTACAATAAACCAACCTTTCCCCATTCTTCCCAATTTAAGGCTTTTTTAAATCCCCAAAAACAAAATTCGAAAAAATCGTTTTCTGGCTCGATTAATCCGAAAAAATCAGATCTTTTCTCTGTTTAATTGATTTTATGTGGGTATTGAAGAAACCCTAGAGAGAAGAAATTGAAACGACCAACAATCCACCAACGTCGGAGGTGGCGAGTTGGCCATCGGCCGGCGACGAATCGGCGGCGAGAAAAGGAAAAAAAAAAAAAAAAACCCTTTTTCGGAAATCAGAAATAAAGAGGGAAAGCCATTGCTACGATTCTGGAAGAAGATATAAAGGGAATTTTCAGAATCGCAGGAACGGCGAAAGAGAGGAAGAGAGAAGAAATGGAGAAACTTTTGGATGATCCGGAAAAACAAAAACCTCCGTTTTCTTCTGCTTCTATTTTGCTTCAACGTTCCTTTTTTAAAACATTTATTTATAAATAATTCATTTTGAACAAATAGTATTCAGTGTTTAATTAAAAAAAAAATTAAGCACGACTCTGCTCGGACCAATTAGTAATCAAAAGTCTTTATTGGACTATTCTACCCTTGATATTTGAAGAAAACCTACGCATGTTAGTCTATAATTCGAGTTTTATGGTATAGTTGCTATGGACATATATCTTTTAGAAAATGCATGTTTTTAATAAAATTATAAATAGAAATTATGGTTAAAATTGCAATATGTACGTTAATGACAGGCTTGTTTTAAGACTGCATTTTCCACAAACAAAATGTTTTTTTTACCCTATCTTCCTAATTATTCCCTATTCCAAAGCATTGCAAATTTAATTAACAACATTTTTATTTCTGATGACGGTTATACCCCTGTAGAGCAGTACTGTAACAGTAGTGGTTCAGAAGACAACGGAAAGCGCGAAGAACGAGGCTGTTTTATTCTTTTTTTATATATAAAATATATTGTGACCGTTAACTTTCAAAGTTGGATTTCGTGAGGTTTTCAAGATTCTTGTCGGGACCATTTCTTTACACATATCAGTCCCTACAATTCTACTCTTTTCTCAATCAGTGTACATATATTAGCTCAATATACATTAAAAGCACCATCCACTCATACATCATCACTTATAAACCTTTTTCACATCGAGTGCAAATAAAATGCTTGTAACTAGAAATGTGTGTAATCCTACTTGTAAATTGTCTAATCACATTTATACACACCAAGATTGATGTAAGAATGTAATGTTTGATATTATAGGGTGCTTTTTGGTTTTGTTGTCCAAAGAGAAAAACCAAATGCATGAAAACAACACAATCACACACACTTATATACATACATGTTACAGAATTGAATAAAGGCAAAACAGCAAAGATCACGTGAATGGGTCCCAAAACCCAAACCCCCAAATCCACTCTTTTCCTTTGCTTTTGCTCATAATCTTCCTTTAAAATCTCTGCACTTTCACATTTTTAGCAGCTCATTTGGGCCCTACTTGCCTGCTACATTTAAAGTTGCCTTATGTACAAACCTTTTCCCCGCACCATTAACTCACTCTCATGCATCCCCACAATTTCCCTCTTACCATACCTATTTCAGTATTGGGTCCGATTGGTAACCTAGCTTTTTTTAAATCTGGAGCCGTAAGCTGGAGCGTTAAGCTTTATAGCATAGTGCAAAGCTGTATAGATAAAGATTTGAGATAAAGTTGTATAAATAAAGATTAGTGTAATAGTGTTGGTAAAGCTTTTGATAAAGTTTTTGTGATTGGTACAATCTAAAGCGATACAAATTAAAAAGTGGAATAAAAATTATAAAAATTGTTTACCAATCTGAGCCATTATAAAAACTAACCTCAAATTTTAGAAAACCGCAAACTATGTAGCGAAAAAGGATCAATTCGCACATTTTCCATTAGAACAAAAAATATCGGTTTGAAGACATAATCGGTTTCAAATTTTAGAAAACCTCAAGCTCTTATTTGGTCCATTTGGGTCTTTGATTCTAACCAACACTAGCTAGACCTCCCTATCTCTCTATATTTCTTCTTTTGGGCAAAAGGTTAACTAGATCTAAACATATTCGTATTTTTCTTTTGTTTTGTTCGTGGCCATGACTTCTTAAATAATACTATTGAATTTATGGTTGTTTGTTGAAATTTGAACAAAACTAATTTAACAATTATTAGTGTACCTATGACCATGCTTAAAATAACCAACCAATTTGTTTTATGCCTTGTCATTATGTAATAAGCAACACATGTCTTGTCGGTATAAGTGTGGTGGCTTTATAACCAACTTGACACTCTACTCTAGCTCTAAAGCCTAACCTATATCTCACTGGTTTTGTTAGTTAAATGTCTATATTCGTACCATACCAATAGTTCATTCAAAATGTATGGGCTTTGTTCAACTGTCTTAACTCCAATGGGCTTCTTTAAATTTTATTTGGGCTTTATTTGTTTTAAGCCCATTTTATTTAGCTTTAGCATCTTCACTTGCTGTTAATTTCATCATCTAGCTCCGTTCTGTTACAATATGATAAGATACCATATCTTACATATTGTATATTCTCATATCTTGTGTATATCTCTATTAGCATATATGACTAAATGTAATTATGAGTTTAGGCATCTAGGTAAAACCTTGTATGTATAAATATGAGCCTCACGGCATTGAGAGGAATGAGAGAAACATTATACAATTACGGTTTCTAACATGGTATCAGAGCTATAAGCCAAATACGAAAAAGGCTTTGTTCGATCCTCTTGTTCTTCAATTTCTTCTTCTACAAATCTCTGTTTCTTTTTCTTCGATTTCTTTGACCTTACCTTCGTCAAGTCTTTTCTCGTGACGGCGGTACTCTTTCATGTCTATTGACGGCAAAAACGATTCTGTTATTGTTCATAAGAAGATGGAAACTACACGCCGAACAATCTCTCCATACGATCTCTCCACCGGTGATAATCATGGTTTTGTTATCTCTCAACCAGCCTTGCGTGGCCCCAATTATGATGAGTGGGCGGCAAATATTCGTCTAGCTCTAAAAGCTAGAAAGAAATTCGGCTTCGCCGACGGTACTATTTCTCAACCAAGTGTTGAATCTGAAGACTATGAAGATTGGTGTGCGAATAATGCTTTGGTGATCTCCTGGATAAAACTCACCATATATCCAAATTTACGCTCCAATCTTACACATTGTGATGTTGCTTCTGATCTATGGGAGCATATCAAGGTTCGCTATTCGATTAAAAGCGGACAGCGAGTTCAACGTTTGAAAACAGAGCTTGCTACATGTCGTCAAAAAGGTTTGGCGGTGGAAGCTTATTATGGCAAGCTTATGAAGTTATGGTCCTCTCTAAAGGATTATCAACAGTCAAAGACGATGGCCGATGTTGAGAAAGAGCGTGAAGAAGATCGAGTCCATCAATTTCTTATGGGTCTTGATGAGAGTCTCTTTGGATCGGTAAAATCTGCTTTGTTATCTAGAGTCCCTCTTCCCACTCTAGATGAAGCTTTCAATGCTGTGACTTAAGATGAAGAGTCAAAATTAACAAGTCGAATGTTGGAAGCACAAACAGAAGGAATAAGCTTTGCGGTACAAACAATGGTGCGGAGCAAGTCGTCTATGGATACACAACACAAATCGGCGACTTGTTCAACTTGTGGCAGGACCAGACATATTGCCGACCAATGCTTCTGCAAGCTTGGTTATCCACCATGGTGGGGAGATAGGACGAGATCAGATGTGTCTAAACCAAACCATTATGGATCCCATAATTCTCAACAAAACCAATCTGGTGATATAACATGATTTTGGGTTTTCCTAACTACGGGTTTAACAGGTTTTCAGAGTCCTTTGAGTCGTTTTCAGTTAATATTTAGGTTCATACTTGGGGATTTGGATCAGCACGCGTTCGGGAAAGAGATTCGAGTATTTGAATGGGAACCAGAGTCGTTTCGAAGATCAGACCGACCGGTCTGGTATTAGGACCGACCGGTCCCTGTTTGCCAAATCAAGACCGACCCGTTCCTGAAGACCGATCGATCCGTGAGACGTTTTAAAGCAGCCAAGTTGTTCTAGAAAGTGGACCAGCCGGTCCACTCATAGGATCGACCGGTCCAAGCGAAAACAGGGAAACTTACGTTTTGAAGAGGACCGACCGGTCCACATCAGGACCGACCGGTCTGACCGCCTAATTTTTAGGAAATTTCCTTTTTCTACGTTTTATCCTATAAAACCCCTATTGAGTTGAGACTTTTGGATCTATCTTTTATTCTGCACGTTTTTACTAAGACTTTGAGAGCTTTTGAGCAATTGTAAGCAAGGAGAAGAATTCATCTACTTTCGGAGAAGAATTTCTGAACCTTTATTTGTTTTCTATTTTATCTATTATGCAATTCTCATCTTTTACTCTTGCTATGCTTTCAATCATGTTTGAGTAGATCTATAGTTAGGTTTTAGGGTTTCGATGGATTTCACAGAATAAATCAAACACAAATAGGTTGTTTACTCTTTATCATCTTCATCACTGTTAGCCATAAAGCTAGGATTGAACTGATCACTTAATCCCTAGATCTTAGGTTGAAGCACATTCGAAAAGCTTGGGCATCACTGGAACTACTGTTGATGAACAATTAATCTTTAGTCTCGAAAGTGAATTAGAGTTGATTGCGAACTGATCAAAACCTGAATTGTAATGCTTGCCTAGGATAGCCACGACCAAACAAAAGTTTAGGAACTCGGATCTCTAGGGATAGTAATTATTATCACGAAAGTGAAGCAATTTATAGCCGTGTTTTGAGTTCTAGATGTATGCATATTTGAATCTGAATAGTTGTCTGGTTTATGAATGTGATTTTCTGAGATTCTCTAATGCCTAGCGTTTTTAATCATCTGAATTCACATCGTTTTAATCTGCAATTCTTGTCTTTTAAATTGATAACACTTCTCACAAATCTTGTTTCCTGCTTAGCTTAATTCAATTTTCTATAATTGGTTGTGTAAACACTTGGTCCTTGAGGATTCGATCCCTAATTCACTACTTCGTTTGCTGTGCACTTGCAGTAGATTTAATAGGGTTAAAACTCGTTATATCAAGTTTTTGGCGCCGTTGCCGGGGACTAATTGTGTTTACCATCAGATTTGATTTGCGAATTTAGTCTAAGTATTTTTCTAATTTCTTTTTGTTTTTGGTTTTGTCCTTTGTTTTGATTCTAGGTGCCAGCTAATGGAAGTAGTGAAGCAAGCTGATAACAAGGGTCTTCAGGCTGCCTTGTTCGACCAGATTGAGCAGTTTCGTGCTGCAACTGCAGCGAGCGTGCAACTGGCGCAACAACAGATGCAGCAAATGCAGCAACAATTTGCTAAGATGATGGCACAGCAGATGCCACCAGCAGGACATAATCCTCCGCCGCAGAGAGACATGGACATGCACCAAAATCAGAATCAGTTCCAGTCTAGACAACAAGCTCCCCCACCTCCGCTGCCAATCCCAATGATGAGCTAAAAGCTATGATGCAGCTCATGCTAGTTAATCAGCAGAAAGTTTCCAGCGATATCTCGACAATCAATGGGCGGCTAGAAGCAGTGACCACTCACCTGAAGATGCTTGATACTCAGGTGGCACAGAATGCAGAAGCTGTTAAAAGACAGCAAGGAAGCCTTCTAGCCAAAGGAGAGCAAAATCCAAAAAGGGATTGTCATGCCAATTCTTCAACGGAAGTTGACGCGATCACCACTCAGAGTGAAAAGAGTAGGACAGTGAAAAAGCTTGGAGATCCTGGACGCTTTGAACTTTCAGTCCACATCGACTCTACAGTTTTTCCTCGCTCACTCTGCGACTCAGGCTCTGGTGTCAACATCATGCCACGCTCCGTAGCAACACGACTGGATTTCGTGGTGCTGGACCTAGCTGAAGAACCAGGAGATCCTCTCATCTTGGGAAGACCGTTTCTTTGCACAGCTGGTGCAATGATCGATGTCAAGCATGGATGCATTGGTCTCCAACTAGGAGACACTGAGCTGAAATTTGAGATGGATAAGCAGCTGGAGATCCCTCCTGACCCACCTGACGCTGCATGCAGAAACTTCCATCCAATCGGCATTGGGACTTCACCCATCACAGAGGGTGCTGAGATCCCTCCTGATCCAGTTGATCCACCTTGAAGGGCACACACGTCGAGCTAACGGCGTTAAACAAAGCGCTTTGTGGGAGGCAACCCACCGGTAAGTGTACATACATGCTTTCATCTTTCATTTTTTTTCAATTTTACCTTTGTTTTTGTTTTTCTTTTTGGTTTTTCCTAAGGAATCTTCGTCTCAGCAATTTGGAGTTGGATTCTGGACCTGAGACCGGTCGGTCTCTTTGTGAGACCGGTCGGTCCGGAGCGTTTAACGACTTGGGAAAGGTCACTGGAAGTGGGACCGGTCGGTCTTTTTGTGAGACCGGTCGGTCCACTCCGTCAATCGGCCCGTAGACATTCCTTGGAAAGGGGACCGGTCGGTCTCTTTGTGAGACCGGTCGGTCCGCACTGATCAACAACCTTAAATGTCCCTGGAATAGGGACTGGTCGATCTCTTTGTGAGACCGGTCGGTCTCTCCACGTCCAAGAATCCTGCAGTCCTCTGGAATCAAGACCGACCGGTCTCCTGTGCCGATCGGTCGGTCCCCGACGTCCCGCGAAACAGATAAGGCCCCGGATATGAGATCGATCGGTCTGACTCTTAGAACGGTCGGTCCTATCCCCGAACGTCCAGTCCCGCGCCAACCGTGCCAACCGTGCCAACCCGCCTTCTGGATTTTCCCCCGACGCGACCCGTAGCTGTCTCCGATGACGACATAGATCCTGCTGAGTATCCAGAGTTCTGATCACGAAGTTAGTTTTTCTTTCTTTTCTTTTCATTTTTATTTTATTTTCTTTCTTTTGATAGTTCTTTCCTTTGGGTTTATTTTCACACCGGGTCGGTGTGAAGTAAGTCTGGGGGGGAGTACTATTAGTACTAATTTTTTTTTTTCTGTTTTCTTATTTTCATTTTCGTTTTTCTTGAATCATTTTATGTTTTATCGAGTCAGTTTGTACTAAACCTTTGTGATATGCATGCATTTCTAGGACAACATGATGTTTGCTAACCCCTCTAACAATGACTAACTAATGCTATTGGAAGATTAAAAACACCATAGGCGGATCAGTGTTACCAGAAAGCTCCCGTCTCTTTGAAAGCTAACGCTGACACTTTTATACTAATCTGTTTTTCTTAACTCAGGGAATTCGAAATCGCATAAGCAGTAACAACCACGTTAGGAGTCCTATCCTTTTTCAAACACTATCCCCTCTTCAGGACTCCTAATGGCCAGGCTCATTTTTAGTCTGGTACCACACCTTCACCCTAACCATTTTCTTTCAAACCTCATGCATTCTGTCCAAGACATTGACATGCACTCAAGCGCAAAAACTCCGGAGACGTAGTCCGGCCAGCTAATCATTCTAAAAGACTTTCTGGTACAAATTATTAAACTTTCTGCTTAGGATATTTTTTAGAAATCATTTCTGTATTTATTTTTCGTTTTTATTACTTATTGTGCTTATGGAAAAAAGGTTAGAACTAATCCCCAGCATTAAAAAATAAAAAAATAAAAAAAAATAAAAATTTTAAATTATTATAGTATGCTGAAAGGGATTATAATAAAGCTTTAGACGTATTTATGAGTACATTTCTATTTCTTATTTTCCATACTAGTTTCTTTTTAGATAAGTAGGAAGTTTTATTCTGAAAAAAATAGGAGAGAAAGTTTTAAAGGTTGTGCATCATCTTTGGATTTAGTTCTCTTGGGTTTTTGCGCCATGACTTGCATTCGGCCGCGACTGAGGTTAGCCTAAACACCTTTACACCACCACTAAATAGCCCAAAACCTTAACCCTTATGCGACGGACATTTCCCTCTGGTAAGATTTCTGGACCCTGGTATATGGTCTCTGAGATATAGGAACTTGAGTATGGTAGCATTGCTATGTATTTGGCAAAGTACATGAAGTACCATCTTGGTTTTTGATCTGTTTATGAGGATTTTAGGTATTACATATGTGGGGTCTTAAAGGATTGCATTTAGCTCATGAAGGTGTTTTTGTTTTTGTAGCTTCCTTGAGCTTATTTCTAGTTTGTCTTCACTTGAGGACAAGCTAAGATCTAAGTCTGGGGTTTTCCTAACTACGGTTTTAACAGGTTTTCAGAGTCCTTTGAGTCGTTTTCAGTTAATATTTAGGTTCATACTTGGGGATTTAAATCAGCACGCGTTCGGGAAAGAGATTCGAGTATTTGAGCGGGAACCGGAGTCGTTTCGAAGATCAGACCGACCGGTCCCTGTTTGCCACATCAAGACCGACCTGTTCCTGAAGACCGATCGATCCGTGAGACGTTTTGAAGCAGCCAAGTTGTTCTGGAAAGTGGACCGGCCGGTCCACTCATAGGATCGACCGGTCCAGGCAAAAACAGGGAAACTTACATTTTGAAGAGGACCGACCGGTCCACATCAGGACCGACCGGTTCGACCGCCTGATTTTTAGGAAATTTTCTTTTTCTACGTTTTATCCTATAAAAACCCTATTGAGTTGAGACTTTTGGATCTATCTTTTATTCTGCACATTTTTACTAAGACTTTGAGAGCTTTTGAGCAATTGTAAGCAAGGAGAAGAATTCATTTACTTTCGGAGAAGAATTTCTGAACCTTTATTTGTTTTCTATTTTATCTATTATGCAATTCTCATCTTTTACTCTTGTTATGCTTTTAATCATGTTTGAGTAGATTTATAGTTAGGTTTTAGGGTTTCGATGGATTTCACAGAATAAATCAGACACAAATAGGTTGTTTACTCTTTATCACCTTCATCACTGTTAGGCATAAAGTTAGGATTGAACTGATCACTTAATCCCTAGATCTTAGGTTGATGCACATTCCAAAAGCTTGGGCATCACTGGAACTACTGTTGATGAGCAATTATTCTTTAGTCTCGAAAGTGAATTAGAGTTGATTGCAAACTGATCAAAACCTGAATTGTAATGCTTGCCTAGGATAGCCGTGACCAAACGAAAGTTTAGGAACTCGGATCTCTAAGGATAGTAATTGTTATCACGAAAGTGAAGCAATTTATAACCGTGTTTTGAGTTCTAGATGCATGCATATTTGAATCTGAATAGTTGTCTGGTTTATGAATGTGATTTCCTGAGATTTTCTAATGCCTAGCGTTTTTAATCATCTGAATTCACATCATTTTAATCTGCAATTCTTGTCTTTTAAATTGATAACACTTCTCACAAATCTTGTTTCCTACTTAGCTTAATTCCATTTCTATTATTGGTTGTGTAAACACTTGGTCCTTGAGGATTCGATCCCCAATTCACTACTTTGTTTGCTGTGCACTTGCAGTAGATTTTATAGGTTTAAAACTCGTTGTATTATCTTGTTTACTTCCTATTCCTTCTCGTGGCAGAGGACTTCCGGTAGCTCGTTCGAATCATGTAATGGCTAGTAGCTCTATGGCGTCGGCTAATGCAGTCATCACCGATGCCGATCGTGTCGGTTTGAGTGGTTTAACCGATACATAATGGAAAACTTTAATTGGATTACTTTTAGAACGCAAAAAGAGTCATGGTCTTAAACTCTCAAGTACGTTGTTTCTTTCATTCTGGATAATTGACACCGGAGCCTCGAATCATATGACTGGCTCCTTAGAATACCTATCAGAGGTTAGAATCATGTCTCCGATTTTGATAAAGCTACCTGATGGTAGATTTACACAATCTACACAACAAGGAACTGTTTGCCTGGGTTCTCATCTTAGTTTTGAGAATGTTTATTTTGTTGATGGATTGAAGTGCCATCTCATATCTGTCTCACAATTGAATCGTGATAGAGCTTGTGTGTTCCAGATAATTGACAAGTTGTGTGTGATTCAGGACCGCATCACGAGGATGCTGATTGGAGCGGGTGAGGAGAGCGATGGTTTGCATTTTTTTAGAGGCACGGAGACAGTGGCAGCGTTACACCTCACGGGTCAATCGTCTTGTGAGATGTGGCACCAAAGTTTGGGACATCCGACTTCTAGTGTTCTTCGCTTATTACCTATGTCCGGTTTTAGTAGTTCTAGTACCTTTGATTTTCAAGCTTGTGAGATTTGTATCCGAGCTAAACAAACTAAAGATGTGTTTCCTACTAGTTTGAATAAAACGACAGATGTTTTTCAGCTTGTTCACTGTGATCTCTGGGGTCCGTATCGGACTTCTTCTATTTGTGGTTTTCGATATTTTCTCACTATAGTCGATGACTACTCAAGAACTCTTTGGATTTATTTGCTCCCGAACAAAACGGCAGCTCCTAGAAAACTTCAAAATTTCATATCTCTTGTGGAACGTCAGTTTGAGAAGAAAGTAAAATCAATACGGAGTGATAACGGAAGTGAGTTCATTTGTTTGGGTGAATACTTTCAGCAATAAGGAATTATATACGAAACTTCTTGTGTTGGAACACCTCAACAAAATGGACGGGTCGAAAAAAAACATCAACATATTCTGAATGTTGCGAGAGCTCTACGTTTTCAAGTGTCTTTTCCAATCGAGTTTTGGGGAGAATGTGTTCTTGCAGCTGGCTATTTGATTAATCGAACTCTGTCTTTGGCAATCGGTGGAAAAACGCCCTTTGAAATGTTATACAACTGACCTCCTCCAATGTTGCATCTTCGGGTCTTTGGTTGCTTATGTTACGTACATAAAAAACAACATGGAGGCGACAAATTCGCTTCTCGTAGCAAGAAATCTGTGTTTCTTGGATATCCCTTCGGTAAAAAGGGATGGCGGGTTTATGATATAGAAACCGGAGTTGTTTCTATATCACGAGATGTTGTCTTTTGTGAAACAGAGTTCCCTTTCTCTGTTTCTCCACTTGAATCAACCGAATCTCCTGCTCTTTCATTGTCTCTGGATCCTCTTGAAGACGTTGAACTCTCACATGTCTCAAATATATCTCCTCCTCCTGTCTCTCCTATCTCTCTTACGGATTTGATTCCGCAAAATCCACCAATCGTGGTTAATGATACTACCTCTGAACTACAATCTCCAATGATCATCACGGATGATTCTTCTTCGGATATTGTGCTTGAAACATCGAATGATCCATCGGGTAATCCTCCTTCTTCTCCTCTTAGTGTTGATAATTCTCCGACGATAGATATTTCTCCGACTACCGAAACAGAGATTCACACTTCTGAGCTATTAGGACGTGGTCAACGAAAGAAAAATCCACCGACACGTTTATCAGACTATGTTCTCACTCTTGAGTCTGCCTCTTTCTCTGAATCAAAAGCTCAGACTTGTGCATATCCCATCTCTGATTACACTGGTTGTGATCGGTTTTCTGAAAAACACCAAGCGTTCATTAATATGATCACGGCTGCGAATATACCTCAACATTATGCTCAGGCCGTTCTTGATGAGCTATGGCGCAATGCAATGCGTTTCGAGATTGATGCACTAGATGAAAATGGAACATAGACAATTGAGACTCTTCCTTCGGGTAAAAAGGCTATTGGTTGTAAATGGGTTTACACCATCAAATACAAAGCGGATGGTTCTATTGAACGCTATAAAGCTCGTTTAGTTTTTCTCGGCAACAAACAAGTCGAAGGTGTAGATTACAAAGAAACTTTTGCTCCGGTTGCTAAAATGACAACGATACGCATATTTTTAGAAGTCATTGCGGCAAAAGATTGGGCGGTACATCAAATGGATGTCCACAATGCGTTTTTGCATAGCGATTTAGATGAAGAAGTCTTTATGAAACTACCACCTGGTTTTCGTACAGGAGATAAGAATCAAGTGTATCGTCTTCACAAGTCTCTTTATGGTCTTCGACAAGCACCGCGATGTTGGTTTGACAAACTGTCTTCTTCTCTTAAAGACTATGGGTTTGTGCAATCAGTCCCGGATTACTCATTATTCTCATATACTAATGGGTCTTCTCGCCTCAATGTGTTAGTATATGTTGACGATCTTATTATTTCTGGAAGTTCGGTACAGCTTATTACCGAATTTAAGACATATCTTCGTTCGTGTTTTCACATGAAGGATCTTGGTGTCTTGAAGTATTTTCTCGGCATCGAAGTAGCTCGTAGTCCCGCTGGTATCTACATATGTCAAAGGAAATATGCGCTTGATATTATCTCTGAAACGGGTCTTCTCGGAGTCAAACCGGTTGCTTTTCCTCTTGATCAAAACCATAAGCTCGCATTGGCAGATGGTGATGTAATTTCAGATCCTTCTAGGTACAGAAGACTCGTTGGCCGTCTTATATATTTGGGAGTGACTCGTCCTGATCTCTCTTATTCGATTCATGTGCTTACACAGTTCATGAAAGAACCTCGACAAGCTCATTTAGATGTTGCGTTACGTGTAGTTCGGTATCTAAAACACAACCCGGGTCAGGGGATTCTTCTTCGATCGGATTCTCCTTTTTCTCTAACTGCGTGGTGTGATGCAGATTGGTCGGGTTGTCCACTTACTCGACGTTCTTTGACAGGTTGGTTTATCCAACTTGGTAACTCTCCGGTCTCCTGGAAAACGATTAAACAAGAGACCGTCTCGATGTCTTCCGCTGAAGCTGAATATAGGGCAACGTCATTTGCTCTCAAAGAAATTATTTGGTTAAAAGCTCTTCTTCTCTTCTTTGGCATTGATCATACAGAACCGGTTCCTCTATATTGCGATAACATGTCGGCCTTACACATTGCTAAGAATCCTGTTTTCCACGAACGGACAAAGCATATTGAGAACGAATGCCATAAGATTCGTGATGAGCTTCTTAAAGGAACGATTGCTACATGTTACCACCAAGACTCAACTTGCAGATATCATGGCCAAGGCTCTTGGTCGCAAGGAGTTTGAATGGTTTCTCTCCAAGTTGGACATTTGTGATCTTCATGCTCCAACTTGGGGGGGGGGGTTTACAATATGATAAGATACCATATCTTACATATTGTATATTTTCATATCTTGTGTATATCTCTATTAGCATATATGACTAAATGTAATTATGAGTTTAGGCATCTAGGTAAAACCTTATATGTATAAATATGAGCTCACGGCATTGAGAGGAATGAGAGAAACATTATACAATTACGGTTTCTAACACGTTCATTAAGCTCTATGCGACGATCACCGACGAAAATGATGATTCAAGTAGTCGAATCGGAAGTCCAAATCTCTCCGTCGAGAGTTCCGGCGCCAGAATATCACCAGCTTCTCTTTCTTCCGAGGTAATTTTCTCTCTGGCTATAGAAAACCAAAAGGATACTGTTCGATTCGTATCCAACCTCGAATGCTATCTCCGACGTTCTGATTGGAAACAATTCCGATAACGAAATTGAGCTGAAACGGGAGAGAAATCGATGAGGCTAGCTAGAAATGGGTTCTGCATCTGGTGGTTCATCTTCGTTATGATCTCTGTTACGGATTTCGTGTTTTCGCGGACGATCTCAGGAGATCCAGATCCGTGCGATTCAATCAAATCGAGAGAGTTTCAGAGACTCAGATCGGATCAAATCACCGTTCTAATCAACGGTTACTCAGAATCTCGTATTCCTCTTCTTCAATCAATCGTCTCCTCGTATTCAGGATCCTCAATCGTTTCATCAATCTTAGTCCTATGGGGAAACCCTAACACACCGAGTCAAGTACTTAACCAGTTATACCAAAATCTGACTCAGTACTCACTCGGTACTGCTTCAATCTCTCTGATTCAGCAATCATCAAGCAGCCTCAACTCCAGGTTCCTTCCTCGTCTCTCTGTGAACACTCGTGCTGTTTTGATATGCGATGATGATGAAGAAATAGATCGAAAATCGCTCAAATTCGCATTTTCGGTGTGGAAGACGAATCCGGATCGTTTAGTAGGAATGTTTGTGAGATCTCATGGTTTCGACTTGCAGGGAAAAGAATGGATATACACGGTTCATCCCGATAAGTACTCCATCGTTTTGACGAAGTTTATGATGATGAAACAAGATTATTTATTCGAGTATAGCTGCAATGGAGGTGTGGAGATGGTGGAGATGAAGAAGATTGTTGACGAAACGCGTAACTGCGAGGATATACTGATGAATTTTGTAGCTGCGGATAAGGTAAAAGCAGGGCCGATTATGGTTGGAGCGGAGAGAATTAGGGATTGGGGAGATGCGCGTAACGAAGAAGAAGGAGAAGTTGAGAGTGGAGTAAGAGAAGTTGGGTTGAGTAGTAGAAGAGTTGAACATAGGAAGAGAAGAGGGAAATGTATTAAAGAGTTTCATAGAGTTATGGAGAAAATGCCATTGATGTATAGTTATGGTAAGGTTGTGAATTCTGTCGCGGAACAAGGGTTGTGTCGTAAAGCCGGAAAGCTTGTGTTTTGTGACCGAGATTGAACGTTTTCGATTCTTTTTCCCATCAAAATCTCGTTGTGTCATAGCAGCTACCAAGTTAGCAACCTGTAAACCAAATGCTTCAATGCAGCAGTAATAGTGTAAAACTGAGTTTTGCTTATAGAAGAAGGTTTGGGCTTTGGTCGTATAGTGGCCGTTTGTAAGTGGGCCTTAGAGCATAGGCACCAATGAAACTCACAAAGTTTCATAAACATTTTTTTAGTATTATTTTTTATATTTTTTATTGTTTGAGATTTATTATGATATTTGTATTAAATCTGTTTCCAGTGGTGATACCGGTATCGGTATCATAAATTTTTTTTTTTAATTATTTGCAAAAAAGAGAATAATCAAATATATAAAAACATAAGATTACAAAAGGTAATATTACAATCCAAATATATAAATAGGAAAAAATCAAGATAAAAGGATAATTTTAAAATTTATTTGATTTCAATTTTTTTTTTTTAACTTTCTTGAGTGATTTAAATTTTCTCTTTATTTTTTTATTTTTGACTTTTTACGGGTTATAAAATATTCTGTATAATGAAGTTTTGAAACATAAACCCGCATATATGCCGGTCCTTTCACCTAGTATATATATATAAACATAAGATTAAAAAAAGATAATATTACAATCTGTAAAATCGTAAAATCACTCGACCAATTTCTAATCGTTAAAATAAAATAAAAACCATACTATCATTACGGTTAAAAATAATAAAAAAAAACAAACCAACCCCAATCGTGTGGTGCCACGTCAGCACTGATACCGTATCAAAACGGATCAGTTGACTGATACTGAACCCACGGTACCAAACAACTTTATTCCATTTTTTATTTGCTTTTATTCGTTGATACGGTGAGAATATCAACGCTGCGTGTGCTCTTAGAAGTTATAGAGCCATAAGGGCATCCTTATTACAGACTCTAGAGGGTCTAAAAGCCATATAAAATTATTAAAACACACACTCTCTTTTCCTTTTACTCAACTTTATATCTTCTCTTTTATCATTTTACTCAACTTTTATTAATTTTATATTTAAACACTCTCTTTTACTTTTAAACACACTCTCCAAAAGATCCAATATTAGATCTCTCTCTCCCTTTTAAACATTCTCTACTCTCTTTACTCAAATTTTATTAATTTTATATTTCAATATACCCTACAAAAACACTCTCTTTTTTCCTTTTACAACCATTTTAATAATTTTATATTATAAAAACACACACTTTAGACCCTCTAGGGTCTGCAATAAAGATGCCCTAAGTATTCATGTTCGTGTAATCGAATCCAACTATCTCGAATTTTGGACCAATCACAAAGATGAATCTAAATTTATACTCCCTCCGTATTGTTTTAATTGTCGTTCTACACTTATATTTTTGTTTTGAAATAGTTGTTGTTCTCGTTTTCTAATGTAACTTTTGTGAAAATTTTCCAAATATAACCTTAATCTACAATCTCACGTTCAAGAATATCCCAAGAGTCACTTTTCCTCATTTGTTAAATTATCTTCTATTTCCAACATAGTCAACATATATATTTAATAATTATGGGAGAGAATAACTTTTCATTCCCGTTCAAACCATAAAGCAAAAATTAAACTATTTACATTCTTAGGAACATTGTAAATAAATGATTTTCATGAGGTTATTATAGTAAAATTAGCAAACTCCTTAATCTATGTGCCATTTTCTTAAACGACATATATAAAAATAGGGAGGGAGTATGTAGGATTATCATTTCTAATAATGGCGTGGCAAAGACGGAGCCGTCGAGGATTTATTGGTTCAATGTTTCAAAAAGACGACAAAAGAGAGAAATATCTTGGCCGGAAATAGGAAGGAAAGTGGTGACGTGTCCCCATTAAACACCGTTGCATTGTCACGCTACGATGTTATGTGTCTTTGGTAAAAGTGCCTTATTTCTTTATCGTACTTATATCACAAGAACCGTTTTTGTATCAACACGTGGAAGATCTCACCACCGTTGGGTTTGTTAAAAAAAAAAAAGTTACTTCTCGTGAAATGATTAGGTCCCACACTCTTACAAGTGTGTTCCTCACAGAAAAAGAGAATTAAAAAACGAAAGAAGGATCTTCCTTCTTTTTTTTTTTGGCAACAAAGGAGAATCTTCTTAAACAGTAGATAGTAAACAGTAGCAAGTGGGAGCAACGCGGTCCATGCCTTTTCCTTCCCATGGTTGGCAAGTTGGAACACTGGAGCCGTCGTTTTCATCCCATGCATGGTTGTCAATTATCTTCTTACTCTGAAAATATCGATTTGCTTGTACTTGTACGATTCCTGATTTGGAATTTGTTCAAGTAAGCACATATTTTTTCTTTTAAAATATAAGACAAAAAAGCGCCAGAAAAGAGAGTTGTATTTATCGTTTGAATAACTATTAAATTAATCAATGCATTTACGCTATATAATCAAGGGCCCCTGTAATCAATCATTTTGAAATATACTCCATTTTGTTTAAATTTCTTTGTATTATTTGATGAGCCTAAGAAGAACGTGGGTTCGATTCAACACCAACCAACAAAGCTATATATTATGCCGTCCCGAGACCATTCAAATAAAGTTGGTGGTGGCTTGGTCCAAAATCAAATAATTGCAAACGCCTATAGGTGCCTCTTGAAACATTCTGAAAACTCCTTCACACCTTTTCAACGAATATTATTCCACAAGGAGTGGATCGCATATATGTTTTCTAATTGGTCCTTGGAATAGAATTATGCAAGTTAAAAGTTGGGCACAAGGATCAAGAAAACGTTGAAAATGACTAAATATTCCACTAAAATGTATAGAGTTTGGTCATCTTATTTCCCTTGTCTTCCTAATTTTTTTGGCCGCCGTCAAAAATCAGCGGTCAACTCGGGAGGAGAGGATGCAAATTCTTTTACGTTTTAAAAAGGAAACAAATTGATATCAAAACAATTGTGTGTAGATGACTAGTTGAGAATCGACCAATAAAGGAAGATGATCAATCGAAATATTATTTTGTTCTGACCATTGACCATGCACATACATATTTTTCACATGATTTTTATTTGTATCCTTACACATAACAACTACTGTAAAAACACCTCACATTGATTATATGAACATTTTGAAAACTAATTAAAGCACTGTTTTAAACTCGATCAGATTCTAAAAGGCTCAAAGCCTTGAAAATTAGTATAATTTTTTTTCTTTCTTTCTAATATTCAAATAACACATGATTTAATTTTGGTAAATTAATAACCAACTAGCCACCAACTCAAAGAAAAAGTTATAGCCACCAACTACAAAACCTCTCATAAGGAAAAAGAAAGAAATAAAGCAAGAAATAAAACCTAAAAATGTCATTTGCCTTATGAAATGAAGGGGCAAATCAGGAATTTTGAAAGGTATCACTCTCGAGACTTTTTCTTTCTAAAGTTCTCGCTGCCATGAAAATGCTCACATGGTTCAACAACACCACCGCAAATTTATCTTCCCCGAGACCAGTTTTTTATTTACTCATTAATCCGAAAGATTAGCTTAATGTTCTATTTTCTTACATTAACAAGCGCAAGAATCCTTCATTTTCCCAATATATATTTACCACATTTGTTAATATCTCATTGGCGAAATTCAATATTCGTTCTTTACACTAACCCATTCAGTATTCACCTTTATCATCTCTCTATCTTCATCTTCCTCCTCCATTTCTCTCTGTAATTTCCTAGAGAGAGAGAGAGAGATGGAAGCTGCGATACAAACCAGAGGAGTCCTCTCCTTACCGGCAAAACCCACCGGAGTAAAAAGCCTTCTTCAACCATCTCACGGCTTAAAGCAAAGACTTTTCGCCTCCAAACCAAGAAATCTCCCTGGATTGTCACTTTCCTCTAATGGGCTCAAGAAATTTCAAATCTTTGAACCAACCCTAAACCGGATTTCGATTTCCCACAAAGAAAGAAGCTCCGAGTTCATATGCAAGGCGGAGGCTGCAGCTTCTTCCGGCGACGGAGCTCTGATCGGAGAAGGAGATACCGCGCCGAAGATATTCGGCGTTGAGGTTACAACTTTGAAAAAGATTATACCTTTAGGGTTAATGTTCTTTTGTATTCTCTTTAATTACACAATCTTAAGAGACACTAAAGACGTTTTGGTTGTGACTGCTAAAGGAAGTTCTGCTGAGATTATACCTTTCTTGAAGACATGGGTTAATCTTCCTATGGCTATTGGATTCATGATTCTATACACCAAACTCTCTAATGTTCTTTCCAAAAAAGCTCTGTTTTACACTGTGATTGTCCCTTTCATAGTCTACTTTGGGGCTTTTGGGTTTGTGATGTATCCTCTTAGCAACTATATTCACCCTGAAGCTCTTGCTGATAAGCTTCTTGCTACTCTTGGACCAAGATTCATGGGTCCTCTTGCAATCTTGAGGATTTGGAGTTTCTGTTTGTTTTATGTCATGGCTGAGCTTTGGGGTAGTGTTGTGGTCTCAGTTCTCTTCTGGGGATTTGCTAATCAGGTGACTAAACTGGGCTTTTGTGATCTTCTTGCTTTGACTATGGATCTTTGTGTTTATGGTTTGATGCATCTTTGGTTATTGTAGTAGTCTTTGATTGTAATGATGCAGCGAGTATGATTACAAGTTTGTGTTTTGTGAGTTTCATTTAGCATTTGGTTTCAATTTCTTTTGCAGATCACAACTGTTGATGAAGCCAAGAAATTCTATCCTTTGTTTGGACTTGGAGCCAATGTTGCATTGATTTTCTCAGGAAGAACAGTGAAATACTTTTCTAACTTGAGAAAGAATCTTGGTCCTGGAGTTGATGGTTGGGCGGTTTCGTTGAAAGCCATGATGAGTATTGTGGTGGGAATGGGACTTGTCATTTGTTTCCTCTATTGGTGGGTCAATACATATGCTTCTCTTCCAACTCGTAGCAAGAAGAAGAAGGTAACGTTTATAGAAGTTTTAGTTTTGTTTTTGCAGATTATGAGGACCCTTCTGATTTGTTTTCTCTATGCAACTGGTTTACAGGAGAAACCGAAGATGGGAACGATGGAGAGCATAAAGTTCTTGGTGTCATCACCATACATTAGAGATCTTGCTACTTTAGTGGTTGCGTACGGTATTAGTATCAATCTCGTTGAAGTCACTTGGAAATCAAAGCTTAAAGCTCAGGTATATACAGCTCCCAAGTTCTTAAATGCTTCCAAGTTTTTACCTCACTAAGTTCGGTTATACTTATATGCTATGCAGTTCCCTAGTCCGAACGAGTACTCGGCATTTATGGGAGACTTTTCGACTTGCACGGGTATTGCAACATTCACAATGATGCTTCTGAGTCAATACGTATTCAAAAAGTACGGTTGGGGAGTAGCTGCAAAGATCACACCAACCGTTCTGCTTGTGACCGGAGTTGCCTTCTTCTCTCTGATATTATTTGGCGGTCCATTCGCACCGCTTGTTGCCCAGCTCGGTATGACACCATTACTCGCAGCTGTCTATGTCGGTGCGTTACAGAATATCTTCAGTAAGAGCGCCAAGTACAGTTTGTTCGATCCTTGCAAAGAAATGGCGTATATCCCCTTAGATGAAGACACTAAGGTATTTGCTAAATTCTCTTAAAGAATCCATTATGGTTATGAAAGTTGTGTTGTTTAAGCTTTTGGTTTTGATGTGTAATCATTGCAGGTTAAAGGCAAAGCTGCGATTGACGTGGTTTGTAACCCGTTAGGGAAATCAGGAGGAGCGTTAATCCAGCAGTTCATGATCTTATCTTTTGGATCGCTAGCGAATTCAACACCGTATCTAGGAGGGGTCTTGTTGGTTATCGTCACTGCGTGGTTAGCTGCAGCTAAGTCGTTAGAAGGACAGTTCAACGCTTTACGATCTGAAGAAGAGCTCGAGAAGGAAATGGAGAGAGCTTCATCGGTTAAGATCCCTGTCGTGTCTCAAGACGAAAACGCAAACGGTTCCCTTGGTGAATCTTCTTCTTCTAGCAGTTCTTCAGAGAAATCTGCTCCTACCAACATATAGAAAAGGGCTTTAGGTGAAAAGTTGAATCAAAAATAAGATTTTGAGAGTGAGAAGAAACATCAATTCTCTCTAAACAAATCACCCTTTAGTTTGTAGCTTTTTTGAATATTCTTTTTTCAGTTCAATTTGTTTTTTTACCTTCTCTAAAGTTTCTTCCTTTTGGTAAAACTTGTGTTGTGTATTGTTAAATCCAAAACATTAACTAGATTTTAGTTCACTGTCCACCCAATTATATATCATAAGCTCCCAAAGCCATTTAGTACATTTTGTTCATTTGCTTCGAATATCCTCTCTGTTCCAAAAATCATATTTTTATGGTTTGAGACTTTTGCACGTCGATGTAACAAACATCGACTCATCATTGTCCGAAAAGCCGTCTTTTATCCAACATCTCCGGTGACGTCTTTAAAAATCATTTTTTTATGGTTTGGAGACTTTTGCACGTCGATGTAACAAACATCGACTCATCATTGTCCGAAAAGCCGTCTTTTCTCCAACATCTCCGGTGACGTCTTTAAAAATCATTTTTTTATTTCTAAAAATCAAAACTTTTGTCACAAAAAAAAACAGAGAGATTTCAATCATGGAGACAACGACGACGACGACTCCTCTGCTTTCCGGCGATGATCACCGTCGATGTGGGTGGCTCCGTCGTCGTCTCCGTCTCAAAACCTCACTTTCCTCCGAACTCTCCGGCGCCGTCGGCGATCTCGGAACTTTCATACCAATCGTCTTAACCTTAACTCTAGTCTCAAATCTCGATCTTTCGACCACTCTAATCTTCACTGGATTCTACAACATCGCTACAGGTCTTCTCTTCGACATTCCTATGCCTGTTCAACCCATGAAATCAATCGCCGCCGTCGCCGTCGCCGAGATTCCACATCTCACTCAGTCTCAGATCGCCGCCGCCGGAGCTTCCACCGCCACCGTTCTCCTACTCCTTGGAGCCACCGGAGCTATGTCTTTCCTTTACAATCTTATCCCTCTCCCTGTTGTTCGCGGTGTTCAGCTTTCTCAGGGCTTACAATTCGCTTTCACTGCGATTAAATATGTTCGGTTTAATTACGATACTGCCACTCTTAAACCTTCTTCTTCTTCTCCACGGTCTTGGTTTGGTCTTGACGGTCTTGTTTTGGCTTTAGCTGCTTTGGTTTTCATTATTTTGTCTACTGGCTCAGGAAATGATAGAGATGTTGTTGAAGAAGTTGAAGAGAGTTCTAGTAATGAATTATCACAATCTCGTAGGAGGAGATTGCGGATTCTTGCTTCGATTCCGTCTGCGTTAATCGTGTTTTTAATCGGGTTAATGCTCTGTTTTATACGCGATCCGTCGATTTTTAAAGATATTAAGTTCGGTCCGTCGAGGTTTAAGGTTTTGAAAATTACTTGGGAGGATTGGAAAATCGGGTTTGTGAGAGCGGCGATTCCGCAGATTCCGTTGTCTGTGTTGAATTCGGTGATTGCGGTCTGTAAATTGTCGAATGACTTGTTTGACAAGGAACTATCCGCAACTAGGGTTTCGGTGAGCGTTGGTGTGATGAATTTAATCGGGTGCTGGTTCGGGGCGATGCCTGTTTGTCACGGTGCTGGCGGGTTAGCTGGACAGTATCGGTTTGGCGCGAGGAGTGGTTTATCGGTTGTGTTTCTCGGTGTCGGGAAACTGATTGTAGGTTTGGTGTTTGGTAACTCGTTTGTGAGGATTTTGAGCCAGTTTCCGATTGGAATACTCGGGGTTCTCCTGCTGTTCGCGGGGATCGAACTAGCCATGGCTTCCAAAGACATGAACACGAAAGAAGAGTCGTTTATCATGTTGGTTTGCGCTGCTGTGTCCATGACTGGCTCGAGTGCGGCTTTAGGGTTTGGGTGTGGAGTTGTTCTTTACTTGCTACTGAAGCTACGAACATTAGACTGCTCTTCCGCTACTCTGTTTTCCCGTTCAAATGATGCTATGCCCGCGGACTCGGAAGCCGCTCCTCGTGTGGTCTAGATTACTTCTATGTCCGGCTTTGATTTATGAAAATTGCTTGATTATTTGCTACTTATTTCCCAAAACCAACGTGACTCGAATCTTATCACAGTTCCTGGCTTGGCCTAGATTGTAATCGAGACCTCGGGTTGGACCGTTGGTGCTCTGTTTCTTACGCTATCTCTTAGTTTGTAAAGAGTGAATAGTCTTGATTGGACAAAGATGGAAAACCAGTTACCAATGTCACATTTGTACTTCATGACTATAATAATGTGTATGATTAAGAACTTGGGGTTTTGTTGACAAAATCTTTAAACTAAAGAAACAACAAACATCATAACAATGACGCATAAAAGAAGCCAAAACCGAATCTCCCTTAAACTATTGTCTCTTCTATAAAGGATCATATCTCCACTCTAGTATGAACATATACTTGTTACTTATTGCTATATATAAGACTAATCTCTAAATCCATCATCACTTAACTCTTAATCTATTAACTATCAAACTCAAATGGACTCACAAGAAAAGCAATGCTTACCAATCCTCGACTTCTCGCGCGATAAACTAGTACCAGGGACAAGTCACTGGATTACAACAAGAGACAACGTTCGCAAAGCCATGGAGGAGCAAGGTTGGTTTATCGCAGAGTTCAACGGCGTCTCATCGAACCTCCGAGACAATTTACTCGCCGGCATGAAGGAAATGTATGATCTTCCTTACGAGACCAAAATCAAGAACGAGAACCACAAAGCCTCACATGGCTACATGTCTATGAACGTCGACGATTACCAAATCCACGAAAGCTTAGGAATCGATTACGCAACCGAGCTCCAATCTTGCAAAGACTTCTCTAAATTACTCTGGCCTCAAGGAAACAATCCCTTCTGGTACAACAAAAAAAAAAACAAGAACTCTCATTTTCATTTCATTTCCAATATCAAATGTTTTGATTTTGCAGTGAAACAACACATATGTATGCAATGGCATTAGCAGAGCTAGACAAGACAGTAATGAGAATGTTATACGAAAGCTATGGACTTGAAGAGAAGAAACACTCAACGAGTCATTCTGAGTCAACTCGTTACCTATTGAGGTTACTGAGTTACAAAAGACAACAAAACGGTGAAGCAAACACAGGTTTTGTCTCCCATACAGATAAAAGCTTCATGAGTATCCTTCACCAGAACCATGTCCCAGGTCTAGAGCTAAAAACAAAGAGCGATCATTGGGTCGAGTTTAACCCGTCTCCGACAAGATTCGTCGTTCTCTCCGGCATGGGTTTAACGGTAAGTCGAAATCAAAAACCCAATTCGATTCGAATTTTGAAAATTGATTTCGATTTTTGTTGTAATGAAGGCGTGGAGTAACGATAGGATAAAGCCGTGTTACCATAAGGTAGTGATGAGTGAAGATGAGATTCGATACTCGTTAGGGTTCTTCTCTTTTCATAAAGGAACGATTTTTACGCCGGAGGAGCTCGTCGACGGCGAACATCCTCTCCGGTACAATCCTTTTGAGCACGACGGTCTTTTACGGTTCTATGAGTCGTACATCAATTCCATGAAGAAATCTAGCGAAGGCCTTCTTCAGATCTATTGCGGCGTCAATCCCTGATCGGAGATTACCGCCGGTGTACTCTCCGGCGTCAACTCCGATTTATATAGTCAACGACTCTCGTTTCTCATATTTTGCTAAAAAATATTAAAATAAAATCACTTTAATTTGGGCCTTTGGACATTAACTAATTGAAATTGTTTTTTTTTTTTTTTTGGTCGGCTAACTAATTGAAATTTCAAAGGTGTGTATTGTAGTAGTACACAAATTTTTTAAAACGAAAGTAAGAAAATACTTGAAAACAACACAACTTTATTCAAATAACATTTGAGAAAAGGAGATTCAATTGGTGGGATTAACGACCCTAATTGCGTCAAATGCCTTATCGAAAACTTCATATTTGATTCGGAGATATTCTTTCCAAGTAACTGGTCGGTATAAAGCCGGTTCAACCTGACCAACTATTTTGGATATCGGTGCAATTTCCACATCACTAGCTGGACCACCCCATAAATACGCAATCGAAATTCTTGACCGGGTATGTTTAACTCTAGCTCGATGAACCACGCTCGGTATTTTCCCATTCGATAAAATGTGAAAGAGATCGCCGATGTTAACCACAAGAACACCAGGAACCGGCTCAATTGTAACCCAACCGGACTCTTCTCTAAACACTTGTAGTCCTCCTGTGTTGCTTTGGTGTAGAATGGTTAGCATAGAGGAGTCGGTATGTTCGTTCCGGTTCAGGACAAACCGGATAATAGTTTAGTCGTAAGGCTCCTCGACCCACTTTTGATCCAGAGTTCTCGCGATCATGAGCCCATTCAATATCGTCCATGGTAACACCAAGTGAGCCTAAAATGCAAGACAAAAGTCTTCTCGCTAATTTTTCCATTTCCTGCTCGTATTCTTCGATTATTCCGCTGCATAATACCAAACATTACAAGCAAAGTTACACAAAAGCCTTTTTAATAATCAATTTTAAGACCGTCGCGTATTACAAGTACGCATATTTCGAGATTATATTGCATTTGTAGTGTAAATCATAAACCATATAATTGCATGGAACATTTAAAACTCTTAGCTATAAGTTGACACTACAAGAAAACATGCTTTTTACGACTACATTTGGCGACTAAATCTGTAGTCGTAAATTTGGCGACTAATTAGCTACTGCTAAGCGACTATGTTACGTCTACACAAATTTAGTCGTATATTAGTCGGTGTAATGCGACTACAAAAAGTAGTCGTAAATTGGCGACTACTTTATGACTAAATGTCACACGGGGAAAATAGTCGACAATTAGTCGCCAAATAGGCGACTAAAATGCGATTCCGGTGGCGGGTCGTAACATAGTCGCTAATTTGGCGACTAATATGCGACTGAAATGGCGAGTCGTAAAACAGTCGTAACGTATGCAATGGAAGAGGATGGTAACATTTTTGTTTTCTTGCCTTTCATGTAAATATGACAAATAACCCCGAGAATAATGGTTGCGATTTTGCTCGGATAGAAGAAATTGTCGACAAGAGTAAGGCTTAGGCGGTGATTAATTGTTCCACAAATGAGTCTTCTTCAAGTGCTTCGAACTTGAAAGTGTTTCTCCAAGTGCCTCAAAGTGTTTCATCCTCTATAAAATTGTAATCTTTTTTGATGTTTTGATGATTCGAGCATTTCATTTTCAAAGCAATTACTGAATCTAAACCATTTGTTGTAAATCTTCTACATAAGACTTAATTGAATATGTAATTCATGTGTTTCCTTAATTTTGTTAAACATGTTTAATATTTTCTACTAACTTAAATGTTTTAACGTATTTAATGTGTTAAAATGTAAAGAAAATAATATTAAAAATATAAAATAGAGAAGATAATTTATGAGTCTTTGGTTTGGAGTTTAAAATTAAAAATTACTAAATAAAATGAAAAAATCATGATCTTTGATTTAGAGTTTAGGGCATGAGGTTTGGGGTTTAGAGTATAGGGTATAAGATATGTCATACTACTTTTTCAAGGTCTATTAACAATATAAATTATTGTTTCATAAATACATAAGTTTTATAGTTTTAAATATTTATGGATTAGTGAATGTTTTGTTTAGGGTATAGGGTTTCACTCTTGTAAGATATTTTTCCTAATATTTCAATTAAGAAAACAATATACAAAATTAGTGTTTCAAAGAAAAACTTTTGATATAGGATTTAAATTTGAGGGATAAATAAAGTGTGATTTGAAGTTTAGAGATTCACGTTTAAGGTTTAGAGTGTTAGTGGTTTAGATTTCCCAATAATTTTGGTTTTTAGGATAAATTAGTGTTTAATTTATAGTTTAAAGTTTAGGATGTTTCATTGAGTACCACTAACATTTTTTTTAAAATAGTTTAGGGTTTAGGGTATAGATTTGTGACAGAAAAATAGTGTCACAAAATAGTCTTAATTTGTGACTAATTTGTCACTACAATTGATTTTGCATAAAAAAAATTTGGGATCCAAAATGAATTATTTTAAAAACTTTTGGCTCCAAACCAAATATTTGGGCTCCAAAACTTAAACATTCTTATTACTCTCTCTCTCACACACGACCAAAACAAAAAAAACCCTAAAAGCCAAACCTCATCTTTTTTTTTTTTTCTCTCAGTGGCCTCTCTCATTCTGGAACCCAAATAATCTCTCGATCTCTAACTCTCCAATTCGCAAACCATACTCTCTTTCTCCTTCTCTCGAATTCTCAAACCACAATCTCTTTATATTTCTCTAGATATGTTTCAATGACTTCTCATGGGAAATCCAATCGAGGGAGAGGTCGGAAAACAAACGCCGGCGGAAGAGGAGACGCTGGTCTTCGTACATCAGACGTGGGTGGTGGTGAAACGTGCGCTGGAGAGGAAAAGGCATAGCTCTCGACGTTTTCGGTGAAATGTGAGTTTTGATTGATCTGTTTTTGAGTTTTCTGGGTTCAATCGCGATGATTTTTGAATTTTTGAGGAACGATTCTGGGTTTAGATTGATGAAATTTCGTTGGTTAGTGTTAATGTATAGAGATTTGTTCTTATTCTGCTTGATTCGTAATTGTAATTGAGATCTGATTAAATTTTCGGATGAGATTTGCTGTAGAATTTTTTATCTGAATCAAACAATAGATTTTGGATTCGTTGCATGTTACGATTCGTCTTTCAAAAAATTCGTGTAAGGGACAATGAAATTCGTAACATTAGCTACAAAGTCTCGCATATAGTTTCTTCTTGAAGATCTCTTCTGTCGAATCGAGTAAGTGATTGAATCTTCTCTATATTTGCACATAGTTCCTCTTAGGATATTTGAACTCATCTATCGCTTTGAATCGGTTAGATTAATCTTCCGTTGTTTGATTTGTGAAGGCTAGTGGTATCAATTTAGAGGTTCCAAGAAGAAACAGCTCGAGGCAATCGGTAATGTTCTGCCAACTCTTACTCATATAGATTAATAGGCAATTTCGAGACCTTTTTCAAGTATTCTTATTGAACATATATTTATATGCATTGAAGAAGAGTGCAGAGAGTCTCGTAGCTTAAAACCAAAATACGAACACTGTCGCAAGTTACTTCATAAGGTCGCAATGTTTTAATGTCTTGTTACCCTTGAAGGTGTCAACAAATGCTCCTCCATTGGTAAAATCCCCTTTCTCAATCATTCTAGTTGATGGAAGCTGATTCGAATCTTAGTAGTAAATTGATTCTAGTCTCAAGTGTATGTTGTTTGGATTCAATGGTTAAGTCAATGGCATTCTGAAATTTTCTTGTTTGGTATTCACTTAGCGTCTCGAGGGAGCTAATTGAGCTTGGATTGTAGCGTAGTATGAAGTGTAAAGCTTAGATTTTTATGGTTTAATGACAGTTTTGGAGAATTCCCCTTTGTTGTGTGTTGTGTGAAGTTAAAGAATTAGGAAATTTGTCTCTGAATTGTTCCGTTTTCGCTTATCGTTCTTATGATGAGCTCTGCATTGTAAATTTCTAATCTTTTCGTCGTTTTTGGTGGTTCAGATTGTTTAGAGAGGCGGATAGGACCACGTCTTCTTGGTAGGGTAGATGATTCAGAGGTGAGTGATTGCTTTATTTTAAGGATTTATCTGTATTATTTACGTTGAATCTGTCTGATTTTGTTTTTGTTTTCGTTTTCTCTCATGGTTGTGCATAGCAGAGACTAGTTAGAGATTTTTACAAAGTTCTAAATGAAGTAACCACTCAAGATATTCCAGATGGTTTAAAGCTTCCAGATTCTTTTAAAGATTGAAGTCTAAGAGTGTAGAGAATTTACAGATGTAAATGCAAGAGTTGTATTATTTTAGTTATGTACTTTGAATTGTAATATAGGATTTTTGTATTTCATATAATATAATAAAATATGACATTTTTCTTTTTAATATTTTAATTTTTCGAAAACAATAATCCTAGTAAATTGTAATTTAAATACAACCAATCACAATAAAATTGCTAATACAAATTAAAATGCTAATAATAGTCGCCAAATAGTCGTAAAATAGTCGTACTGTAGTTGTAATGTAGTCGCTAAATTTTACGACTACACTACGACTGCAACAAGAACACTTTTGTTCATGCGGATTAATCGTAGACTAGTCGTAAGGTAGTCGTAAATTTAAGCTTCTACATTACGACTAAGTTACGACTACTGTAATCAGCGACTATGGATTTACAACTACACTAAGTAGTCGTAAAATAGTCGTAAACCTTGATTTAGCGACTAAATTGCTACTAATGTTGCAGTCGTAAAAACCCTGTTTCCTTGTAGTGTGAATTCTATTTGCAATGTTTTTGCGATCTATATAGGCAATATACGTGTGTAAAGGACGTTACCAATATTTGGTGTAGTCATGGGGCCAAAGAGTACCAAAATGGTTGCGGTAAGAAGCATCTGCGATAGTGAATCCTTCGGACCACATTTTCTTCTCGAAGAAAGGAGAGATTCGTGGTTCTCCATAGCCACTAAGTCCTTTATCAGAAGAACCCGCTTCGAGCTTCCTTTCTGAAGGAAGCTCAAAAAAAGTTTTGCAAAGAGACTCAATATCGTTGAGGAGCTTTTGAGAAATCCCATGGTTAGCTATCTGGAAAGCTCCCCACGTTTTACACGCATTTCCTATAAGGTTAGTGACGTCATGATCGGAGAGATCGATCACCGGAACGGACTCTTCAACCGTAGTGGCGGAGGGAGGGAGGACGAAGTCACTGGAGGTTGGTTTCCAGGCGAATGAGTCGGGGAGTGTTTGGAAACTGCCTAAGTTTCCGATACATATCTCTTCTACTATTGAAGGCATTTGTGAAATACTTTGAGAGATTGAGATGCTTACAATTACTTAGGATTTATTTATATACACACTGACACACATATGTTATGAATATGTAGATCACAACAAGTTTATTACATGCATGTATATATGATGAGGATAAAATCACTTTGTATTCTTATCATTTTTGGTTGAAGTATAAACCCAAGTTGATCATTCACATTTGTCCACGTACATCATTAGTATTTGTAAATATTGATAAAATATCACGTTTATTTGCTAAAAAATCAAACTTCCAATTAAACCTATGCAATTTGATTGGATCCACACTAATGTTATAATTAAACATGTGTGTTCATGCATGGCATGAGTTACAAATGGTTTTTGTCCTCAATGCTTAATGGAAATCAATTAAATCCCCTAGCGCATGTACTTTGTAAATTGGTTTTGTTCATTTTCTTATTTTATTTTATTATTCCTTCTTGACCAATGTACTACTAATTGAAATTATTGTAACTTTATATTAGTAGCTTTTTAAAACTTATATTGCAATATCATGTTGTTTTAGAAAACAAAGAGTGACTTTCCTTGAATTCAATTTTATAAAAAGAATCCTTGTATTTTAATTTGTGTGTTCTTGTAGGTGGGTTCTTTATGCTTCCTTCACGACATGCATTCATGCAATGTATAGAACAATACCATGACCAAGCTCGTTATGAGTTACTACATAAATTTTTTTACAAGCTTTATTTAGTCTAAATATAGAATAGTAACTAAGATAAAACTTATGAGACGATTCATTTTTTGGATTTGTGATAATTTTTGGAGTAAGAATAGCGTCAACATGTATTTTTTATAACTTTTTGTGTGGAAAATATTTTTGCTTTCTTTAGTAAATAATGTATTTACGGTCTAAGCTAAATTTTAAAACAATCAGGAACCTACTAAACCTCTATGGTAATAGGAGAGTTTAGTGTCTAAAAATATCAGACCTAATATTTTGGCAATCGTATCCACACCCGCTATCCGCTATGTTTATACGAGTGAGCATCTCCAATAGTAAGAGATTCTATGGTCTCTCATATATATTATTTTAATAGTTTTGATTTAATTTAATTACTAGAAAAACATTAAACCAATAAAGTGAAAACAAGTGACAAAAGAGTCTCTAAAAAGCTTGAGAACCGTCTCTTGTTTGAGAGACTCATCTCTCTCTCCTTGAACTAGAGACTATTGATGGAGATAAATAAAGTTACTCTACTTGCTTTAGAAATGAGGAACCACTCATACGAGATCTAGTTACTTATGAGATAAATGTACAAACTAGAAAGTAGAAAAGAAAAATAAAATCAAATGAGTTGATCTAAAGACAGATCATAGTTTCTAATAACTGAAAGAGACTGATTAAAATAAGTAGCTTTGGTTGCAAGGTACTGTTTCCAAGTGAGAGATGGGTAAAGAGGCGACTCGAGAGGATCAACGAGTTTTGGAAGTGGTGAGATCATCAGATCAGAAGGTGGACCCCACAAGTAAGCCATCGAGAACCGAGACCGGACGTGGTTAACCTTGGCTCGGTGAAGCACGCTAGGGAATATCCCATTGGTCACAATGTGGAGCAAGTCACCTACATTGACCACGAGTGAACCAGGGACAGGTGGCACTGTGACCCATCCTACGTCATCTCGGAACACCTGAAGACCGGCGGTGTTGTTTTGGTACAGTATGGTCAGTAAGGTTGAGTCGGTATGAGCCGCTAGTCCCATGGCTCGGTCTGGTTCAGGGCATATTGGATAATGGTTTAGTTGGATAGCTCCTTCAAAATCTGAACTAGGACCGGCCCATTTAATGTCTTTCTCTTCGACTCCAAGTGAACCTAATGCCAACCACATCAACTTCGCTGCCAAATTTTGCATATGTTCTTCGTATTCTTTGATTATCTCACTGTTGAATCAATGCGAGAAATTAGTATCTAAAATCTTGCATTCTCTCATTAAACAATGCGATCATGGAAAACATATCTATAACGAAGTCAGTAAATGACATAAATGTATTACTATAAATTACATATTGTGAACCATTGGTGGGCCCATGAGCTTTCATTGTGCGTGCTTTTTATACTACTACTAAACTTCGACATACAAAATATCGGCTTATGCTTTTCCCTTTTGGGGATTATTCCCGAATCCGCATAAATTGATTAGTCAACTGTAAAGTCATGTACCAACGTCCACATATCATCTTTTTGGTTATATTCTACGTATAAGGTACAAAATGAATTTTAGAGAAAAACGCATACCAATATTTGAGGTGATGGTTAGGCCAAAGTTTACGGAAATCGTCAAGTGGGGAGCGAATAACGGTGAAACCTTCGGACCACATTTGCTTATTAAAAAAAGAAGCAATACGAGCAACACCGTAGCCGGAGACGCCATTCTCCAACCGTGCCGCCTTGAGTTTCCGATGGATTGGAAGCTTGAAAAGGCTTCCAGTCAGAAACTCAATGTCGTCGAGGAGTCGTGAGGGCACGCCGTGGTTTATGATCTGGAACGCTCCCCACGTAGCACAAGCGTGGCCCACACGAGTGGCCACGTGGGGATCGGCGAGGTCGATGGACGGTAGGGATTGGTTGGAGGCGGAGGCGGCGGAGAAGAGGAGATCGTCTTTAGGGGTCCACGTGTAAGAATCCGGGAGGTGATGGAAGGATGTGAAGTCGGGTAAGTTTTGGATTGGGATGTGAATGGGATGCGATCTAAACACATCGCTTAACGTTGAGTTCATAAATAAAGAAATATATTTAAGTTTCCGCTTTTTTGTTAATGTTGTTTGTTTTGGAAATGATCAATGATGATGTTTGGTGGAGAAGATGAGTGGTAGGAGTCGGAGGGGTATTTATAGATAGAGAGTGAAAGACTAAAAGAGTGATGAGAAGTGTGTGGAGTGAGTGAGAGTATTTGATAGGTGAAGACAAAAGCTCCTTTGGCCCATTCTTATTGGTTATAAAAACAGAAAAATATTTTCTTTTAACTGTTTTGGATTTTTTTTCTCTTTCTACAGTTGTAGTGTAATGCGTTAATTGCCAAGTTATTGTTGTGTTTTTTTAATTTTTGGAAGGGATAATTAGTTGTATAACTAAAAAAAAAATTATAATTCAAAATCTAACCAAAATTTACTTATGTGGCCAATTTTTAACCACTAAATTTAGGGATTTTAGTTAGATTTTGAATCAATTTTTTTGTGGTTATTAGGTCTGGGCAACCGGATATTCGGTTCGGTATCAATCGGTTTCGGGTATATCGAGTATAGATGTTTTATACTCATATAGGTACCGACGGAGACTCGGTTCGGTTTCGGTTCGGTACCAATCGGTTCCGGGTCGGTCTCGGTATTACCTGAAATGTCACCAAACATAATATTTAAGTCTCTAACTTCATAATGTAGAAAACTAAAAATAAAATCTCATAAACAATAGATAATGATACAAGTTCAGAACAAAGGGCATAAGTAGGCCTGGGATAAAAAAACTGTAACCGAATAACCGAACCAAGACCGAACCGAATTACCGGTTTGGTTAGGTTTCAGTTCCTCCTAAAATACCCGATGGATAATATTTTGAGAGTCCATGGATTTCGGTTCGGTTACGGTTATATCCGAAAACCGAATAGCCAAACCGAATATCCGACCTTATATACATTTACACACATATATATATACTAAAATAATTTTGAATCTCTATAATATATGTAAATTACTCAATATAAATCTAATTTCCCACATTTTTTTCGTATTTTTTTATTTTCCATATCTTTTTGTTACTAAATAAAAATAGTTTTGAAACAAAGAAACAAACTTAAAAGTTGAAATTCAAAGCAAATCATTACGGAAACAGTAGGAAATGAAACAACTAACAAATTCTTCATGAAACATACCCTGATAAGCTTCTTCTCTTACTCTATTAGGATCTTTGCAAGTTGAATTCAGGTTCAAACTCTAAAATCTTGTGTTAGAAATAAAAAATATAGAGCAGATTGGAAAGAGAGTTCAAATGAAAGAAAATTATCCGAGTAATTTTTATCCAAACTACCTTAAATTATCCAAAAATAGTATTTGATTTTAATAAAAAATAAAATAATACACTTATATTAGCTATTTTTATCCGAACTATTTACCAATAGCTAAAGAATTTGAACTAACCAAACTAATCGTAATCATACAAAGAAAAATTATAAAATATATCCAAACTATCCATACATATCTATGAATTAATTTATGTTTCAGATATTTCGGGTACCCATTCGGTTCTCGGTTCGATATCGGTTCGGTTCCGGTTCTTTTGGTTCTAAACATATAAAACCCATCGAGTATTCTTAAAAATTCGGTTCGGTTTCAGTTTGGATAATTTCGGGTCGGTTCCGGTTCGGTTTTTCGGTTTCGATTATTTTTGCCCAGCCCTAGTGGTTATATAGCAAATTAACCCTTTTTGGAAATAGATAACATTGACAAACTAATGAGATTGATTGTAATTTCATAAGAAAACAAATTAAACATTCCAATTTGGCGAGTCCAATACATTAATTTTCCTCTTCGAAACGTTGTTTTGATCCTTATGATAGCATTCAATTCAATAATAAATAAATGCATTAAGGACAAAAAAACTACATTTAGGGTATTACATAGATATCAAACAAACATAATTTATGACAATATATTTTAACACCAAATTACTGTGACCATAAGAAAAGAAATATAATTCATTAAGTAGCCAAAATGGCCTTATGTGGTACAATCATGACCCACATATTAGGGTATTTAGCTACTTAGTGAATTATATTTTTTTTTGGTTATATGCCAAATTAACCCTATAGATAACACACAAAAGTACATGGGACATGCACATTGCATATTTGCATACATCACTTGACAATTCATCTGCACGTGATCCTCACATGATCATTGCATATTTGCAACCGGATATTCGGTTCGGTTTCGGTTCGGTATCAATCGGTTCCGGGTATATCGAGTATAGATGTTTTATACTCATATAGGTACCGACGGAGACTCGGTTCGGTTTCGGTTCGGTACCAATCGGTTCCGGGTCGGTCTCGGTAATACCTGGAATGTCACCAAACATAATATTTAAGTCTCTAACTTCATAATGTAGAAAACTAAAAATAAAATCTCATAAACAATAGATAATGATACAAGTTCAGAACAAAGGGCATAAGTAGGCCTGGGATAAAAAAACTGTAACCGAATAACCGAACCAAGACCGAACCGAATTACCGGTTTGGTTAGGTTTCAGTTCCTCCTAAAATACCCGATGGATAATATTTTGAGAGTCCATGGATTTCGGTTCGGTTACGGTTATATCCGAAAACCGAATAGCCAAACCGAATATCCGACCTTATATACATTTACACACATATATATATACTAAAATAATTTTGAATCTCTATAATATATGTAAATTACTCAATATAAATCTAATTTCCCACATTTTTTTCGTATTTTTTTATTTTCCATATCTTTTTGTTACTAAATTTAACCTTTAAACCTCCTAATTCAGAAATTTGAAAGCCCTAAATTCATAACCGAAGAAAATTTGGTTATTTTCTATTATCATTTTCATAACCGAAACCGATCCGAAATCGAAGTTAACCGAACCAAAATATTAAAATAACCCAATGGATATTTTATTCATAGAACAAGAAAACCGATAACCGAAATAACCGAACCGATAACCGAATGGTTATCCGAAATCTCAGGCCTAGGCATAAGTAACACAAAATAGTTTTGAAACAAAGAAACAAACTTAAAAGTTGAAATTCAAAGCAAATCATTACGGAAACAGTAGGAAATGAAACAACTAACAAATTCTTCATGAAACATACCCTGATAAGCTTCTTCTCTTACTCTATTAGGATCTTTGCAAGTTGAATTCAGGTTCAAACTCTAAAATCTTGTGTTAGAAATAAAAAATATAGAGCAGATTGGAAAGAGAGTTCAAATGAAAGAAAATTATCCGAGTAATTTTTATCCAAACTACCTTAAATTATCCAAAAATAGTATTTGATTTTAATAAAAAATAAAATAATACACTTATATTAGCTATTTTTATCCGAACTATTTACCAATAGCTAAAGAATTTGAACTAACCAAACTAATCGTAATCATACAAAGAAAAATTATAAAATATATCCAAACTATGCATACATATCTATGAATTAATTTATGTTTCAGATATTTCGGGTACCCATTCGGTTCTCGGTTCGATATCGGTTCGGTTCCGGTTCTTTTGGTTCTAAACATATAAAACCCATCGAGTATTCTTAAAAATTCGGTTCGGTTTCAGTTTGGATAATTTCGGGTCGGTTCCGGTTCGGTTTTTCGGTTTCGATTATTTTTGCCCAGCCCTAGTGGTTATATAGCAAATTAACCCTTTTTGGAAATAGATAACATTGACAAACTAATGAGATTGATTGTAATTTCATAAGAAAACAAATTAAACATTCCAATTTGGCGAGTCCAATACATTAATTTTCCTCTTCGAAACGTTGTTTTGATCCTTATGATAGCATTCAATTCAATAATAAATAAATGCATTAAGGACAAAAAAACTACATGTAGGGTATTACATAGATATCAAACAAACATAATTTATGACAATATATTTTAACACCAAATTACTGTGACCATAAGAAAAGAAATATAATTCATTAAGTAGCCAAAATGGCCTTATGTGGTACAATCATGACCCACATATTAGGGTATTTAGCTACTTAGTGAATTATATTTTTTTTTGGTTATATGCCAAATTAACCCTATAGATAACACACAAAAGTACATGGGACATGCACATTGCATATTTGCATACATCACTTGACAATTCATCTGCACGTGATCCTCACATGATCATTGCATATTTGCAACCGGATATTCGGTTCGGTTTCGGTTCGGTATCAATCGGTTCCGGGTATATCGAGTATAGATGTTTTATACTCATATAGGTACCGACGGAGACTCGGTTCGGTTTCGGTTCGGTACCAATCGGTTCCGGGTCGGTCTCGGTAATACCTGAAATGTCACCAAACATAATATTTAAGTCTCTAACTTCATAATGTAGAAAACTAAAAATAAAATCTCATAAACAATACATAATGATACAAGTTCAGAACAAATGGCATAAGTAGGCCTGGGATAAAAAAACTGTAACCGAATAACCGAACCAAGACCGAACCGAATTACCGGTTTGGTTAGGTTTCAGTTCCTCCTAAAATACCCGATGGATAATATTTTGAGAGTCCATGGATTTCGGTTCGGTTACGGTTATATCCGAAAACCGAATAGCCAAACCGAATTTCCGACCTTATATACATTTACACACATATATATATACTAAAATAATTTTGAATCTCTATAATATATGTAAATTACTCAATATAAATCTAATTTCCCACATTTTTTTCGTATTTTTTTATTTTCCATATCTTTTTGTTACTAAATTTAACCTTTAAACCTCCTAATTCAGAAATTTGAAAGCCCTAAATTCATAACCGAAGAAAATTTGGTTATTTTCTATTATCATTTTCATAACCGAAACCGATCCGAAATCGAAGTTAACCGAACCAAAATATTAAAATAACCCAATGGATATTTTATTCATAGAACAAGAAAACCGATAACCGAAATAACCGAACCGATAACCGAACGGTTATCCAAAATCTCAGGCCTAGGCATAAGTGATATGCTCAAATTAACCCTGAGCTACTCTCTCAAATTAAGAGATCGTAGTAATACTTAGGGATCGAATCCACAGGGAAAAGATTCACAGAATGAAATTTCATATTCAAATTATGCTAAGTAAATAATGTGTAGTGTAAATGCAAATAAGTAAAAGAAAGCAAACGATGGTTGTTGTTGTTTAATTCAATGAAACGAAGCGTTAGGCATCGGGTAATTCGCAGGCATGACTCTAAATTAAGCACTAAATTACTGTCGAGATATTTATTAAGTATTGTTCTTGAACTCAAACACTAATGTAAAGCTAATCAACTTCCGTTGCAGAAACTATCTATCCTTAGATCCCTAGATTCCAAATTCCTTTGCAAACCTATTGAATCTAAGCAAGCATTCAGTTCAAGTTTGATTGTTCACAGAATTCCTA
>OY755215.1:33033167-33366749 GCA_963576765.1 Draba incana | reverse complement strand
TTTTTAGTGAAACTACACATTCCTTAACTATGAAGCTGTTGACATTTATCTATAGCCAATGATATACTGCAAAAAAATAAAAATAATCATTCGCTAAATTATGAAGCAGTAAATTAAAATAGTTTTTTTCTAAACTATTATCATTGAATAACTTATCAAGTAGTTACGCTAATCGTTTATTAACAGTAAAAAAAAATACAAAGAAGTAGTTAATCAACAGAATAGAACTCTAACAGTTTATTGGCAGGCCCGGCCCTGGGTAGAAGCCCGGCCCTGAGTAGAAGCAGATGAAGCATGGATTTCCGGTCCAAAATATTTCATGTACGTATCACTTAAACAAAATTGATACCAAAATTATGAATTTACATCAATTAAATCAATTAAATGGACGTAATTGACTGATTAATAATATAAAAAATTAACATCACTTTTAATAACCGAAACAAATATATAACGGGTTAGATTGGTAGAAACTTTTAAATCTTTACAACCACTTTTTAATTTGTACCGCTTTAGATTGTACCAATCACGAAAACTTTAATTACCAAAAGTTTTACCAACACTATTACACTAATATTTATTTATAAAGATTTATCTCAAATTTTTATCTATACAGATTTGCACTATGCTATAAAGCTTACCGCTCCAGCTTTTAAAAAAGCTAGGTTACCAATCGGACCCAACATCATTTCTACAAATTGATGTAAAATTTATTTTCGTTTTTAATAAGCGATGCAAATTAACATCAATTATCATAAATGATGAAAATATTTGTGTCGGTCTTTTTTATCGATACAAAATATTAGTCACTGGATGAAATGATTTAATTTCACTTGTGTCAATCAAAAAATGATGTAAACTATTAAAATAAATGATACTAACCACCTTTTTTTGTAGTGTTTAGTTGTTCTTTTATTTTGTAAAAAATATTCTCTGGCATAAAGATAAAATATTCCAAAATTCTGATCGGTTCTTCTTCTAAGGATTCTCATGTCTCAAATCCTGTATACATGCCAACCTTTAAGTATGGTAACTAAAAAATACACATGTTGTTTTATACAATGTGTTTATCCAATAATTTCTCAACTCTACCGCCGCTAGTTGATTTTGATTAGTACAATGCACGTCTGAGTTACGGAGTCATATTCCTTTTAGGCTGATTAAAAAATTTGGATGTAAATCGTAGTGTTTGAAATGCTTTTCTCAAAAAAAAAATAAAAACAAATCGTAGTGGTTGCAAAAAATGGTTTAAAAAAAACAATTGTAAAGATTTTTTTTAGGTTTAACGGAATGGTCGCTTAATGGTGTTTGATAAATGTGTTTGAACTATTTTAGTTCTAAAACTTTGTTTCTCTTATATACATTATTTGTGATAGTTGTAGTAGAGAACTACATAAAACTATTTATATTTTAGTATTATACTTATACGGAGACTTAAAAAGGTAGCTGTAAAAGTGATATTCCGTTATTTATCTACTTTCTTGTTAATAAATGATTAATGTAACTACTTGATAGTAATGATAATATAGATAGAAAACTCTTTTTGATCTAATGCTTTAAAATTAAGCCAATGATACTTTTTTGCAGCATATTATTATTGCCCTTAGATAGATGTAAACAGCCTGTGAGGAATGAGTTGTTTGATTGGTTTTTTCTTTATAAGTATATATGTAAAACGAGTTTGTTTTTCTATATATATATATATGTTGAACGTGTTGATCGAGATTTAAGCGACAACTGTGAAATGAAATAAATTATTCCATAATTCTTTTTTTTTTTTTTTTTTTTGGTTCCATAATTCCGATCGGTTCTTTTTTTTTTTTTTTTAAATAAAACGAAATTCTGATCGGTTCTTCTTCTAAAAATTTCTCAACTCTACCCCGTTATTTGATTTTGATTAGTACAATGCACATCGAATTATGGAGGCAAATTCCTTTTAAATTGAATTTGATTTATATCGTAGTAGTTGCGAAAAATGGTTTCAAAAAACTTGTGACGTTTTTTTTTAGGTTTAATGGAGATGTCGCGTAAAGGGTGTTCGATTAATGTGTTTCAAATATTTTACTTCTAAAATTTTGTTTCTCTTATGGGACATTGTTATGTGATAGTTGTAGAGAACTACAGAAAACAAGAAAGACCGAAAAGAGTGGAAAACTTGTAAGAACATCAGAATTATATGATCTAACAATCATATCAATGCAATTCAATAGTAAAACTTTTTTTTTTTAAAAACATCAGAATTAATCATTTTGAAAAATGTGGCGGCAAAAATTAACATATCTCTTTGCGTGAATTAATTATATTTGAATATTGCTCGTGTGAGTTTTTATTATACAGTTTTATTATAGACAACTGCAAAAATGTTACTTTTAAAATATTTTTCTACAAAAATGCTACATTGAGTTGTCAATTTTCAAAAACGTATTTCTAAAGATTTTTAAAATTTAAATCCCAAAATCTTCAATTTTTTTTAAAAATTGATCGTTAACAAACCTTAACCCCAAAAATCTTAATTTTAAAAGAATACAATTAACTTAAACATAAATGATATAAATGTTTTTGAAAAATAGCATGCAAAACGGTATGCCAAAAATAGTATTTTTGAAAATTTTCTTTTTGATTGATACAAAAAACATATGATTTGAAATAAGATAAATTATTCTCTTATTTACACTACATGAAAATATGAAATGATTGTCATATCAATACCATTAGGTATGAAAATATGATTTTTTTTCTTTTATCTTCGTCTTGTGGGTTTATATATATCTTTATCTTTGGAAAATATTTCATTTTCCTATATGAAAATACAATGCACTCGTTCAAATTGGTAGTCTAAATTATGACATAACGGATCGAAACATACAATCAGTTTGATAGCTTCAATCAAACTTGAGCAGCAGCAAAAAAAAAACAGAATGCTTTTTAAACCTTTTTGAAGAACGACATAATGTTCCCTTGCTTAGGATCTTTGACGTTTCCGCCTTTCTTGCTTCCTGTTTTTCCTCCTGCATTTGTCGAGGCCGCATTTCCAATAGCCGGGCTCTTCTTCTGCGCAACCGCTCTGCAACAAGGAACTCCAATGCTTTAATGTATTCGGCTTCATAACGTTAAATAGATTGGCCTCCAACAACATACCTGTTAATGGCGTTTGCACTTTTTCCATCATTTAACTTCTTACTTGTACCAGTCTCCTCTTTCTTCTCCGTGTTTGTTTCCGTCTCCTCCCAAACTACCTCAGTTACTATATAAGCAGTCGAAAGAGGATGTGTAAGTAAGAGACATTTACATTTGAAACAGGAGCTTGCATTTAGCTAACTCTAGGATAAAGGGATGTGTTAGTATACTTGTTTTGGTTACTATTTAAAATGGAATTGATGGTCAAGTGTGTGTGAGTGTACCTTCTCTCCCACGGTCATCAATCCGCGACTTCAACACTTTTTTCCTTTTTGGTGAACTAGGACCATTAGTAGTTCTTCCCTTTAAGAGATTCACTTCAGTTTCAAAACCAATGGCCTGGTTCTTCTCCATTGACGAAGCCATAGATTTCTCGTTTTTACTGACACCAGAAGTATCAGTAGAGGCAGTTTTTTGCCTGTCTTCTTTGCTGACCTCTGGTTTCTCAATTTTTATCTCTCGAGATGCCTCAGGCTTCTCTGGAATTGAATCTTTGGTATGTTTGCTATCTGGAAGTGAATTAAGCTTTGGACTAGTAGGAGATGCTAAGCTGATAACATCTTCACACTCATCATCTGAAAAATCAAATATCACCTTCCTTTTTCTGCTATCATTTTTAGACGCTTTCCTGAAATTGACATCTTGGATCTCATCATCGCTGCCTCCCTTATTCTCCACATCGTGAGAAGGTTTCTCGGCTTCTGCACCAATTAAAGAACATTTCATAGAGGAACAAAACTAACTAAACTAGACACCAAGTAAAGCCACAGCAATTGGATCAGTACCTAAGACAGGAATATAAGCCAGATCCACTAAGGTAACAAAGATTAGAAAACAAACCTGAATTATCAAGATTTTTGACCTCCATTGTTGCATTATCGCCTTCTGTTTTCACAGGCACACGGCCCCACATATTTTTCAACGAATCACCAGTTCCAGTCGCGCTCTTTTCGCCCTGTCCATTCTTCTTATTAGCGGGAGCAGGAAGAGATTTTTCTTTATCAGAGGAGGATTTCACAAACTGATTTTGAGCTGGAGCAGTATTAGTTTCACTTTTAGCCTGATGGCCAACCTTAGGGATTGGTTTCTCTTGAAAATTAAAACCACTTTTAGATTGTACTGTAGTTTTCGCACTCTCAGTTCGTAGGGATGTAACATTTGCAGTGGCTCCCTCTATATTACGCTTTACAAAATAATTGGAGATGCTACAAAAGCTGATACAAAAAATAGACTTCTCTAGTCAGAATAGGCAAGGCTGGTCAACAGTCCTAAACAGATTTCATGCAATAACAAGAAAAGATGTACCTGTTGTCTCTCAAGCAATTATCAGAATCAGAAGGCTGCTTGAAAAGTTCTTCTGCTTGTACAAACTCAGAATTCCATATGGCTACTGGATCTTTTGGAATACTAGATTGAACACTGTATACATGAACTGAACATGTTCCATTGAACTCTTTCTCCACAACTGCGTAGAAGTAATGACAGGAAAGTGTCATTCACATATCATTTCCTCAAGATATAAGAAATAAAGATCATTGCAATAAATAAACGGAAAATTAAGAGTCTACTTGAACGACAGACAAGCAGCATATTACTTGTACAACTACTTGGCGAAAATAGAATCGTTAAAGACAAGATACTAAAAGACTACCAACACGTAAAATTATGACTATTAGCTTATCAGACAGGTGAAACCAAAAGGAAAAGGAGACGGAGAATTATCTGCGATAAACACGGCATTGTGCTAACAATGGAAACTTGCAAAATCATCCTTATACAAAAGACAGTCTTGAAGATAAGATATATAAAAAACAAGTAGCTAGATGGGAATGTAACCTGGAAGTTCGGAGATAGAAACGAGCCTTGTGAGGTAATCAGAAGGTTTGCTCTTTAACCACCCTGACAGAAGATACACAACTTCCAAACCCTTGCCGTGTTTCTCGACAAAATCCTTAAGCAACCTAGTATCAAAAGATTCACACTTTTCATCTCTGAAGTAGCCAAAAATCTAGTGAATTCCAAAATGTGAGGAACAATGTTACCTCTTAGCAGTTTCTGATGAAATTGAGAAATTTCGACTCAGCCATTTGTAAGAAACCTGAAACCAAATTGATTCAGCGAATCAGGTATTAATCAATGTAACCCAAATCACTCAATTTTTACATAACAACTCCGATTAGTCCGAGGAAGAAAATCCCAACCCAACACTAATACAACGACAAATTACATATAGAAGCTTCAGAATCAAACAATCAACCCTAATCCGATTAACGATTTTTGACCAATTTCAAAACCAGTGAAGTGGAAATCGAAACCCTAAATCGGAAAAGCTAAGGAATAGAGAAACGGAGAAATTACCACTTGAAGCTGATCGGAGACAAGCGATTCGATTTCATCGAGAAGATTTAGGGTTTCGGTATGGGTCATCTCTTCAGATTTCTCTTTGATTTTGTTCTCAGATTTTTGGGAGGTTTTTTCTTCAGAGGCGATTGCTGGTTTTCCCGCCAGACCTTTCGCGGTTGTTGTTAGGACTGGAGAAAAATAACTGGAACCGAAAAACCGGACCGAAACCGACTCGAAATTATCCAAACCGAAACCGAATTGAATTGCAAAGAATATATGATGGGTATTTTATATCTAGAACCAAAAGAACCGGAACCGAACCGATACCGAACCGAAAACCGAATGGATATGCGAAATATCCGAAACATAAATTAATCTATAAATATGTATGTGTAATTTGAGTATATTTTACAATTTTTCTTTATTATGTTTACAATTAATTCGGTTAGTTCAAATATTATTATCTATTTGTAGGTAGTTCGGATAAAAATAATTAATATAAGTAATTTTAATATTTTATTAAAAACATATACTATTTTTCGGATAATTTAAGGTATTTTGGATAAAAAGTATTCGGAACCAAACCGAAACCAAAAATACTATTATAAGACTTGCTTCATTACAACATCTGTCATTCTTGTAAGACTTTAGCGTTTCACAACTTGTTTCATTATTTTCGTATTTTGAATGTTTGTATCTTGATAAATTTTTGCTTTAAATTGAAGGAAAGTAGGGTTGTTGAAAACTCTTTTACCTCAAAGAAATTTTTTGTTACTTTGGTTCTTTGTTTCTTTATTTTTTTGTTTCAAAACTTTGTTACGTTGGTTCTTTGTCTCTTTGTTTCTTGTTACTTTGGTTCTTTGTTTCTCAAAACTGTCTTGTGTTGTTTTGCCTTTTGTGTGAACTTGTTTAACTATCTACTGTTTGTGAGATTTTAATTATGGTTTTCTACATTATAAAGTTATGAACTTAAATATTATGTTTGGTGATATTACGGGTATAACCGAGACCGACCCGAAACCGATTGATACCGAACCGAATTTTTGTGGGTACCTATATGGATATAAAAAAATTATATTTGATATACTCGGAACCGATTGATACCGAACCGAAACCGAACTGTATATCCGATTGCCCAGGCCTAGTTGTTGTTAAAAGAAAGGGGATTTTCCATCGATGTGGGTTCTCCGGTAGCTCGTGTCACTCACGTGACCACGCGGGTTTTTTACTCTTTACGGTTTTACCCATTATTTTATTTTCTTACATTTTAAAAACTTTGAAGGTGGCCCTAACACACTTTAAACCTTCAAAGTTAATAAGAGACTAAAAGATAATTTGGTAGTACATCAAATTTTATTTGGGCAACAATTTCTCTCCCCATCGACGTTTCTGTAGACGAAACAAAACCGTTCTTTCTTTTGAGACACACTTGCCGGCGCCGGCTCCGACGGCGTCGGTCATCTCTCTCTTTTTTAGTTTGTTTGTTAATATTCCTCTCTTTTACTTGAGGAGAGATTAGAGGTTTTTGATGAGGATCTTGTTGGTATCTTCGAAGACGTTTGGATCTTTGTGGATTATTTCAATTCTCTTCTTTGTCACTTACAAACTCTCATAAAATTACTTTCCAATATCACTTGAAATCTAATAATAAACATTGTTTGAATAGTAGATTTATTTAAAATACAAAAATAAAAGCAAATTCACAATATTTAAAATACAAAAATAAAAGCAAATTGACAATTAAAATCTTCATAGATTTGATAAATATTTGATAAGAAGTGTTTACGAATACTCATTACTACCAAAATCGTTTAATAGCAACATTAATCTTTTAGTTGAAATTTCGTTTATATTTACATAACTATTTTCAATTGATTTTTTTCTCATAATTATAAATCTTTTAAGATATTTTTCTAATTTATTGAAGAAAATCTAAGAAAAAGTCTTTAAATTACATGAATTATGGACCAAACATACGCCTACAATTAATTTTACACTAAATAAAAGATTGTATAAAGACATAACCACTCAAAATATTTTTATAACTAACTTAATGTAGTACCATATTTATCATCTTTATGACCTACCTTTTTGTTAGTATTTCTTTGAATTTCTCCAATTAGCTTATATATAGATTTGATATATGATGTTTTTTAAATTTGTTATTTAGAGATACCATGTGTAAGAAAACTACTGTGTGTATATACTATAGTTTTAATCATCCATATTCAATAAAAAAATATAAGCATGAAAACAAATCAAATCAAAACTTAATGATTCTTTTATTAACCGAATACAAAAATCTGTTTATGGGAAAACATATATCAGTTGATTATTTTATATGATTTAAGTAATAAGAATTTTTTTTATCATGTATATATATAGAAAATAAATATCTACACCTATAAATAGTAAGGAAATTCTCATGGATACCGCTTTTTTAAGTTTTTGTTTCTTGGATACCATTAATTTTTAAAAATTCTTTAGATACCACTTTTTTACCACTTTTTTTAAATGTTCCAAAAATACCACAAAATTAAAATTAGTTTTAAATAGTCAAAACTAAACCCTAAACCCTAAACCTAAACCTACACCATACCCCCTAAAATTATACCCTAATTGTACAATAGTTAACCCAAACCCCAAAAATTTAAATTCTAGACCCTTTAAAAATTAATTTTTGTATTTGTGGTATTTTTGGAAATTTTGATTTTTTTTAAAAAAGTGGTATCTAAGGAACTTTTAAAAATTAATGGTAGGTAAGGAAAAAAAACTTTGTTTGGTGGCATCTTAGAGAATTTCTCTAAATAGTACACATCTATATTTTTAAAAATCATATACTTTCAGTATCGGTTTGATGTATATGAATAATTTATTTTAATCAAAAAGTAAAGAGAAATATATGACTTTTTCCGTTAAGGTAAAAAAATTAATTAGTTGTTTCTTTATAAATTTTACATGTTTCTTTAGGTTATAATGTTCAAAAACTTATGTGTTTTGATTAATACGAACAAAATTTACATTCATATAAATTGTATTTTGAATAATACTTTAGATAAGATAGTTTAAAATCTTAAAAATTCACAGCATTTACATTAAAATGAACGCTTTTAATTCATTAAATTTAAAAATAATAAAACAAAAATTTATCCGCGTATCACGCGGGGAGTCATCTAGTATAGATATAATTACTCTTTTGACCTTCTCAATCCACACGTACAACTTGATGTGTGGTTGTGAGTGAGTTAAGTAAGGGTATAATCGTCGACAATACACATTATACAGAGATAAGTCAACGTTACAGAAATTTTGGCTATTAAGCTAATTATTAAAAAAAATTGCGTCATTTCTACCAATTTCCCTACTTTTTTCTCTAACATTTTAAAAAAAAACTACTCGTTCCATCACTCTTTTAATATACTATCTATTAACGATAGTTTACTAATAATATAAACAAACTAATAGGATTGTTCGAGTTGATGAGAGAACTGGGGGGAATGGTTCTTTGTCACCGGATTCGTTAAATTTTGGTAATTGGATAAATGATTATTCCCTCATTGATATGGGATTCAAGGGAAACAAGTTTACATGGAGACGAGGCAGAGAAGAGCGTTTCTTTGTGGCCAAGAGGTTAGATCGCGTGTTGTGTTGTCCTCACGCTCGCTTGAAGTGGCAAGAAGGGATCACGCGCCTTTATATGTGCAATTGGTACCAGGAACGGGAGTGAATAGGCACCGAAGACCATTCCGATTTGAAGCTGCCTGGTTGAGTCATTCTAGTTTTAAAGATTTGCTTATATCCTCTTGAAATGGTGAAATTAGTACGCCATCTGCCTTGAAGTCCCTCCAATCAACTTTACGGAGATGGAACAAAGAAGTCTTTGGGGATGTCCAGGTGAGAAAGGAGAGACTTGTAACGGAAATCAAATCCATTCAAGATTCCCTTGGACAAAGCCAAACTGATGGTCTTTTGAGAAAGGAGGAGGAACTCTTAAAATAATTGGATATGATTTTTGAGCAAGAAGAAGTTATTTGGTTCCAAAAATCGCGGGAAAAGTTTATTGTCCATGGGGACCGGAATACGTCCTTTTCATACTTCAACCATTATTAGGCGACGGAGGAATCAAATTGAGGCGCTGAAGAATGATGCAGGGGTTTGGGTCTCCGATACTCAAGAGTTAGAGGAGTTAGCAACTACTTACTATAAACGGTTATATCCGATGGAGGATGTAGAGCAAGAAGTTGACAAGCTTCCCACAAGAGGGTTTGTGGATCTTCTGCCGGAGGATCACATGGTTTTGAATAGAGAATTTACTGCTCGTGAGGTGGAGAACGCGATCCGGAGTATGGGGAGGTATAAGGCACCAGGCCCGGATGGATTGTTGGGATGTTGTCGGAGATTCTGTCAACAGGTTTGTCTTGGACTTTTTTATCACGGGGACGTTGCCTGCAGGGACAAATGATGCGATGTTGGTGCTGATAGCAAAAGTCTTGAAACCAGAGAGGATAATGCAATTTCGACCCATTAGTTTATGTAATGTGCTTTTTAAAACAATTACAAAGGTGATGGTTGGAAGGCTCAAGGGGGTTATAAAGAAACTAATAGGGCCGGCACAATCTAGTTTTATCCCGGGAAGATTGAGCATTGATAACATCGTCGTGGTGCAAGAACCAGTTCATTCTATGCGAAGGAAGAAAGGGTGCAAGGGGTGGATGTTATTAAAATTGGATTTGGAGAAAGCTTATGATCGTATTCGGTGGGACTTCTTAGAAGACACGTTCAGAGTGGCTGGGTTATCGGAAGCTTGGATCCATTGGATTCTACAATGTGTTAGGAGTCCATCAATGAGTCTTTTATGGAATGGAGAACGGACTGAGACGTTGAAACTAAACAGGGGATTACGACAAAGCGATCCTCTTTCCCCATACTTGTTCGTCTTGTGTATTCAGAGGCTGTGTCATTTAATTAAGGATGAGATTGTTGCGCTTAGGTGGAAGCCGATACGCTTATCGCGATCGGGCCCAAAACTCTCACATGTTTGTTTCGCGGATGATTTGATCCTCTTTGCGGAGGCATTTTTCGCTCAGGTTCGTGTGATTCGCGGTGTGTTGGAAAGGTTTTACTTGGCTTCCGGACAGAAAGTTAGCCTTGAGAAATCGAAGATCTTCTTCTCCGTGTCTAGAGATTTGGGAATAAGAATAAGTCTGGAAAGTGGGATACAAGTGACAAGAGAATTAGGGAAATATTTGGGGATGCCAATTTTATAAAAAAGAATCAATAAGGATACTTTTGGTGAAATCTTTGAAAGAGTATCGTCTAGATTGGCAGGATGGAAAGGTTGACTTTGACGAAAGCGGTGTTGTCTTCCATTCCTGTACATACCATGAGTGTTATCAAACTTCCGCAAGTTACTCTTGAGTCTTTGGACAAGGTTTCTTGTTCGTTCTTATGGGGGAGTTCAAGTGAGAAACGGCGGCAACACTTAGTCTCATGGAACCGAGTTTGTGAACCGAAACAAGAGGGTGGACTTGGTGTCCGAAAAGCGAAAGAGATGAATATAGCATTGGTATCTAAGGTAGGATGGCGAGTATTACAGGATCAAACTAGTCTTTGGGCGAATGTTTTGAGAAGTAAGTATAAGATTGGGGAGATTTAAGATCCCTCATGGATGGTGGCTAAGAATAATTGGTCGTCAATATGGAGAAGTGTGATGCTTGGTGTAAGAGAAGTGGTGTGCCGGGGGTATAGGTTGGTTCCTGGGGATAGAAGGAAGCTTCGGTTCTCGATGGATAGATGGATATCAGACGAGCCTCTTGGGGGTAGGATCTTTGGACAGCTGCCAATGGGCTATGAAAACCTAACGGCTCGGGATCTCTGGATCAATGGTAGAGGTTGGGATATGGACCGCATTGGACCTCATGTGACGGAGAATCAAAGACTAGAACTTAGCGCGGTAGTCTTACATAATGGCTTCTTTGCTTCCTCCCTTTTGGAATGGCTGTATGCGAATTTGCGAAATGGAGAGGTTTCAGAGTTTGGAATAAGCGAGACAATGTTTGCTATGGCGGTATGGTGGGGATGGAAGTGGAGGTGTGGGAACGTGTTTGGCGAAAACAGAAAATGTAGAGATAGGACCCGGTTTATTAAGGATATCACGGAGGAAGTGGTGGCAGTGAATCGAAAAGTTAGTAACCAGATTGTGAGACCGGCCCGAGTTGAGAGTTGGGTAGCTTGGGTACCACCGTGTATTGGTTGGGTTAAGTTGAATACAGATGGAGCGTCGCACGAAAATCCGGGACTAGCTTCGGCAGGAGGAGTGTTGAGGGACAGTGACGGATCCTGGCTTGCTGGTTTCGCATTGAATATTGGAAGATGCTCAGCGCCTCTAGCAGAGCTGTGGGGAGTTTATTACGGTCTAGTAATCGCTTGGGAGAAGCGAGTTACATGTCTGGAATTAGAAGTGGATTCGGAGATGGTGGCAGGTTTTCTAACGACGGGCATTGGTGACGTGCACCCGTTGTCTTTCCTGGTACGGTTGTGACATGACTTTCTTGGAAAGGATTGGATAGTCAGAGTTTCTCACGTGTACAGAGAAGCGAACCGTCTGGCGGACGGGCTTGCGAACTATGCTTTCGGTTTACCGTTGGGTTTTCATAGCTTTGATATTGTTCCTTTTGTTGTTGATTCAATTATGAGAGAGGATGTTGTTGGGAATGCGTTCCCACGTCAAACTCGTGTATGACTTTTCATTTTATTTTAATAAATTACTCCGGGGATTTGTCCCCAGTGATCCTCAAAAAAAAAAAAAAAAACTAATAGGATAATATGTATTGTTTTCATATTTAAATTACTAACTAATATTTTTAATATCATATGATACACCGACACTAAATACCACTAAATATATATATATTTTTGTAAGTATATGAATATATTATGAGTGGATATACTTTTCTAGTTTATACAAATACATGATTTTATGTAAAAGAACGGATAGCACGTGAATGAATATAAAGTAAATTAATATTTATGATGTTTAAAAAGGTGAGTTTATTTCGGTATTTAGTGTATATCTCGTCAATTTTGTATTGAGCAAGAAAATAAATAACCACGTAAGTGTATATAAGAGAAAACCCCATGCATGTAATTAAAACCTAAGCAGTCAAAAACATTATTTTTTATAGAGGATATTACCATGCAAGGATAATATTACATTACAAAATAAAATAAAAAAACAGATTACACTTGGATAACTATTACATCTCCCTTCTCAAAATAAAATTATGAAGTACGTAACCTCGTACGATACGTGTACGAGCTCGTACTCTAAACCAATATCAAATAGAAATCTGAAAATCAATATCATTATTAATCTATATAAATACTACACGAGTCTCAACATTCAATCACTTTTGTTAGCAACAACAAAAAAAAAAAACATTCAATCACTTTCTCACAATTCATCGTTTGATTCCTCTTATTCTTCGTGTTGATCTTTACTATGAAAAAACATCGTCCTGGTTCACGATTTATTCCAACCGAGTTAGGCTTGGTAAGGCGTTATCTTCGCCACATGGTGGAGAGAAACGACAGTGATCACATAACAACCATGAACGTGTACGAGGACGAGCCATGGCGTCTAGATCACGTATCAAATCCTCTATTCAAGAAAAACGAGTGGTATTATTTCGTTAAGAGGAAAAAACGAGGTACAAAATCAACGAACCGGATTGTACCAAGAACAGGAGAAAACGAAGGCGGTACATGGAAAACCACCGGTAAGTCAGAACCTATCAAGGACCAAAACGAGAAGGTGTTCGGTTACAAACAAAGTCTCGTGTACAACAAGAAAGTAAACAGGAAGCCAAAGAAAACCAATTGGCTTATGACTGAGTTTTCTCTTCACAAGGATGGTAACGAGTTCCAAGATTTGGTCTTGTGTTGGATCCGATACAAGGACAGGGAACTCAATCTTGGATTCAACGACACACCTCCAATAATGAGAGCACATCAAGAACATGAGCAAGAAGATGCACCGGTTCTTCCTCTTCCTCCACAAAACAACAACAATAACGACATGATGAATCCGATGTTGTCTCTTCCTCCTCCTTGTCCGGTAGGTCAAGATTTTGGGCTCAATATGACAATGATGACTATGAATGAGAGAAACGACAGCAGCTACTTGATGCACGAAAACAACTTGTTGGGGCAGAGCTACGACAATAACTACTTGATGCAAGAAAACGTTAACGACTTGTTGAGCTACGACAACAACTACGTGATGCACTCATGCACGACCGCAACATCATGTTGCCGATGTCCAACGACGTACCGTATCTCTTGCAACCTAATACATATGACTACACAGCAACGAGAAGACGACACCGATCCCTCAAGTCACGATCATGAGATTTGAATATTTATTAATGTATTTGTGTTGTTTAATAGTATAGGTAACTACAGTTAAGATTTTTTAATTGTCTTTTTCTTACGTCTCGTTTACAAACGAGGATGGATCAAATGCGTTTGTAGCAAGGAAGAAGAAAGGATATTAGGGTTTCTATTTAATTTTTATTTGCTATTTGTTCTATAAGTTTCAAGTGGGATATTGTTTGTGTATTTCAGATGGAGTAATATTAAAGATAGAATACAATTTAATTGCAATTTCTTTTCAAAACAGTAAAATAATATTTAGTAGTTGCATGCAAGTAGTGTGATATTTTTATGTACTTGAAACTGGAGTTATACTATGTAATAGAGGCCGGATGCATGCATGTATAACTTGATACAATTTGTTTTTCTTTGTCAACTAACTGAATATACAACATGAAAGTTTCAATGTGTACTTAGAGTAATATATATCTTAATGTTTTTCCAAGGAAATGAAATAGTGAAAAACTATAACATAAACTTAAAAAGTGATTGAAGTTATAGGGCATGTAATCCAAATGAAACACATATAATCTAACCTTAGTAAAAATATGAGACTCTAAATTAGCTTACCTTTTCAATTTTCTCTTTTGCTAAATTAAAATCGTCATCCTCACAATTGTTTTTACTACAATTCGGATTAATTTTAACTATCAAAACAATATTGGCATACCTTTTTGGTCCACTTAATTATAGATGAACAAAGCTTTTCGGCATATTTGTTTCGAACCAAATAATTCGTTGCACCATTTTTTAATATACTATATCATATATATAATATGTTTAGTTACAAAAGATTACAAATAAATCAAACAAATAGAACATTGTATATTGTTTTCATATTTTAAAAATATATAAAGCACAATCAATTTTGTTTATAAGCATTTAGATTTATAATTACGAATTTATATTTTTAATAACATATGAACAACCATACCAAAAAAAACGAAATTCCTTTTTTTGTAAATATCTGAAAATATTTTGTTTGGATACTTTTCTAGTTCAAATCAATACATGATTTTACGTATAATAAATTAGATACCGCGTGAACGAATCCAAATAAATGTTTATGATGTAAAGAAACTGAATCATAGTTTTTTTTTTTTTTTTAAGTTAAAAAAAAAAATTGTTTTCTTTCACTTATCTAGTTACCATCTCCATTAGAGAAACAAAATTTTGTTTCTTAGAGATTTTTTTAATATAAATGTTGCATAATTGAAATTTAAAAACTTTATCATGAACTTTTGATTATGTTATCCTCCATTGGTGAAACTTCATTTGGGTTTCTTAATTTTTTTTTAAAATTATTAATTTAAAACAATTTATTTTAAACATGCTATATTTTACTAAATACAAAATACATAACATTTCATTAAAATGAACATACATACATTACATAAAAACGTTAGTGCAAATCAGAAATCACAAGATCTAGTATATTCCAAATTTATTCTGGAATCAAACTCATAAAATGGACCAAAACCAAAACAATGACTTCACTCTTGAGTTGGTGCGTTCTGATTGAGGTCGGCAAATTGATATGCTCAAATTTCCTTTGAACTACTCTCTCAAATTAATAGATCGATTGTAGTACTTGAGGTTATCGAATCCACAGGGAATCAGGGACACAATAGATAATTAAATTCAGACTAAGCTAGGCAAATATAATATAAGAAAAAGCAAATAAAACAAAGCAAGATAGTGGTAAGCTTTAAACAATGAAGATAAAAGCTAGGTTCAGGGAAATCTCAGGAGAATCAGAATTGCAGGGATAAACAGATAATTAGGAATATGAAAGCTCTGTTCCTAAACATGAACACGAATGTAAAACAAACCAGCTGTCGCTGCGAATATTATCTATGCTTAAACCCTAGACAACCAACTGTCGTTGCGAAATCAGATTGATCTAAACAAGAATTAATGATCAGGTTCAATTGTTCACAAAACCCTAAGCCAAATGTCTTTGCGAATAGGAATTCTGCTCATCAAAGACTAGTTCAAGCAATCAATAACACTGTCGTGTCTATCAATTAACCTAATATCAGATTCTAGTTCATGACGCTAAAATCAGCATTAATCACAAGCCAAGATGAAGAACTCTAATGATTTTATCCTATTAATTAAACAACCCTAGCAATTCATCAAAACCTTTGAAAACCCTAAACCTAACAGAGAAATTACTCAGACATATTCAATGAAGCACAAAACATCTTTATTAGAGATATCTCTTAAGAGTAAGTTCTAAACACAATAAAATAAAGCTTAAGCCTAAACAATGGCTGTAAAAACGTATATATAGAGTACAAGGACGGTCATGGGCCCAATTGCAAACATCTGGGCTTTTCTGGCGCGAAAACGGAAATTTTCCAAAAAGTACTATTCTGTCACCATTTGGTCGCGTCGAGCAACAGGGATAGTGCGTCGCTCGACACAGTCTTTTTCTTCGCGTCGAGCGACAGAGAGTGTCCGTCGCTCGACACAGCCTGCAGATTTTCACTCCGACCTTGTGACTTTGACAGCTCGTTCCATTCTGCTCCAAATTGCTCAAGTAAACACCAATTGAGTCCAAAGCATCCTTGTACCTAATATTAAACACCAAATACTAGAAAACACCAAAAGACTCGATAAAACGGACATATATTATGGTATAAAAACCGGTAAAAACATGATATATCACAAATCGTATACCAACACGCATTGTATGCTTGAGGAACTTCTCAGCACACTTCATAACACAAGTCTCCTCTTGTTTCTGAAGTGTTTGCGTGCAAAGCCATCAACACAGTCCACAAAACACCTCTCGACCCCGAATTGTACATCCTGAAGCAGATTAACCACAAGAAGCAAAAGTTACTACAGTCGACAACCTAGAACAGAGAACTCAAAAGCATCATAACATTACTTCAATATCAAACAACAAGCACAGATTCAAGCTAGTTGCTAATGACGATTACTTTATAACTAATCAACAACTTATGGACAAAAATTGAAATTGGTTCATAAGTGATTCCCAATTCGCCAATTTGTTTGAACTTTTCAGTATTCAGTAAAAAAAAAACCAAAACACAAACGAGAATCATAAACATTCAAACAAGCAAATCATAATCATAAACCTCCAGATCTCTCCGTTAATTCCAACCAACTAAAAGTCTCATATCGTACTCCAACAATTGCACATGGAGTTTTGGGTCCCTTTTATAACTCAATCATAAATCAAACCCATAACAAATCAATTTAGCATCAACAACAACAAAATTGATTTAACGTACCTTGAGATAAATGAATAAGCCATTCAACAGACTTGAAAATCTATTAGTCTTGGGACAAGTGATCCAAGCGAATTCGAATTGGTCTTGTTCTAATCGGCCAGAAATTCCTGGAGCTTCTTTGAGCTTGAGAACTCAATTTGAAAAAAACCAGTAAACCGATTGGTGACATTTAGAATCGAAGTTGACGGTGAAGCCGATTCCAATCTTCCGATTTGGTTGGTCCAGCGACGGATTCCGATCTTCAGAGCCAAATTTCCTGCCGACCATATCGGAAGTGAGAAACACACGAGAGAGAGAAAGAGTCGCCACATTGATTTTTTTTGTTTTTTAATTTTGTTTTGTTTAAAAATACCCCAACCACTCTCTTGCCGACAAGTATTCGACTCTTAGAAAAACAAAAACATCTCAGAGCATGTTCAGTGCAGATCCGCAGAGATCTTAATGGAGTGTCTAAAAACTTTTCAGAATTAAATATATTAAATTTTAGGAACTTGAGTGTCTAAAAACAGAAAAAATATCATATATCTTTAATTTTTTCTGTTTTTAAACAAAAAACATTTTAGGATACTTTTTCTGTTTTTAGACACTCAAATTTCTAAAATTTAATATATTTAATTCTGAAAAGTTTTTAGACACTCACCGTTAAGATCTCCACGGATTTGCGTTGAACATGCTCTTACATAAGAAACGTTTCTTCTAACTTAGGTCAATTATCTTGAATTTTGATTTATTTTTGGCATAAGAAACTACTTAAGAAACACTGAAAAAGGCCCAAATACATTTCCTTTTCCATAAGGATTAGACTTGTACACCTCCGACTCTAAATCATCCAACTCTAAACTAGTTTAGGTTATCATTTTCAAGTCTATATATACGATACGAGTCTAAACATTCAATCACTTTCTCACAATTCATCTTTTCATTCTCTTTCTAAAAAAGTGATTCTCTCTCATAATCTTTTTTCATCTCCCTCGAATTAAGAAGAAGACTCGAACTAGTTATGGCGAATCAAGAACCGCTTCAAGAATCCTCCTACCTTACCTTGGGATTGAAGGTAACGTCTTCAATACCTCTCAACGACGACGTTTCTGAATCCTCGACGAAGAACAACGAACCAAAAGCTTTTTACTTGTTCGGAACAAGAATTTCGGTACCGCCTCAAGATTCCTTGGATCCAACGGCGACGAAGGAAAGTGAGATTAAGCGTATAATGAGATTCTACGATCGTTTCTCTACTTCTCCAACGACTACAGATCAAAACTCAAAAACCCTAAGTGAAGACAGTTCCTTAGTTTGCAAGGCAACGTCTACAATACCTTTGACGGACGTTTCGATGTCTCCGACTAAGAAGAATGAACCAAAAGCTTATTACCTGTTTGGAACAAGAATTCAAGAATCTTCTTCTTTGACTTCTACGGCAACATTAAAGAGAAGTCGAACAAGAAAACAGGGCGACGGATTCCCGACGGATTTATGTCGGAGACCCAAAGGAGACGGAATTCCGACGGATTTTGTTTTTCCGGCGATGAAAGACGGAATTCCGACGGTGGTTGGTTTTCCGGCGATGAAAGACGGAATTCCGACGGTTACCGTTTTCCGGCCATAACAGACGGAATTCCGACGGGTTCCGTTTTCCGGCCATAACAGACGGAATTCCGACGGGTTCCGTTTTCCGGCCATAACAGACGGAATTCCGACGAGTTCCGTTTTCTGGCTATAACAGACGGAATTCCGACGGTTTAATTTTTTTTTTTTTTTTAAATAAAAATTATTTAATTTAATAATATAATATATTAATATTTTTAATAATGAAAAATAAAAACTATTTAAAATAAAATATATTAAAATTTAAAATTACAAACTAATAAAATTAAAATGTGTTTTACAGTTGTACAATCAAATTTAAAACTCTAAAAGGCCTATTCCGGCCTCCCGGTTCTGAAGAAGTTGGTCATCTTCTCTTCCATCGCTTTGAATTTTGCATCGGCCTCCTCCTTATCTCTCGCTCTCGCTTCCTCCACTGCCCTAAGCCGGTCGTGCAACTCTCGGTTTTCCGCCTCCAACCTCCTATGACGAGCATATCGAACCGACGAAACAGACGAGCTACTCTCCTCAGGGAGGCCGTAAACACGGCCTCTGGTCTTGGGTGTCGCCTACAAAAATTGTTTTTTTCAAATGTCATAACTTGTATTAAAAGTAATGTTTAAATTCCATTAAATGTGAGACGGTTACTAACCTCGAAGGTGAACTGGTTGGTCATCTCGACTGGAACTTCGGTTGGCACCGGAGTTCCTTCCACGATCGGTTGCGATTGGAGGAACTCCTCCTCCCGCCTCTGCACAGCTTCCACGATTTCACAAGCAATCGGGTCTTCAATTTCACCGGTCTTCTTGTTGGTGTGCGAAAACTTGACCATATCGAGGTTGGAAGGATAGACACCGGTCTCCTCCATCTGTTACCATATACAATTACGTTACAGAATTCAAAAATTTTATGAAATATTTAATTACTTACTATTTTCAGAGCAGCTGAAGCCTTGCTAATTGCACCGAGGTTGTGGGTCGCTTTTCCCTTCCCTTTCCGGTCGCTGTTGCGGTTAGTCGAGTGTTTCTCGGAGTCCGTCTTGGTTGCCTCTAACTCCCAGTGTCGAAGAAGTCCAGTCCACATCTCAGCGGGTTTATATTTGAAAACCTTTGCCACCTTCCCCTCTTTGTACCACTTGTCTTTCCACTCGTTCATCTTCAACGAGAACTTCCTCTTTGCCTTTTTGTCGAACTCCTTTCGGACCCTGGATGTGAGGACTGGGTCCCATGTAAAATCTTGCTGCAAAAAAAAAAAACATTCTCGCATTAGTAATTAAATTAAGCGTCATATAAGAAATACAATTGAAACAAATAAAATAAACTCTTACCGCAAATTGTCGGAACCAAGTGTCCTGGTCCTCTGGAGGCATGTCGTTGTATGTGGGGTAAGGTTTATTGAGCATAGAGTTCATCATTTCGTTGATGGAACTCGTAATATCGTTTTGTGAGAATTGGAACCTATTAAATTGTTTATTAAATATTTATGTAAAATTATTAAATCCACAACATATTAAAATAAGACTTACCACGTCGTGTTAGGCGGCAAGTCTGGATCCAGACGCGTCAACCTATCACGCCCAGGTTGCGCCACAACCTGGTCGATGGTCAACGAGCTGGGAGCTGAGTGGGCTGTAGGCATGGGCTGAGACGGGAATGGGGTCTCCTCGGGGAATGGGGTCTCCTCGGGGAACTCGGTCTGACTCGGAGACCGACCTCCCCTACTAGAACTCGCACCACGTCTAGAGTTATGAAAATCCCCATAATTTGCCCTACGATTTCCATATTTTGAAGATTTAGATTTTTTGGGATTTATGAAAATTGGAATGTATAAGATTTTGTGAGTTGCAGATTTTGGAATTTAGTTAATTGAAAATTTTAGATTATGGTTTTTAAGGATATTGGAGATTAGGGTTTTATGTAATTTATTGGTTTTATGTCATTGAATTAAGTTGGGGGTTTTATGTCATTGAATTAAGTTGGGGTTTTTTAAAAATATTGTTTATTAAGAAATCGAAGTTTATGGAATTAGGTTTTGTTGGGAAATTGATATGTATAAATTTACATTTGTAAAAGTTTAAATTGTTTTATTAATGTTATTTAAAATTGTAAGGATTTTAATACATTTTCATAAAATTTTGTATATATATATGATATATATAAATTTAGAGGATTTAACATTTTAAATTAATAGAAAAATTGTTCGACGTTATACATTTTAAATTTAACAAATTTTAAATTTAGAGGATTTAAAGTTTTAAATTTACTTATTTTTATATAATGTTAAAATTATTAAGGTTTAAAGTCTTTTATTAATGTGATAAAAATTTTAAATTATACGGATTTAAATAGATTACCTTCAAATATTCTATATAAGATATTTAGAAAATTACAATTTATATATTAATTACATATTAAATCATAATAAATCCCTAAAACTCACATAACACAAATGAAAATCTAATTCTTAAAATTAGTAAACTCCAAAAATTATCAAATTTCAAAAATTTTGCAAATTTATTTGAAACCTAATCTAATAAATTTATAACATCCTCATAAACCCTAAAATTTTTATTTACTTAATTTGTTAATTCATAATTCGTTTAAAAAAAATATTAACAATATTTTTATAAAATTTTAAAAATAATCTACAATTCCTAATGAAAAATTTCTTAACTATTCTCATGAACAATTTTTTGTTACTAATCCACTAACAAATTTCGGATCCGATTAACTAATCCACGAACAAATTCATAACTAATCCACGAACAAATTTCGGATCCGAATAAAATTCATAACTAATCCACGAACAAATTTCGGATCCGAATAAAATTTCTAATAAAGCATGGAAAACTTACATTGATTTGGTTTTGGTGAAAGATGCAGATGCTTAACGACGGAGGAGAGGATTCAGCGAGCAATCGGAGAAGCAACGGCGGAGACTCGGCGGTTTGAAGAAAACTTTTCGTTTTCTGATCTGAGATCGGGGAAGACGATGACTGTGGATATAAAAGGGGGTCCGACGGAAATCAGACGGCTTTCCGACGGTAATAAAAAATTCCGACGGTACCTCCGACGGTTTTCCCGCTTTGACGAAGATTACGAAGTCTTTTGGCGGCTGGGAAAATTAGGGTTACCGTCGGATTTCCGTCTTACATTTAAGACGGAATTCCGACGGTTATTCTTTTAAAATATTTAGTTGTAAATTTTTTTATATATTTTCTCTTAGAAAAACATTTTTTCTATCAAACATATATATGTGATTTTAAAATTATGTGATTAGGGTGATTAACTTTACAACTTATAATGAACTTTAAAACTTTAAAATCAACTTTAAAACTAAAATTATGTGATTATAACTTTAAAACTTATAATGAACTTTAAAATTACAAATAATGTGATTATAAACCTTATAATGAACTTTTAAACTTTAAAATCAAAAACATCCCAAAACCGTCGGATTTCCGTCTTACATTTAAGACGGAATTCCGACGGGTTTGGGGGTTTTAATTAAACTACATTTCTTGCTACAATTACAAAGAATAAAAATCCGAAACCGTCGGAATATCGTCTTAATTTTAAGACGGAATTCCGACGGTGTTGGGAATTGTTTTTTGAATTTAAAGTATATGATTAAGGTGTAAAGTTTATTACAAGTTTTTTATAATTAATTATATAGATTTTTATAAAGAATTATATATACTTTAAATATATAAAATTTAAAATAAATTTAATTTTTAAAAACCTTATAATCAACTTTCAAACCATATGATATACTTTTAAATCAAACAACTTTAAAATTTTTAAAACTTTATAATCAACTTTAAATATGTAGATAATATTTAAAAGGATTAAGGAAAAAAACCGTCGGAATTCCGTCTTTCATATAAGACGGAATTCCGACGGTTTGGGGTTTTTATGATTTTAAATTTGGGGAACAAATTTACAAATAATATAACTCCAAAACCGTCGGAATTCCGTCTTTCATATAAGACGGAATTCCGACGGTTTGGGGTTTTTATGATTTAAAATTTGGGGAAAAAATTTACAAATAATATAACCCCAAACCGTCGGAATTCCGTCTTCTAATTAAGACGGGATTCCGGCGGTTTCTTTCCTTAATCCTTTTAAATATTATCTACAAATTTAAAGTTGATTATAAAGTTTATAAAAATATAAAGTTGTTTGATATAAAAGTATATCATATGGTTTGAAAGTTGATTATAAGGTTTTTAAAAATTAAATTTAAGCTTTGTCAAAATTATATGTCGCTAAAATGTTAATTTGACCATCGCAGTCAAGAAGCATAAATATTTTAGTACGGCTTCGAAACGTATTACACATATTTAACACATCTATTTCTCATTCCATAATAGGAATTAAAAAACATGACAACATTATAAAATCGTACAATAAATAGTAGGACATGATTTATTATTACTGCAACATAAAGCTTTAGAGGTTTAAATTATTTATTCTTCATCGGAGTCTGGCACTGTTTCATATTCGTACCCAGTAGTTTCTTCATCTTCCTCCTCCATGGTGCATATTTCCGTTGGGTGGTATTCAGCAATCATCGAATTAGCACCGATTATCTGATTCGTAACTGAATATAGTTAAAACCATTCCCAAAAATCATTATAAACGTATGGTGTAACTACCTTAACAATGTTCCGCTCTGTGATATTTAGGTACTTTGGGGTCCTATCAAATCGGCAAACGGTAACATTCTTCAAGATGAATACCGCACCTACACCAGTCATGAGTCTGTACTCGTCATTTTTTAAGATGTTATGGTGCATGGTTCCCTCGATTTTTCCCGAAGGATCTTTTAAGGTTACAAGCATATCTCCCTGGTCATTGGGGGAGAAAGAAGAGAGCATAGCAACAATCTGAAAATTAAATAAAATATAAATACTAGCTTCTCAGATAAAATGTGTCTATAAATTAATGTTAATAAAATTGGACGGAAACCTAAACCTTTTTTATTTTCACAAATTGTGAACGCGGGGATTGAATTTCTGCAACCTGGGTCCAGAATGGTGTGATCCTATTATGATAAAAACCTACATTTATGAATGATAGATTTTGTATTAGTCACCTACGTACATTAATTCATTTTTGAAAAAGTAAAAATGATAATTAAATATATATATATATATATATACCTTCCCGGATTATGTAATCGATAGTAGAAGTCCACCGCGGACTACTAAAATCATGGTCGGCTTGTGGTGCCTCGTTAATCACCTCAGAAATAAAATCTTGTGTTGGGCGTGTTTGAGAACTTTCACCTTGCAGCACCTTTGCATCATGAGCCCTCTTGCGAAACAATCCTTGCCGTACGACTTGGCCAGGTCCCGGTATTACGGGCGTTTGGTTCTGCGATTGTTGAGTTGGATGGAGTGAAATTGTCGGTTCACCATCAATAACATTTAAGTTATCGTAAGGAGGGCTTGATGGAACACGAGGTGTGTTGCGAGTGTTTTGACCAGGGGCTCGGTTTTGCATATAGTAATTCCATAGATCATTATTAGCCATTACGCAATAGAATATTTTATGTTATGAGTATGGGTTCAAATTTTTTATGAATGAATGCAGAGCCGGGATGCTTATATAAAACTTACTTATGTCCGTCGGTAATCCGTCGGAAATTCTTCATTACTACTGACAGATGTAGTGCGTCGGAAATCCGTCCATAACCACTGACCAATCAAACTTTGCCGACATCTGATTCCGTATGAATACTGTCGGAAATTCGTCATTACTTACGACAGATTTAATGCGTCGGAAATCCGTCCATACCCACTGACCAATCATACTTTGCCGACATCTGATTCCGTATAAATACCGTCGGAAATTCATCATTACTTACGACAGATTTAATGCGTCGGAAATCCGTCCATACCCACTGACCAATCATACTTTGCCGACATCTGATTCCGTATAAATACCGTCAGAAATTCATCATTACTTACGACAGATTTAATGCGTCGGAAATCCGTCCATACCCACTGACCAATCATACGTTGCCGACATCGTGCTGTCTGAATTCCGTCAGTATTCCGGCGGTAACGGCCACTGTATATGATGGAATATCGACGGTTTAGACATATAACGTCTTCTATAAATACTCCCTATCGAGTTTTTTATGTTGTACAGCTTCAAATTATAAAAAAATGTCTTCCAACTCTCCTAATGAAGAATCAAACACAAAAGGCGTGGCTAATTTTTTCATTGTTCCAAAATACTCGTGGGAATTCGAATCCCTATGCGACGAATTCACTCAGCAAATTCCCACTTACTCATGGGAATTTGATACGTGCTCACCAATCGATGAAGAAGATTCCACAGCAACAGTAGTGCCTGACAGCCAGTTCGCGCCAAACATCCACAACATTTACGATAGGCAGCCACAATGTCTTTATCAAGAGCGGGATACCGAAGGTGAACCACCATGTGACTTGGTGGAAAAGTCAGATACTTACGGTGCAAGTACTTCAAACGTAGGTAAGGATCAGTCGTATGACTTTGAATTCGCGCAAAGCCCGGAACAGCCAAACTTAAATTTAGATGTTGATGCAATCAAAAAAGATTTGTGGGACGGTTTTTTAGAATCTCCAACAACGGATCATTACTATGACTTCCAATTCGCCCAAAGCCCAGAAAAGCCAAACATAAATGTAGACGTTGATGCAATAAAAAGCGAATTGTGCGACGGATTTGTAGATTCTCCAAGAAAGAAAAAAAAGGGAAAGAACATCATGAAATGGTTTTAACAAATGGTAAGTTCGGAGTGGAAACAGACATCTGATAGTCCTTTGGGGAGGTTATTGTGGACTTGTACCATAATTGTTAGGTGTTAAAAATTTGCAATTCCTTATTGTACTTGTTTAAGATTGTGTTAAAAATTTATGTTTCATTAAATTTAATGTTTTATTGGAGTTGCAATACTCAGATTTTCGTCCACAATCGGTTTTGTTTATGAAATGTAAAATGTTATAAGGAACACATGCACAAATGTGACAGACTAACATGAATAAGCACAACTAATATTTATTCTGAATCTCCGGTAGAACCATCACTGGGGATTGAGTCTGAATCGTCGTCAAATTCTCCCCGTGTCTTGCCTTAGTACTAACTTCCCGTGGAAAATAACATTCGGCAAATTGTGAGACTTCCTCGTTTAGGCTTTGTGCGACAATAGATCCCTCAACTTTGCTCAAATTTTTGACCTTTTTCTTGAGGTGGAACATGTAACGCTCGAACGGATACATCCATCGGTATTGAACAGGGCCTCCTAAGGCTGCTTCTCGTGGGAGGTGAATTGGGAGATGTTCCATAACGTCAAAAAAAGATGGTGGAAATATCTTCTCAATATTACAAAGGAGTACTGGGATATTGGCCTCCAAGTTACGTATCCCGTGGACGGTAAGCGTTCGTGAACATAAATCTCGGAAGAATGCACCAACTCCTACAAAATAAAATTAAACAAGTTAGTACATATATAGTAATATAATGATAGACATAGACTAATGGGAGTAACAAATATACCTCCTATTGCTTGGTGGATAGGTTCTGGAAGAAGATATGCAAATACAAATGGAAGAAGACGCTGCATCACGACATGACAATCATGACTCTTCATTCCTATAAACTTCCCTTCCGTCGAATCCACGCAGTTACCTAGGTTAGATGCATAGCCGTCTGGAAATTTTACAAAATTTTTGAACCATTCAAAAAATACTTCTTTCTTCCTAGCGTCTAACCGGTACGCAGGCATAGGCAATCTACCGTTCAAAACATGAAGAGATGGCCTCGTACAAATCGATGGCAAGTCGATTCTAGACTTCCAATTGTCTTTGGTCTTTCCTGGGACGTTTAATACGGTGTTCATGATGTTGTCAAAGAAATTCTTTTCCACATGCATGACATCTATATTATGCCGCAGTAGATGGTCTTTCCAGTACGGTAAATCCCAAAAAATACTCTTCTTGTGCCAATTGTGATATTCCCCACAACCGTCGACTGGGTAATGACCATTTCCCCCACATTCAGGAGTTCGCTCTGCACCAAAATCTCGTAATTGTTCCAATATGCAATGACCATCTATCTCAGGAGGTGGACCATGAAACACTCGTACATCCGTCTTGAAATGTCGTTTAGACTTACGATATGGATGATTGGGCGGCAAAAAACACCTATGGCAATCAAATCATGAAGTCTTCCTGCCGTGCTGCAATTGGAAAGCTGCAGTATTGTCTTGGCAATAAGGACATGCCAATCGTCCATGCGTTGACCATCCAGATAACATACCGTATACCGGAAAATCGCTTATGGTCCACATAAGAACCGCACGCATGGTGAAATTCTGCTTCACTGAAACATCATAAGCCAGAACACCATGCTCCCATAACATCTGCAACTCACAAATCAATGGTTGGAGGAATATATCGAGCGACCGTCTTGGATGCTCTGGCCCGGGAACTAGAATTGAGAGAAACAGGAACTCGCGCCGCATGCACAAAGATGGAGGCAAATTGTAAGGTGTCACGATGACCGGCCACAATGAATATTTCCTTCCATGCTTGCCAAACGGGTTGAAACCATCAGTGGATAAGCCTATGTATACATTCCGTCGTTCACCGGCAAAATCTGGATACATTGATTGAAAGTGTTTCCACGCTTCCGCGTCAGAAGGATGCGTGATATCTCCATCTTGACTATGCTCTGCATGCCATCTCATAGCCGATGCTGTGCGGTTTGATTCGTACAGCCTCTTCAACCTCTCCGTTAAGGGTAAATACCACATCCGTTTGAATGGAATCTTCACCCTGCCACTTGTATCCTGAAAACGGGGTTTACGGCAAAATTTACATTTATTTCGGTTCTCGTCTTCTCTCAAGTATATCATACAGTTGTCGATGCAGACATCTATAACCTGGTAGGGCAAACCAAGACCGGCAACAAGTTTTTGTATCTCGTAGTATGATCTGGGGGCCAGATTATCTTCTGGCAAAATATCTTTCACGAACTCGGCGACAGCATCCACACATTCTTCGGACAAATTGTAATCAGTCTTTATGTTCATCATCCTAGTAGCAGACGATAACGGTGAATGGCCATCCCTACAACCGCTGTATAGTGGTTGCTTTGATGCGTCTAACAACTCGAAAAACCTTCGAGATTCTAAATTAGGCTCTTCACCCCTATCACCCTCATACCCACCCGACTGCATATTATTCTCTCTATACGCATCATTAACCATCGCAACCGTACTTACCCTAACATCTACTTCCGTTGTAGGTTCCCCTACGACATCAGGAAAATAAGGTTGATTGCTACTAGTACTACCATATTCATAATTCCTTTCTCCATGTAAATACCAAACCTTATATCCCGGTCTAAAACCATATCTATATAAGTGATTCCAAATATTATGAACGGCAACACTAATTCTATTACAGCAATTAGAACAAGGACATTTAATATCCTGACCTTTTTTTGCTGCGTCTACATTACTGGGTAAATTCATGAACTCCCATAATCCTTGAGCATACTCGTCCATTAATAAGTCCGAGCCCTCTTCCGTCATTGGCTCGTCCATCCATGCCCGAAAATATGAACTCATCTTTATATTTTTTTTGTTTGTCGAAATTTTGTTCTGATGGAATTGAATGAACCGTTCTGCAAACTTATGTATAATAGATTTCCGTCAAGCCACCGTCGGAATTCCATCAATATGTCCGACATATGACCCCGCCACATCCCATCGGCCACCGCAGACGATATCTCAACCACTCAAACTTTGCCGACATCGTAAACCGTCGGAATACCGTCGGAAATACCGACAGATATAAGCCGTCGGAAATAAGTCCGATCACTCAGACGTCGCCGACATCGGAAATTTTTACTTCCGTCCGATTTCCGTCGATGTGGTGTCGCCATTTTGCGACAGAAAACAAATCCGTCTCTATTCCGTCGGTTTTTCCCGACGGCTTTTTTGTCCGTCGGGAAAAACCGACGGAATAGAGACGGATTTGGTTTTTCTCGAGAACCCGTCGGGATTCCGTAGGAGTTACCAGACGGAATTCCGACGGAAAAAAAATGTCCGTCGGAAATCTGCCTGTTTTCTTGTAGTGGTCGAACAATGAGCCTTCTAGGTCACGATTTCTTGGATCCCAATCCAAAAGAGATGTCTCTCTTATCTACTTCTTCAACGATAAAAGATGAAAACCCTAAAGAAGAATTGAAGGAAGATGCAAGAAAGATCAAGAAGACTAGGCATCTTTCAAAAGAAGAGAACCAAGCCGGATCGGAACTAGACGATCTCAACATTCCTCAACGTACCATCACGAAGACACTAACTCCAAGTGATGTGAATGGTCTAAGCCGACTTTTGATAGAGACAAGCCAAGCAGAAAGCCAAATCTTGAGGTATATGTCTGAAGATGACCAAAGAAGAATCCAAGAAGGCGATGGGGTCAAGGTTAAAGCGTATGATCATGACACGGGAACTGAACACGATATGGTTTTCAAGAGATGGTATAAAACCTCAAGAAGCTATCTATTCAATGGTGGTTGGAGGAAACAGTTTGTTCGGAGGAGAGAATTGAAGGTAGGAGACAAGATTGGACTTTTTTGGGATAATGTTGAGTCTAAAGTTCATTTTTGTGTGCTTTCTCGTGCTGCTGCGAATCAGGAGAACACTAACTAGCTAGAAAGATTGGATTTTGAAGGCGTTACTATATATAGATTAGTGAATTTACTTAATCACTCTTGTGTGATCTCTTTGAGAAGGATTTGTGTTTTTGTTTTTTTTTCTGGTTATTAACATTGATAAGATTTTTTTTATGAATTTGATGATTTGTCTTGAATTTTGATGCAACTTATAAACACATAAAGGATCTTGATTACTTATGTATTAAAATAGTCAAATATACTTGATTCGTTACATATATGCGAAATAGTGAAACAAAAGGGATAAAGAATCAGGGGACATTTGTCATTTCTTGGAATTTCGTTTATTTATTTTGCCGGAATGTTTGGCGAATGGAGTTAATTGAAGCCAAATTTACAATTATTCATATGTGGCTCCATGTAAAAAATCAAATTTAAATCGAATATTATGTGAATGAAGCTGTTACTCTACGAATCTAGGGTGTCTTTACATTTTAAAACATATAGTGTTTATAATTTCTTCTCTTTTGCTTTTGTGCCAAGAGGTAATTTTTCTATTTCAAAACAAAAATTTACGACTGGTGTAAGTAAATTAATACTCTTGACTGATCTTGACCAAAGTAAGTCAGCAGTTTCGTTAAATATTGTGTCGGCGGATACAAAAAAGCCACCTTCATAGTTTATAGTGTAAATAATGTCACGTTCGAGGTTTAAACTGATAGCGCTAAACTTTGGAGGTTTAAAGTGTCACTGGGTGCCACCTTTAAAAGATTTTTTGCGATTTTTCCCTTTACTTTTTTAAGAGCGCATGTGATTAACTTGGTAATATACTGATATAAAATTTTCAGGTGAACAACTACGTGAAGTCCACACTATGACTAGCTATACGAATTCAATGCGGATTAATTTTCTGAATTCAAGATTTAAGTTTATATTATGGTATATAGTCAGGATTAGTACCTATCAAATTAATATTGATGTTATTGGAAATTACCAAAACGATAGCAAAAAGTTACAAAACCAAAACTCTTCGTCCATGACAAAGATAAGGTACGAATAGTTTCAAAAAAATATTTAAAAAAAATTAGTATTGATGTTTCTCGGACTTATGAACAAAGCTTTTCGGCATATATTTTTTTCTCTAACATTTAAAAAAAAAAAAAACAACTCGTTCCATCATTCTTTTAACATACTATCTATTGTTTGATTATATAATAACGATAGTTTACTAATAATATAAACAAACTAATAGGATAATATGTATTGTTTTCATATTTAAATTACTAACTAATATTTTTAATATCATATGATACACCGACACTAAATACCACTAAATATTTTTTTTTGTAAGTATATGAATATATTATGAGTGGATATACTTTTCTAGTTTATACAAATACATGATTTTATGTAAAAGAACGGATAGCACGTGAATGAATATAAATTAAATTAATATTTATGATGTTTAAAAAGGTGAGTTTATTTCGGTATTTAGTGTATATCTCGTCAATTTTGTATTGAGCAAGAAAATAAATAACCACGTAAGTATATAAGAGAAAACCCATGCATGTAATTAAAAGCTAAGCTGTCAAAAACATTATTTTTTATAGAGGATACTGCCATGCAAGGATAATATTACATTACAAAATAAAATTAAAAAACAGATTACACTTGGATAACTATTACATTTCCCTTTTCAAAATAAAATTATAAAGTACGAGCTCGTACTCTAAACCAATATCAAATAGAAATCTGAAAATCAATATCATTATTAATCTATATAAATACTACACGAGTCTCAACATTCAATCACTTTTGTTAGCAACAACAAAAAAAAAAAAAACATTCAATCACTTTCTCACAATTCATCGTTTGATTCCTCTTATTCTTCGTGTTGATCTTTACTATGAAAAAACATCGTCCTGGTTCACGATTTATTCCAACCGAGTTAGGCTTGGTAAGGCGTTATCTTCGCCGCATGGTGGAGAGAAACGACAGTGATCACATAACAACCATGAACGTGTACGAGGACGAGCCATGGCGTCTAGATCACGTATCAAATCCGCTATTCAAGAAAAACGAGTGGTATTATTTCGTTAAGAGGAAAAAACGAGGTACAAAATCAACGAACCGGATTGTACCAAGAACAGGAGAAAACGAAGGCGGTACATGGAAAACCACCGGTAAGTCAGAACCTATCAAGGACCAAAACGAGAAGGTGTTCGGTTACAAGCAAAGTCTCGTGTACAACAAGAAAGTAAACAGGAAGCCAAAGAAAACCAATTGGCTTATGACTGAGTTTTCTCTTCACAAGGATGGTAACGAGTTCCAAGATTTGGTCTTGTGTTGGATCCGATACAAGGACAGGGAACTCAATCTTGGATTCAACGACACACCTCCAATAATGAGAGCACATCAAGAACTTGAGCAAGAAGATGCACCGGTTCTTCCTCTTCCTCCACAAAACAACAACAACAACGACATGATGATGAATCCGACGTTGCCTCTTCCTCCGCCTTATCCGCTAGGTCAAGATTCAGGGCTCGAGAAGACGATGATGATGATGACGATGAATGAGAGCTACGACACCAATTTGTTGATGGAGAGCTACGGCAACAACTAAGTGATGCACGACAACAACTTGTTGATGCAAAACAACGACAATAACGACATGATGATGAATCCGATGTTGTCCCTTCCTCCTCCTTGTCCGCTAGGTCAAGATTTAGGGCTCAATACGACAATGATGACTATGAATGAGAGAAACGACAACAGCTACTTGATGCACGAAAACAACTTGTTGGGGCAGAGCTACGACAATAACTACTTGATGCATGACTATAGCTCGTTGATGCAAAACAACGACAATAACTACTTGATGCATGACAACAACTTGTTGATGGAGAGCTACGACAATAATTACTTGATGCACGAAAACAACCTGTTGGGGCAGAGCTGTGATAATAACTACTTGATGCAAGAAAATAACTTGTTGGGGAAGAGCGACGACAATAACTACTTGATGCAAGAAAACGTTAACGACTTGTTTTTTTTTAAAAAACCGTTAACGACTTGTTGAGCTACGACAACAACTACGTGATGCCCGACAGCAACATCATGTTGCCGATGTCCAACGACGAACCATATCTGTACGATGATTTTGATTTTGGTGACGTGGGGGATATGGTGTTCGACGTTGTTGAACTCTTGCAACCTAATACATAAGACTACACTCAGCAACAAGAAGACGATACCGATCCCTCAAGTCACGATCATGAGATTTGAATATTTATTAATGTATTTGTGTTGTTTAATAGTCTAGGTTACTATAATTAAGATTTTTTAGTTGTCTTTTTCTTACGTCTCGTTTACAAACGAGGATGGGTCAAATGCGTTTGTAGCAAGGAAGAAGAAAGGATATTAGGGTTTTTATGTAATATTTATTTGCTATTTGTTCTATAAGTTTCAAGTCGGATATTGTTTGTGTATTTCAGATGGAGTAATATAAAAAGATAGAATACAATTTAATTAATTGCAATTTCTTTTCAAAACAGTAAAATAATACTTTAATAGTTGCATGCAAGTAAGTGTGATACAATTTGATACAATTTGTTTTTCTTTGTCAACTAACTGAATACAGCATGAAAGCTTCAATGTGTACTTAGAGTAATATCTTAATGTATTTCCAAGGAAATGAAATAGTGAAAAACTATAACCTACACTTAAAAAGTGATTGAAGTAATAGGGCATGTGATTCAAATTAAACGCATAAGCTAGACTTAGTAAAAAGATGAGACTCTAAATTAGCTTACCTTTTCAATTTTCTCTTTTGCTAAATTAAAATCGTCATCCTCACAATTGTTTTAATTACTACAATTCGGATTAATTTTAACTATCAAAACAATATTGGCATACCTTTTTGGTCCATTTATAGATGAACAAAGCTTTTCGGCATATTTGTTTCGAACCAAATAATTCGTTGCACCATTTTTTAATATACTATATCATATATATAACATGTTTAGTTACAAAGATTTCAAATAAATCAAACAAATAGAACATTGTATATTGTTTTCATATTTTTAAAATATATCTAAACCACACATCAATTTTGTTTATAAGCATTTAGATTTATAATTACGAATTTATATTTTTAATAACATATGAAAACTATACCAAAAACCACTAAATTCCTTTTTTTATAAATATCTGAAAATATTTTGTTTGGATACTTTTCTAGTTCAAATCAATACATGATTTTACGTAAACAAAATCAGATACCGCGTGAACGAATCCAAATAAATGTTTATGATGTAAAGAAACTGAATAATAGTTAACAAAAAAAAAAAAAGTTAAAAAAAAATAATTGTTTTCTTCACTTATCTAGTCAACAAATACATTTCCCTTTCCATAAGGATTAGACTTGTACACCATCCTACTCTAAACTAGTTTAGGTTATCATTATCAAGCCTATATATACGATTCAATCACTTTCTCACAATTCATCTTTTCATACTCTCTCTAAAAAAAGTGATTCTCTCTTATAATCTTTTTTCATCTCTCTCGAATTAAAGAAGACTCGAACTAGTTATGGCGAATCAAGAACCGCTTCAAGAATCCTCCTACCTTACCTTGGGATTGAACGTAACGTCTTCAATACCTCTCAACAACGACGTTTCTGAATCCTCGACGAAGAACAACGATCCAAAAGCTTTTTACTTGTTCGGAACAAGAATTTCGGTACCGCCTCAAGATTCCTTGGATCCAACGGCGACGAAGGAAAGTGAGATTAAGCGTATAATGAGATTCTACGATCGTTTCTCTACTTCTCCAACGACTACAGATCAAAACTCAAAAACCCTAAGTGAAGACAGTTCCTTAGTTTGCAAGGCAACGTCTACAATACCTTTGACGGACGTTTCGATGTCTCCGACTAAGAAGAATGAACCAAAAGTTTATTACCTGTTTGGAACAAGAATTCAAGAATCTTCTTCTTTGACTTCTACGGCAACATTAAAGAGAAGTCGAACAATGAGCCTTCTAGGTCACGATTTCTTGGATCCAAATCCAAAAGAGATGTCTCTCTTCTCTACTTCTTCAACGGAGAACGATGAAAACCCTAAAGAAGAATTGAAGGAAGATGCAAGAAAGATCAAGAAGACTAGGCATCTTTCAAAAGAAGAGAACCGAGCCGGATCGGAACTAGACGATCTCAACATTCCTCAACGTACCATCACGAAGACACTAACTCCAAGTGATGTGAATGGTCTAAGCCGACTTTTGATAGAGACAAGCCAAGCAGAAAGCCAAATCTTGAGGTATATGTCTGAAGATGACCAAAGAAGAATCCAAGAAGGCGATGGGGTCAAGGTTAAAGCGTATGATCATGACACGGGAACTGAACACGATATGGTTTTCAAGAGATGGTATAAAACCTCAAGAAGCTATCTATTCAATGGTGGTTGGAGGAAACAGTTTGTTCGGAGGAGAGAATTGAAGGTAGGAGACAAGATTGGACTTTTTTGGGATGATGTTGAGTCTAAAGTTCATTTTTGTGTGCTTTCTCGTGCTGCTGCGAATCAGGAGAACACTAACTAGCTAGAAAGATTGGATTTTGAAGGCGTTACTATAGATTAGTGAATTTACTTGATCACTCTTGTGTGATCTCTTTGAGAAGGATTTGTGTTTTTGTCTTTTTCTGGTTATTAACATTGATACGGTTTTTTTTATGAATTTGATGATTTGTCTTGAATCTTGATGCAACTTATAAATAAACACATAAAGGATCTTGATTACTTAAGTATTAAAATAGTCAAATATTCTTGATTCGTTACATATATGCGAAGTAGAGAAACAAAAGGGATAAAGAATCAGGGGATATTTGTCATTCCTTGGAATTTAGTTTATTTATTTTGCCGGAATGTTTGGCTAATGGAATCGAAATTGAAGCCAAATTTACAGTTATTCATATGTGGCTCCATGTAAGAAACCAAATTTAAATCGAAAATTATGTGAATGAATGAATTATATTATTTTAGGTGTGTTTTCAGGTGTGATAAAACTGTTACTCTACGAATCTAGGGTGTCTTTATATTTTGAAAAATATTGTGTTTTATAATTTTCTTCTATTTTGCTTTTGTGTCAAGAGGTAATTTTTTCTATTTCGAAACAAAAATTTACGGCTGGTGTGAGTAAATTAATATTCTTGACTGATCTTTTTTTTTTTTGGTGCTATATTCTTGACTGATCTTGACCAAAGTAAGTCAGCATTTTCTTTCTTTTTTGATTCCTGACAAAAGAAAAAAAAAAAAAAAAAAAGAGATCATTAATCATTCGTCTATGTGTAATAACCATAAAAAAATAACAAATTAACCTAGATCTAATGATTCAAAGTGTGCCACATATGGTAAATTTTGTTAATTTCTTAATTATAATTTTTTTTTTTGTTGTTATTTTGCAAATTGACCCATGTATATATGTCTATCTCGGTCTCACTCTCTTTTTTACAATCCCTCTATAAAACTGATTCCTCTCTTTTTTACAATCCTTTTACTTATTCTTGCATTTGCAGGTACTCTGTTCAATCCAAACCAGAGTAACTCTTCTTTTGATTTGGGATCACAAAGAAACACTGGCTTTACGATGATACCTACTCCTGGCAAGACCGGTACTAATAACAATGACCAGACTTGCGTGAGTATTATTGAAGCTTCAAACAATAGTGGTAGTTATGGAACATACATTACTGACCCTTTCGGATCCAGCAATACCGATCCAGCAAGTTTCCAGTCTGCGTCTGCAACTAGCTCTTCTTCTTTGGTAAGTACTCAATGAAATTCACTTTGCATTTGCAACATCAATCAATATGAGAATACGGATTTGTAATTTCTTTCTGCAGTTTCAAGATCGTGTGGCTTGTGACATGATAAACCCTTTCGAGCCTATCCACTCGCAGACTCCTGAGCAATTACAGCTATCTCACTTTGAGAATCGATACCGGACCAATGCAGATGACCCAAGTTACTTCGGAAGAGCTACGATGAACACTGGAGGTTCTTTCATTGCAACTCGCATATAAGAAAAGATTTGGCTAATAAATGTTTCTGTACTCATACCTTTACTTCTTCTTGTGTTTGCAGGTACTCTGTTCAATCCGAACCAGAGTAACTCTTCTCTTGATTTCGGACTGAACATGGGATCACAAAGAAATGCTGGCTTTATGGGGTCAGGCTCTACCAACAGTTTTAGCAACCTCTCTGGTTTGCATGGTCACCCGCAATCTCAGTCACAGGCACATGCTCAAATGTCTAATAGTATGTCAAACGAATACTTCCACACAACAGGAACGTCCCCGGGACGGAAACGGAGACCAAAATGCCGTCCCCATGCATCATATCTTCTCTGAATATCTTTACGTCTTCTTGTGTGTTGCAGGTAATCTGTTTAGTGGAAACCAGAGTAACGTTTCTCCTTATTACGGATGGAGGATGGGAAATATCAAGCCGATTGAGATGATGCCTACCCCTGGTCTTGACAAGAGCAATACTAATAACAATAACAGAGGCCAGTCTAACTTGAGTGTTGAAGCTTTCAACATTAATCCAGCAAGTTTCCAGCCTGCATCTGCAACTAGCTCTTCTTCTTCGGTAAGTACTCATTGAAATTCACTTTGCATTTGCAACATCAGTCAATCTGAGAAGACGGATTTGTAATTTTTTTCTGCAGTTTGACAAGCAGCAGCAGGACTTTCTTCGTCAAATTACACTATTGAAGGAGCAGAATTTCCAGCCAGTGCAAAATGAGGTGGCTTCTGACATGGTTAACTCTTTCGACCCTATCCACTCGCAGACTCCTCAGCAATTCCAGCCTCTCTCTACAACTAGCTCTTCTTTGGTAAGTACTCATTGAAATTCACTTTGCATTGCAACAAGGTGCATCAATGAAACATCAATCAATCTTATTTCTCTACATTTATTTTTGCAGCCACATCAACAGCAGCAGTTTCAGCAACACGGAATCTTGCCAGAAACTCACTGGACGAAGAGACTGACACCTAGCGATGTAACAACTACCATAATTTATCTTAATACAGACTTCGTTCAGAGACAGATTCTGATACATCTCCCTAGAGAAGATCGCCAAAAGATACGCGAAACTGAGCCAGGACTCAAGGTTACGGTGTGAATATAGGACTCCAGGAGAGGTCAAGGTACTGCCAACGACTACAGATCAAAACTGAGCCAGGACTCCAGGAGAGGTCAAGGTACTAAGAGTTCCTGCATTTCTGATCTCATTTAGAAACTGTTGTTACTAAGCCAAGAGGAAGACTTTTAGTTTTAGTTTGGTGTTGCTTATGATAGATGTTTCCGTACACAATTAGAAATCAAAGTGTACTACTATTGCTACAAATGGTGTGCAATTTCATTCCATAAACCTATCAAAATGGTAAAATTCCACTCTCTAAATGATTAGAAATTCCACTTCAACATTATGCCAATTTCAAGCAGCCTAAAGCTAGAGAGTAAGAGAGACTAGTAGTAAAACTTAAGTATATGAACAACAACAAAAAAACTTGGAATCAATCTAAACCGTTCCTTTGGAAGCAATTATCCAAGCACATACATTAAAAAAAAAAATAGCTTGGATCTAGCTACTATATTGTACCTCGGAAAAAAATTGATGAAAGTAAGCAATTTCGACCTGAAACCAAACTGATTTTGAGCAAATTAGTCAATTTAGAACCCAAATCACTCAATTTTACATTACAATTCCAAATCTCGGGACCGATTAGTCCCAATGCGACTCTAATGCAAACAACAAACCTCAAACAATCAACCAAATTCCGATTACATTGCAACAAGCGATAAACGAATTTTCGACAAATTTTGAGATCGAAACCGGAACCGGTAAAGCTGAGGAATCGATGCATGAATAGAGAAGTCAGTACTCAGTAATTACCTCTCGGAGCTGATCGGAGACAAGAGACTCCATTTTTGGGTGCTTTTTCGTGCTACAGCAAATCAGTAAAACCCTAAATAGCTAGAAGATGGACTTCGAATGCGTTACTGTGATTAGTTGATTTTGGAGTTATGATCTCATCGACAAAGGGAAAATAACATTTCAATTTTGGTTAATAATAAAAAAAACAAAGGTTAATAACATTTGAGTCTTTTAAGAAGCTTTTTTTTTTTTTTATGAATTTGATGAGTTATCTGTGAATTTTGATGCAAGTATATACACATAAAGGATCCTGGTTTTTAAAAAAACATTTAAATATTCTTGATTCGTTACATATAGTGTATGTGGATAAATAATTTGGGGAGATTTGTCATTTTTTTTCAACAAACTTTGGAATTATTATTTTTTTGCCAGAAAGTTTGGTGAATGAAATTGAAAGTAAAGCCAAATGTAAATCGAACTTTTTTGTGAATAAATCATTTAATTTCTCTTAATTATATTATATGGTTTTTTTAAAAAAATTTTGGTATAAATATGTATCAAAACAAAAATGGAAGTAAAATGCATACTCTTGACTCATGCTGACCAAAATACATTCATCATTTTCTTTCCTTTTTGATTAAAAACCTGACAAAAAAAAAAAGTTATATCATTAATCATTCGTCTATACATACACGAGTCTCGTCAATCTTGGTCTCACTCTTCTTTTTACAATCTCTCTCATAAAATTGTTTCAAAAACCAGTACGAGCAGCCAAAACCCAAGAACCTCCTTTCTTGGATTCCAAGGAAACGAGAGTATGTCTCACTCCGACGATCCTACAACTCCGACGAGTTCAAGGCAAGAACCGCCAAAGACCCTTGAAGACTATGGTTTCTTAGATTCCGATGAAACAGGCATGTCTCTCTCCGACGTTGCTAGACAGAATCAGACCAGTACGATGCAACAAGATCAACGACAGAGCCATCAAGACTCTTCTTTCTTGCATTCCACGGAAACAGAGATGCGTTTTCCCGGTGTAGCCTCGAATAGTCGACAAAGCTCGTTCTTCGAATACCCAAGCTACTTCGGAAGACCTACGATGAACACTGGAGGTTCTTTCAGTACAAGTTGCATATAAGAAAAATTTGGCCAAGAAATCTTCTGTACTAATAATACCTTTTACTTCTTCTTGCATTTGCAGGTACTCTGTTCAATCCAAACCAGAGTAACTCTTCTCTTGAGTACGGATGGAACATGGGACCACGAAGGAATACTGGCTTTACGATGATACCTACCCCTAGCAAGACCGGTACTAATAACCATACGAACAATGCCCAGACTTGCTTGAGTATTATTGAAGCTTCAAACAATAGTGGTACTTATGGAACAGACATTACTGACCCTTTCGGATCCAGCAATACCGATCCAGCAAGTTCTCAGTCTGCGTCTGCAACTAGCTCTTCTTCTTTGGTAAGTACTCTGTGAAATACACTTTGCATTTGCAACAAGGTTGAACCATTGAAACATCAATCAATCTGAGAATACGGATATGTAATTTCTTTCTGCAGTTTCAGCAACAACAGAGATTTATAAGTCGAGATGCTTATGCGCCAAATTATGGGGCTTATGACATGGTTAACTCTTTCGAGCCTAGCTACTCGCAGATTCCTCAGCAATACCGGTCTCAGTTTCAGAATCAATACCGGAACAATGCAGGAGACCGTCATAATGCAAGTTCACAGATTCCTCCTGCGACAAGTCCGACTTTCTTTACTATACAACAGATAGAACAGATAATGGACCTGCCGAATATGGGATTAGACTCTACTAACAGTTTAAGCAACCTCTCTCTACTAGATATACAATCTGGTTTGCATGGTCACTCGCAATCTCAGGCACATGCACATGCTCAAATGTCTAATAGTATGTCAAACGAAACAATGTCAGGAACAGGTCAAAAGCATATCACCACTACATCAGAATCCTCTAATCTCTTCTACTCATATCTTCTCTGAATACCTTTACGTCTTCTTGTCTTTGCAGGTAATCTGGCTTGTGACATGATTAACCCTTTCGAGCCTATCCACTCGCAGACTCCTGAGCAATTACAGCTTTCTCACTTTCAGAATCGATACCGGACCAATGCAGAATACCCAAGTTACTTCGGAAGAACTACGATGAACACTGGAGGTTCTTTCATTACAACTCACATATAAGAAAAGATTTGGCCAAAAAAATGTTTCTGCACTCATATCTTTACTTCTTGTTGTGTTTGCAGGTACTCTGTTCAATCCAAACCAGAGTAACTCGTCTCTTGATTTCGGATTGGACATGGGATCACAAAGAAATGCTGGCTTGGCGATGATACCTTCCCCTGGCAAGACCGGTACTAATAACAATACCAACAATGGCCAGACTTGCTCGAGTATTGAAGCTTCAAACAATAGTGGTAGATACACACACATTAATAACCCTTTCAGATCCAGCAATATCGATCCAGCAAGTTTCCATTCTGCGTCTGCAACTAGCTCTTCTTTTGTGGTTAGTACTCAATGAAATACACTTTGCATTTGCCACATCAATCAGAGGATACGGATTTGTAATTTCTTTCTGCAGTTCGACGGACAGCAGCAGCAGGAGTTTCTTCGTCAAAATACGCTACTGAAGGAGCAGAATTTTCAGCCGGAGAGATTACAAAGTATTGATGATTTTATGCAGACTCCTCAGCAATTCCACCCTTCTCAGTTTCAGAATCAATACCGGAACAATGCAGGTTCTCAGATTCGTCCTGTCACAAGTCAGATTCTTATTACCAGGCAACAGATGCAGCAGATATTGGACCTGCAGAATATGGGGTCAGGCTCTACCAACAGTTTTAGCAACCTCTCTGGTTTGCATGGTCACCCGCAATCTCAGTCACAGGCACATGCTCAAATGTCTAATAGTATGTCAAACGAATACTATCTCTGATCTCTTCTGCTCATATCCTCTCTGATTCCCTTAACGTCTTCTTGTCTTTGTAGGTAATCTGTATAGTAGAAACCAGAGTAACTTTTCTCCTTATTACGGATGGAACATGGGAAATACCAAGCCGATTGGGATGATGCCTACCCCTGGACTTAGCAAGAGCAATACTAATAACAATAACAATGGCCAGTCTTACTTGAGTGTCGAAGCTTTCAACAATAGTGGTGGATATAGCACAAATCCAGCAAGTTTCCAGCCTCTCTCTACAAGTAGCTCTTCTTTGGTAAATACTCACTGAAATTCACTTTGCATTGCAACAAGGTGCATCAATGGAACATCAATCAATCTTATTTCTCTACATTTTTTTTGCAGCCGCATCAACAGCAGCAGTTTAAGCAACAGAGAATCTCAACAGAAACTCACTATACGAAGAGACTGACACTTAGCGATGTAACTACTACCGTAATTCATCTTGGTACATCCTTCGTTCAGAGAGACATTCTGATACATCTCCCTCAAGAAGATCGCCAAAAGATACGCGAAAATGGGCCAGGACTCATGGTTACGGTGTACGACCAAGACACCAATACAAAGCACGATCTCTGTCTGGGAGTCAGGCAGCAATGTTATCAACTATGGAAAGGTTGGAAAAAAGAATTTGTTGAAAGGAGAGGCTTACGTATTGGAGAGGAGATTGAACTCTTCTGGGATCCTTCTGATTCTATGCTTCATTTTAGCGTGATTTCTCATGCAAATCCCTGAAAGCTCCTGCTGAAAAAAGTACCCATCAATCCAGTAATCTCCGGAAGAGGTCAAGATGCTAAGAAGTTCCTGCATTTCTGATCTCATTTAGAAACTGTTATTACCAAATGAAGAGGAAGATTTTGTTTCGTTTTTGATGTCAAAGAGTGATTGGTGTTGCTTAGGATAGATGTTTTGGTAGAAAATTAGAAATCAAAGTGCACTAATATTGCTACAAATGGTGTACAACTTCATACCATAAATCTATGATAATGGTATGTTCATAGCTTAAAATTCCATTTTTGAGGTCTCTACACAAAAAACTTCAACTTTTTGCCAATTTCAAGCACACTAAAGCTAGAGAGTAAGAGAGAGACTAATAGCAAAACTTAAACATATGAACAAAAAAAACTTGGATCAATATAAACCGTTGCACTGGAAGATTTTATTAATAAACACATACATAAAAAAAAAAACTAGGATCTTGCTATTGGATTGTACACCCCACCAAAACCACATACCTCTGGGAAATTTTTTGATGAAAGTATGAAATTTCGACTCAGACATTTGTAAGAAACCTGAAACCAAATGGATTGAGCAAATCAGTCATTTTATAACCCAAATTACTCAATTTTATACCACAACTACCGAGTAGCCCTACTTCGACTCTAATGCAACAACAAACCTCAGAAAATCAACCCAATTCCGATTACTTTGAAAGGAGCGATAAACAATTTCGGAGAAATTTTTCAAATCACAGAAATTGAAATCGAAACGCTAACCAGAATAGCTTAGGAATCGAGTTAGGAATAGAGAAACCGGAAAATTACCTCTCGGAGCTGATCGGAGACGAGAGGCTCGATTTCATCGGGAAATTTTAGGGTTTCGGTATGACTTTTCTCAGATTTGGGAGGTTTTTCTTCTTCCAGGCGATGGCTGATTTCCCCGCTCACAAAAGCACGTGCCACTCACGTGATGACTGCGAATTTATTTGGGCCGAGAAAGGCCCAAAACATTTTAATCAGTAATCACTACTAGTCTTTTATTAGAGTGTAGATATAGGTTTAGTCATTTGGTTTAGTTAACCGGTATGTACCGGATCTATTCTAGTTTTATATCCTTTCTCTCTCGATCATCGTCTTCTTCGAGATTGTTTCTGTCCAATTCTTGTTTGCTAATAGTCTTTTGTAGTCTTCACAGTTTCTCTCTCTCCCACTCTAAATTTGGTTCAACGAGAACTTTCTCAGTCTCTCTCTAAAAATTGATTCGAACCAGTACGACCCAAAACCCTTTCTTGGAATCCAAGGAAACGAGAAGATGTCTCTCTCCGACTATCTTACATCTCCGACGCTGAAGATTCAGACGATTACAAGACAAGAAAAGCGAAAGATCCTTCAAGAGTTTTGTTTCTTGAATTCCAAGGAAACGGAAATTTCTCTCTCCGACGTTGTTCCTATACAAGAGCCACGAGAATGCCCTAAAGGCTTATCTTTCTTCCAACCCAAGGAAACAGAGATGTTTTTCTCCGGCGTTTCTGCTATTAAGACAGATGAAGAAGCCTTCTTGAATAGTCGACATTGCTCGTTCATGGAAACCCTAAATTGCTCCGAACGTAATAACACTAGAAAGCTGTTAAATTTCTTTCCATGTCAAGAAATTTATTGAAAACCCTAATTTGCTTCTTCTTGTTCTTTGCAGGTAATCTGTTTGATGGAAACCAGAGTAACTTTTCTATTGATTACGCATGGAACATGAACTCACAAAGAAGTAGTGGCCTTAAGATGACACCTAGACCTAAATTTGTCAAGAACTTAAGTCATGGTGCTTTTGAGAAAAATCATGTGGCTTCTGACATGGTTAACCCTTTCGAGTATATCCCCTTGCAGAGGCCTGAGCAGTTCGAGCATAGTCAGTTTCAGAATTACAACAAGAACAATGCAGAAGACTGTCATGATGCAACCTCTCAGATTCTCCATGTCACAAGTCAGAGTGATGATATGTACACATCAGATCCTCAAAATAGCCAACAGATACAGAAAATGTCGCAGCTGCAGGCTATGGCTTCAGAACAGCAGTTTCAGCAACACGAAGACTCGGAAGAACCGAACTGGACCATCAAGAGGGTACTGACCAAGTCTGATGTTGGCTTTGGTGGTGGTAGACTATTTCTTCAGAAAAAAATCCTTTGAGAAGCACATTTTGAAACATCTACCTGAAGAAGATAGGCAAAAGATTGTCTCAGAAAAGTCAGGAATCATAGTTAAGGTGTACGATCACGACACGGGCACAACACATAACCTGCGTATGGCATTCCTCAAGTGCTATGTCCTTATGGGTCATTGGTGGAAACAATTTGTCAAAAGATGAGATTTGAAAAAAGGAGACAAGATTGGTCTGTTCTGGGAATGTTCTACTTCTAAGCTTCATTTTCGCGTGCTTTCTCGTGCAATTCCAAAAGCCCCTGCAGAAACATAGAAGCTATCAATCCAGTTATCTCCTGGTGAGGTGAAAGTACTAAGATTTCCTGCATTTGTGAAGATAAAGATTTTCTTGTTTGTTGTTAATGTCAAAAAAGTGATTGTTGTTTAGGTACTAAGAGTTCCTGCTTATGATAGATGTTTAGGTAGCCAAGTTGATAAATTGATGCGTTGTATACAGAAAAACATGATTTTGAGTGTTAAAACAATCATTTTTTTCGTTAAAGAGACAAGTTCGGACTCAGACATTTTGTAAGATACCTGAAACCAAATGGACTGAGCAAATCAGTCATTTTCTAACCCAAATTACTCAAATTTACATAACAACTCCAAATCTCGGGATCGAATAATCCCACTGCGACACTAACAGCAACAAATTACAAACAGGAGATTCAGAATTAAATAATTAACCCAATTCCGATTTCATTGCAAGCAGCGATAACGATTTTTTCGACAATTTTTATACCACAAAAGTTTAAATCGAAACGCTAGCCAGAATAGTTCAGGAATCGAGTTAGGAATAGATAAACCGGTAATTACCTCTCGGAGCTGATCTAGGGTTTCGATCTGGCCGCCGTCTTTCGCTTCTTCTTCTTCGAGACGATGGCTAGCTTTCCCGCCTAGCAGAAGCCCGTGCCACTCACGTGATTACTGCGAATTTGTTTGGGCTGCAAAAGCCCAATACCATGTAATTAGTTTATTTGGCGGCCCAAAATCATTAAATTAGTAAGGGATAATTTTGTATAGGGAAAATCGCATAAAAAACCTCCAAAGTGGCAATTTCTTACACTTTAAACCTCGACGTTCAAACATTACTATTTTAAACCTTCAACATGACAATGTTAACACTTTAAACCACTAACGTGGCAATTTTGAATGGGATGAAAAAAAATTAACGGAATAGTGAACACTGTAACGGAACAGTGGATTCCGTTAACAGAACAGTAACTCCGTTGAAATTTTTTATAAAAAATATTTATTTATTAATTTTACAGTATAAAAAAAAAGCAGAGTTTGACGAAGAAGAAGAAGAAGAAGAAGAAGAAGAAGAAGAAGAAGAAGAAGAAGAAGAAGAAGAAGAAGAAGAAGAAGAAGAAGAAGAAGAAGAAGAAGAAGAAGAAGAAGAAGAAGAAGAAGAAGAAGAAGAAGAAGAAGAAGAAGAAGAAGAAGAAGAAGAATAGTTTTAACAGTGTTTCGACATCTCCGGCGTCTTCACCGGTGGCGAGAGATGAACGGAGAAGTAATATTCCATCCGAGATTCGTAGCGTGGAGAGACAGCTTGGGAAAAGCCGGTCAGCGTCTGCGGCTGTAGGAGGAATGTCTCCGGCGAACAGAGTCGATGATTCATTACAAGTCCAACAAGATGGGATTCAAAGTGCGATTCTTCATCGCAAAAAATCATTTCATGGTTCTTCGAGAGGTACGAATTAAAAAAGAAAAAAGTTTATTTCTATGTGATTTCTCAATTTGATTATTGATCTAATTTGGGTTTATGTTTGATTACAGAATCTTTTTGTCATCTCGATGGATTTACGAATCCAAACACAGCCCAACCAAGAAGATTGATATATCATGGTTTATACCCAGTTTTATACCATGATATATGTCCGTTTTATCGAGTCTTTTGGTGTTTTCGAGTCTTTTATGTTTTATCTTAGGAACTGGACCGTCTGGAGCATAAAAGATATTTACTGGAGGTTTTGGAGCATTCCCGGAGTGAAGTGGCGAAGATGCAAATTCGGATTGAAGTTTAAGAAGCTGTGTCGAGCGATGGGACTTATTGTGTCGCTCGACACGACAACTTTTGAAGCAAAAGATTACGATTTGAAGATTGGTGTCGATCGACACCATCTACGGTGTCGCTCGACACCCTGTTCGTCCAAGCCCAAATTTTCAGCAGAAAAGTCCGTTCGAAGCCCGAAGTTTCCATATGTTTGCTTTTATGTTTAGGACGGTTCGGGACCTTTATAAATACGTTTTCCAAGCCATTGTTGAGGCTTATGCTTTATTCTATTGAATTGCTTAGACATATCTTTAATAAAATCATGTTTTCTTCTATGATTATGTCTGAGTAGTTTCTTTGTTAGGTTTAGGGTTTTCAAAGGTGTTTGATGAGTTGCTGAATCTGATCTGATTGTTAGGATAATATCATTATAATGTTCTTCATCTTAACTTGTTCTTACTGCTGATTTTAGCCTCGCGAACTGAAATCTGATTTAGGGTAATTAATAGAAACGACAGTTTTATTGATTGCTTGAACTAGTTTTTGATGAGCAAAATTCCTATTTGCAAAGACATTTGATTTAGGGTTTTGTGAACAATTATGCCTGAAATTAATGCTTGTTTAAATTAATCTGATTTCGCAACGATAGTTGGTTTTCTAGGATTTAGACATAGAAAATATTCGCAGCGACAGCTGGTTTGTTTTACTTTCGTGTGCATGTTCATGAACTGAGCTTAATATTCCTAACAACTGATTTATCTGCAATTCTGATTCACTGTAGAATTCCTTGTGCCTAGCTTTTCTCTTAATTGATTTACAACCGTTTTAAATTGCTTATTTACTGCTTTCTTATTATTTCACCTAGCATAATCTGAATTTGATAATCTATTGTGTTTTCCTAGACTCCATGTGGATTCGATAACCCTAAGTACTGCAATTGACCTCTTAATTTGAGAGAGTAGGTCTAGGGTAAATTTGACCATATCAAAGATAACGATAGATCTCAAGCTAAGAAATGGTTCAAAATCCGAGTAATGAGAATAAACTTCTTTTCTCCCCAATCAACATCTAAATCAACGGAACCCAACTGATTCTGGAGCTCCGACGAGTCTGAATCCTGGAGAAAAGCCGTCGACGACGGAGGATTCGCGACGGTGGACGATTTTTTTTTTATTCACTTAATTGTAAAATCCATCATGAACAAATTAGATTACTAAACTTTAGATCCAAGAAGAAGAAGACAAATTAGATCCAAGAAGAAGATCTTCCAATTCTTCTTCTTCTTTTTCCTCGTCAAACTCTGTTTTTTTTTTTAAACTGTAAAATTAATAAATAAATAGTTTTATAAAAAAATTCAACGGAGTTACTGTTCCGTTAATGGAATCCACTTTTCCGTTAACGGAATCCACTATTCCGTTAGTTTTTTTTGCATCCCATTTAAAATTGTCACGTTGGTAGTTTAAAGTGTTAACATTGCCATGTTGAAGGTTTAAAATGGTAGTGCTTGAACGTCGAGGTTTAAACTGTAAGAAATTGCCACATTTGAGGATTTTTATGCGATTTTCCCATTTGTTATATTAACTCATAAATAAATTATAGCTCAAAATCTAATCAAAACTCACCTATGTGGCCAATTTCTAACCATTAGATTTAGGGGTCTTAGTTAGATTTTGAATTTATATAACAAATTAGCACAATTAGTAATCACTATTATTATTTTTAAATTAGTAAATACAATATATATTAGTCCTTCGCACTCACTAGCTCTCTTCATTATCAGTTTTTGCAATCTCTCTCTCTCAAATTGATTCGACATTTCGACGAGAGCTTTCTCCGATGGAGAAGAATCGAATAAGTATGATCCAAGAAGAGCAAGATTCTTCTTTAGTTCCATCCAACGAACCAGAGACGTCTATCTCCGACGTTCTTACATCTCCGGCGAAGAAGAAGAAGAAGATTGGTACGAATATAAGCCAAGAAGAACAGAGAAACACCACTCAAGACTCAAGATTGGTTCTCTTCGGTGTTTCTATATCTCCAAGGAACAGAGAGATGCCTCTCACCGGAATTCTTACTTCTCCGGCGAAGAGTATGATTTAAGAACCGCGAGTGAGCCCTAAAGAGGATGTTTTCTTCCCAACCAAGGAAATAGAGATCGGAATGTCTATCTCCTCTGCTTCTCCGATGGACATAGATCAAGACTCGAAGAAGATTACTTCCTTGGATGACAAGACATGGCTTCTTGGAAACCCTAATTACCTCAAGGTTACTTGCGTTCCAAGAGAAGATGAATATACGAAACTTCAAGCAAGAAAGATCAAGGAAATGAGGTTTCTCTCGAAAGAGCAACGAAGAGAAGAGAAGATATACGGAGTTAAAACGGAACTAGCTCTTTTCACTGATCCATGGACCATCGAGATGACTTTGAATAAGAAACAAATACGTGAGTTTCTTTCTCTCAGTAAAGCCTTCGTTGAAAATCACATTCTCAAATATCTCTCTGAAGATGACCAAAAGAAACTCAGACAGAGCGATGAAATGGCGATTAATGTGTACGATACCGACACTTATACTACACACAAGATCATTCTAGCGAGAGTGAAACCGTATGAGTCTTACTGTCTAAAGAAAAGCTGGCGCATTGATTTTGTCAACAGGAGATATTTGAAGGTAGGAGACACTGTTGGATTCTTCTGGGATCGTTTTCAGTCTTTGCTTCATTTTCGGGTGCTTTCTCGCGCAATCACAGAAGAACTCAAGCTCTAGTCCAGTAATCTCCGGGATAGCGATAAGTAGGAAGGTAGATTGGTATATTTCCTTATTAACCTTTGAAGCAATGACTGAATTAAGAAGGCCTAAGTGTTAGCCTTTGAAATTCCTGTGTTCTATACTAATTTTTTAGCATCTTTGTAGTTTGTATAAGTGGAAGAAGATAGATAGCAGTAAAAACTAAATGAAAGATATTTGACATTAGAAAGCTTTAAAGCATAGAGTTGACAAAAGCAAGTAATGGAAAAAGAATCTGCAAAGCATCTTCTCTGGTTTTCAAGATGAAGATACTACAATAACCTGAGAAGAAAAAACTCTCTGCGATATAGCGATAATGGTAACAGTCGGATGTTCCATGGTGTTTTTATTTTTGCAATTGAATTCTCTTGTCTCTGATAGGCAGATCGAGTGGCTTCTGAGCCTCGTGAGGATGTTCCGGGCCTTTGTACACCTTCAAGTGATTAAATAGAGCTCTCCCAAGCTGCCATACAACGGTCAGACCAAGTTAGAGTGTAATAATCAAAGTATACGAATATCACCAAAGCTGGAAATGTTGCAAGTTAGACCATAAAAGAGATTGAGCTAGGCATTATCTATCCTCACCCGTCCCTTTGGAAGCATTCCGCGAACAGCATGCTCAATGATTCTTTCTGGGATTCTCTGCTGCAATTGATCGAATGTTTCTACTGTCATACCACCAGGTCGTCCTGAATGCCTCCTGTACAGCTTTTGGTTCCTCTTCTTTCCCGATACAGCAACTTTCTCAGCGTTCACCTTTAACCAAATGACCAAAACAAAAGCATAAGTCACTTAAACAATTGACAAGTTACAAGTATTTCCCCAAACATCTACCTAAAGGCTTGAATCTTCCTAATGATTGTAAATTTCATTAAAACCAAATTGCATTTCGATAAACAACACATCATATGGCTTATTATTATCCATCCAAACAAGAAATGAAGTAAAACATATTCATATTGCTTATTCTATACAGATGGTTCAAGAAGTGCATACCACAATCACAAAAGCTCCCATGTCGACACTAGGAGTGTAGGAGGCAAGATTCTTCCCACGGATGTGATTAGAAATCGTTGAAGCCAATCTACCAAGAATCTTATCAGTTGCATCAACCACAAACCATGGCTTGTCTGTGTTCACATGGTCTGAAGCTTTTGGATACCATGTGGTGTTCCAGATGTCCTGTAAAAACCATAGTATACTTTCAAAACAAAGCTTACAAGCACAAAGTCTCATCATTTCACCAAAACCCATTCTCCAAAAACCACTTGAGGAAGTAAAACAAAACCCATTATCCCATTTAACAAATTCAGAAGAAAAGATATCAATTTTCATCAAAAATCCCCATTTCATGAAGAAGTAAAAGTTCCCATTTCACATATTTATCAAATTTTCAAACCCATCTTTCAAAAGTTTCAAATTTCACAGATTTCAATGAAAATTTTCCAATCAGGAGCATAAATCTATCTTAAGCATAAAATTTTAAGAGCTTAAGAAGCTAAAACCAAAGAAGGAGATAGAGAAAATATCTTATTACAGGGCCATTTGCTTCTTCTTCATCGAACATCCACCTCTGATTCGCCGGAACAAGAGAAGTAGTAGCTGCTTGCTCCGTTTCGCACTTCACTTGTAATCCCCTTCTCGTGTTCTTCGCATAAATGCCGGCTTGTACTGAAGGCTTCGAGATAGCCATTAGAGAGAACCCTAAAAACGGAGACTTTCTTTCACTCCCGGAAGAGTTCACCGGAGAAGAAGATAGTACAACCGTCGACGACGAACAGAGGACCGCCATTTTCGTTTTCTCTCTGCAAAATTTCTTCTGCTCTTTTCGATTTCTCGGATAAGATTGGGTTTCTTCAGTAAATAACCAGTGATGGCATAACTGTAAATAAACTAATATCTAGTACTAGCAATTGATCCCTAAAAAAATAATGTTTAGGATCCGGTTTGTTCAGAGCTCCGGATCCAGCCCCAAGAGGTGGCAGAATTGTTAATAAGCTCATTTCTAGGACTGAAAAGATAATAGAAATCCGGTTTATTCGGAGCTCCGGATCCATCCCCAAAATCTAGTTTTTTTTTTTTTTTTTTTTTTTCAGGTCTTCGAAAGGAAGCAAACTGTAGATCATGGCTTCGATTTCGTCAACTCTACTCTTAAATTCTAGATTCCAGAAATTCTCTGGATTTTCTTCTTCTTCTTCTCCATTTTCTAGATCCTGCCGATTTGGGAACCGTAATCTAGAACCGATTATTTTTCCGGGAAGGAGATTCGACGGTGCTATGGCGGCTACATCAGCGGTGGAAGGAGTGGTAACGGAGGCGATGAAGCTGATTCAATCGGCGTCACCTACGTGGAAATCCGCCGTGGCTAACAATTTGTTGATTTTTGTTCTCGGGTCACCGTTACTTGTTACCGGATTATCCGGCTCTGGAATCGCCGCCGCGTTTTTGCTCGGTACTTTAACTTGGAGGGCTTATGGCTCTGCTGGGTTTCTCTTAGTCGCTGCTTACTTCGTCTTAGTAAGTGTGCATTTTTGTTATGAACTTCGCCTTAGTAATTTGATCATTTGATTAAGATTTCGAGTAGGTGAATGAGAAATGTACTTAGATTTTAGATGAATTTTGTGTAGGAATTTTGAATGTGTTAGAGATTTTGAATCACATTTGAAGGCATAATTGAAGGGTTTTTGTAAGATTTCGATATATAAGAAGAAGACGTTCCCTTGATTGATCATAGGCTTGATTATTGGTTTTGTAAATGTATTGGAGTTTTGGAGACATTGTAATTAAGCAGTTTATTGACTCTGTAGATTGAAAATTGAAAGTAAGGAGCTAATTCGTACGATCATGCTCGACATTGCGATAAATCGTCTCTACTCTCTAAATTTCCTTAAAGTTTTAGATTTTGCTTATCGTGTTTCACCCTGAGATGGAAAGAGTAACACTTGATGGTACCGGAGTTGAAGTTGGTTTAGATGATTTACAATATTCACAGGGAACAGCGGCAACAAAGGTTAAGATGTCCGAAAAGGAAGCACAAGGTGTGGCGGAGAAGAAAAAAGGTAGAAGAGGACCACGTAGTGTGATTGGTTCAAGTGCCGCTGGTTGTGTATGTGCTTTTCTTTCGATATATCAAGTGGGAGGATCAGCTTTTTCTCAGCTTTTACGGCTTGGTTTTGTTTCCAGTTTCTGCACTAAAGTGTCTGACACTGTCTCGAGCGAGATTGGGAAAGCTTACGGAAAAACAACGTGAGTATCCTACTGTTATTCAGATGTATGGCCTCTTCTGCAATGATCTGCATGCATTGTTCTCATTACTAACTGGTGTAAATTTGTAGGTATTTAGCCACAACATTTAAGATTGTACCAAGAGGAACCGAGGGAGCTATGAGTATTGAAGGAACATTGGCTGGATTTTTAGCGTCATTTTTCCTTGCCTCAATTGGCTGTTTCTTGGGACAGGTACTAGAGGTTATTTGCAGCATTTATGCTATTTGCTTCAACAATTTTCTCTCTTCACATCTTTCTTATGATGATAAAGATGTTTACATTACATGATTTAAACTTGATTTGAGTGTACATAACATAAGTATATTGCACATGTAGTAAGATTCATAGATTTGATCGCGAATGAAAAGCTGGATACTAGAATTATTTGTCTGAGTGAAGATTTTTCAACGGAACATGCATGTCATTGTTAGATATTCATGGAAATATCACTCAGCTTCACTATATGATTGCAAAGTTCGTTTCTTTTTGGTCTCTTGAACGCAGATAACTCCTCCGGAAGCAGCTGTATGTGTACTAGCTTCCCAGATTGCCAATCTTGGAGAAAGCATAATAGGTGCATCTTTTCAAGACAAAGAGGGTTTCGAATGGGTATGCTTACTTCAACTAATTTGTTTCTCGTTTGGTTTCTCTCGCTCTGTCTACTCATTGTCAACGCTAGAAAATGATAATAAGAGTAAGACCCTCTTCTTTGTATTGACATTTTTTTGGTATATGTAGCTAAACAATGATGTGGTCAATGTGATCAACATAAGCTTGGGAAGCATCGTGGCGATTTTGATGCAGCAATTTATACTCCAGAATTGGGTCAAGTAAAACCTGTGACAAAGGTCGTCATTGCTTCTTAGTGAGGTTAGATTTTTTTCCAATGATGTGTGAACGAACGATCGTATTTATTCTACTATGTGTAAATACACTACATTATGTAACAATAACAAAGTCTAGAATAAATGAGAGAAATGAAACTTCTAGGAGTCTGGGACCCTCTAGCTTTCAGTATAGTAATATTTTTTTCTGCTTTGATTCATTCACATGAATTCTAGACTGTGTTTATATCAGGAACTGAAAAAGATGCGAAATATTATGAAAATATTTTGACTAAAAAACAGTAAAGCCGTATACTACAAAAAAAAAAAAAAGACAAAAAGAGTCGTCATTCTCTCGAATACATTCCTTTTTTGTGTCATTTTGATGTCGTCGACGACATATCATCTTTTTTTCTTTCTTTATGCCATATGCTAGACTATAATTTGAAATGTTTACGTTAAAAAACATTTAAGAGAAAATTACAATGCGTGTGGTCCGGAATCAGATACGACAATGGCCCATGGGCCTTGACATCCAATACACAGTTGACAAATCACACGCGCTTCTCAAACGGGTGAATTTGTAGTGTTGTACCACTCAATAATACCGTTGGTTAACTTAACCAATTCCGGTTAGTATTTTGGTAACCCAATTTCTAACAATGGTTTTAGTGGCTTAATCGCAAATTTTGTAACTTTCTCGTACCTGAAACTTTCTTTTGAGAATTATGTTTAGTTTACTTACTAAGGACTAACTTTTTTTTTTGTAACTCATTTAACTAATTAAATACGATTTTCATCGTCCTGCGTGATTCATCATGAAGCATGTGGGATGTGGCGAATGTACCTACCTAACTATTAAATAAACACCAAAAGTAGCATTATTAAAAAAAAATCCAATTAAACTATTCAAACTTATATCCACAAAAGCAATACTATTAGAAGTATTAAACAAACATTACCACTAACTATTTCACCAAAAAGTTTGACTTAAACACTAAGGGTCTGATTGGTAACCTAACGTTTTTAAAATCTGGAGTGGTAAGCTGGATAGCATAGTGAGTGTAATAGTGTTGGTAAAGCTTTTGATAAAGTTTTTGTGATTGGTACAATCTAAAGTGATACAAATAAAAAAAGTGGAATAAAGATTATAAAGATCTTAAAAATTGTTTACCAAAGCCTAAAATAAACCCTGAATCGTCGCGATGCATAATGTTTTCTTCTCGAACTTAACAAATACTTGGTATTGAAAATTGAAGAATTTGTCGTCAATTTGTTTTCCAAAATGATGATGTTACAGCGATTGGTCAACACGCGTCATACATTAACATTAAATTATATAATTTCCTTATTTCTCTCTCACTCATCACAGGTAGCTTTGATCTCTAATAAAAAGCGTTTCCTTTCTTTCTTCTTCCTCCTTCCACAGTTACCCAAAAAAGCTTATCTTTTTTATTTCCTTTGTTTCTAATCGGTGAAGTGTACGCAAAAACCCTAAAATCGCTGGATTTGTTTCCTTCTTTTGGTTTATTCCGTAAATCATGGCCGTTGATTCGGCTAACCAGCGAGATGTAACCGTCAAAATCGACGGTGACGAGAACGGAGTTACCGGAGAAACGATGGGGAAGATTTGGAGAGATGGAAGTTACGATTTTTGGACTGATGGTGAAGGAAATCTCCATAAAAGTATAAATGTAGCCGACGAAGCTGAGAGATCCGCCTCCGCCGCAACATCGACGGAGGAGGAAAAAGGCGACGAAGGTTTCGAGTTCCGACGCGGCGAAGATGCTCCGACGAAGTTAATCGGTCAGTTTCTTCATAAACAACAAGCTTCCGGCGATATTTCACTTGATATGGAATTAGGTATGGCCGAACTTCAATCTAAGGGTTTAACTCCGGTTTCCGAATCTCCGGCGTCGGTTAGAGCTTCTTCTGCCGGAACCACCTCCGGAATCGGAAGACGAGATAGTCGGAGCAATAACAACGATGATGGTGAAGTTGTCAAGTGTAGTGGGAACGCTCAGATTCAGAGCAATTTGCTTAAGATGCGAACTAGGTCACGTCTTTCCGATCCACCAACGCCGCAGTTACCGCCGCAAGCGACGGAGATGAAATCGGGTCGGGTTCCGAGATCGGGACAGTTAAAATCAGGGTTTTTCGGTAAAAGCCCTAAAAATCAAGGAGAGGAAGAAGAAGATGATCCATTTGCAGAAGAGGATTTACCAGAAGAATATAGAAAGGATAAGTTTAGTCTATGGATACTATTGGAATGGTTAAGTTTGATTTTGATCATCGCTGGTTTCGTTTGTACACTTTCGATACCTACCTTGCGTAAGAAGAAACTATGGGAACTTGAGCTATGGAAATGGGAATCAATGGTTTTGGTCTTGATTTGTGGTAGGTTAGTCTCTAGTTGGATCGTTAAGATAGTCGTCTTCTTCATCGAACGGAACTTTTTACTGAGGAAAAGGGTTTTGTATTTCGTTTACGGTGTTCGAAAAGCGGTGCAGAATTGCTTATGGTTAGGGCTTGTTTTACTAGCTTGGCATTTCTTGTTTGATGATAAAGTAGCTAAAGCAGCGAATACGAAGGCGCTTCGAGTCGTGACTAAGGTCTTTGTGTGTATGTTGATTGGGTTCTTGTTGTGGCTTGTGAAGACGTTATTGGTTAAGGTTCTTGCGTCTTCGTTTCATATGAGTACTTATTTCGATAGGATTCAAGAGACGTTGTTTACTCAGTATGTGATTGAGACGCTTTCGGGTCCTCCTTTGATCGAGATTCAGAAAAACGAGGAAGAAGAAGAGCGAATCAGTGTTGAAGTTAAGAAATTTAACAATCCTAACGGTGTTGAGACTCCGAGTGGTGCTCAGAAAAGTCCGATGATGACCGGGAGAAGTCAGTTGTTCTCTCGTGTTCTCTCTAATGGAGGAGGAAAAGATAACAATAAAGGGATTACGATTGATAGTCTTCATAAGCTGAATCCGAAGAATGTTTCCGCGTGGAAAATGAAGAGGCTGATGAATATAATCCGGCATGGATCACTTACCACATTAGACGAACAGCTACAAGATCCGAACTTGGATGATGATAAAGGAAACCAAATCAGAAGCGAGTTTGAGGCAAAGCTCGCCGCAAGAAAGATCTTTCACAATGTCGCTAAACCGGGATCAAAGTAAGTACAATCATCACATTTTCACATCAGAGTGCCTTAACCTTATCGCATTACGGATATTAACTAGTTTTCTTGATTTAGATTCATATACACGAAAGACATTATGCGGTTTCTGCCAGATGACGAAGCTATGAAGACTATAAGTCTATTCGAAGGAGCATCCGAGACAAATCGGATAAGCAAATCATGTCTTAAGAACTGGGTGGTAAGTAAGAAGCTTGGTTGATCAATTTAGTTACCGTCTTAGTAAAAAAAACGCGTATAACATTTGTTGCCACAGGTGAATGCTTTCAGAGAGAGAAGAGCGCTTGCATTGACGTTAAACGACACGAAAACAGCGGTGAACAGGCTTCACAAGATGGTGAATATCATAGTCGGGATAATCATACTCGTCATTTGGCTTATCATACTCGGAATCACTTCCACCAAATTCCTCGTGGTCATGAGTTCGCAAGTCGTGGTTGTTGCATTCATATTTGGAAACATGTGCAAGATAGTATTCGAATCTATCATCTACTTGTTTGTTATACACCCGTTTGATGTAGGTGATCGTTGCGAAATCGATGGAGTCCAGGTAAATGAAAAAAAAAAACCCCGTAAATGAAATAAAACTTCTCGGTTTTTCGATAGTAATGTTTTCTATTCATATTATTGTTTCAGATGGTTGTGGAAGAGATGAACATATTGACAACAGTGTTCCTGAGGTTTGATAACCAGAAAGTCGTGTACCCGAACAGTCTACTTTGGCTGAGGTCGATCGGAAACTATTACCGTAGCCCCGATATGGGAGACGGAATCGAATTCTCTATCCATATAGCTACCCCAGCTGAGAAAATCATGCTCATCAAACAGAAGATCACAAGGTAACATAATACATTACAAATTTTTTGTAAAATCACAAACTTCACAATTGTTAATACATGAATCTTTATTATGACAGTTACATTGAGGGGAAGAAGGATCATTGGTACCCGGCACCGATGATAGTATTCAAAGACATGGAGTCATTAAACAGCGTAAAGATTGCGGTTTGGCCAACGCATCGTATGAATCATCAAGATATGGGAGAGAAATGGGCTCGGAGATCTCAGCTTGTCGAAGAGATTGCCAAGATTTGCAGAGAGATCGACATCGAGTATCGGTTGTATCCTCTCGACATCAATGTCCGAACCTTGCCGAATTCTTCTACTGCTCTGCCTGTTTCCGACCGTATGCCACCTCATTGGACTGCTCCTTCTAGCAGCAACTGATAATACTTGAAAGATGGAAACTTTTTTCAAGAGATTCTGTTATTTCTCAAACTCTACGGATTTAGAATTTAGGAAATGATCTACTTTAGTGTGATATATAAATTTTGGTTCTTTTGATCTACTTGATTAAGGTGCTTTCAACTTTTAACAAATATCATATTATTCTCTTACAATCTTTTAACAAATAACATTCAAATTTCAGTCACAAACCAACTACAGTACACCAAGTTCTCTTACAACTACTGACAAACCCGACACGTAATTTTCCTCAACCGGCCAAAAGATGGTTTGCGGTTGTCAGAACCGTCGCCGCCGTTTCTCAATCTTCTGATTAGGAGATGAACCGGTATACGGAGTTGAAGAAGATATGTCTGGAACAAACACTGAGTGGTGATTGTTAAAATGTTTAGGCCAGTGTAAACCAGAAGCTGTTGGTGGAGAATGAATCTGTGGAACCGCCCATGATGTCTCGCCTCCTAAACAGTTTTGGTTATCTTCTCCATCTTCTTTCATCGAAGAACAATCCGAATCTCCTCGTCTACTAGTATCCGCCTACACAAAACAAAAAGATGAATCGAATTACCAATAGACAACAAACTTCTTTACAGTAGATAACTAAACCGTTAATACCTTGGATGATCCATTATTCTCCATGTATTCATAGCTCTGATCAAAATCGGTTAAACCGAAAATCTCCTCTATATGCCATTGAGGAATGCTTCCGGTAGCTGATCCGCTACTAGCGAAAGGAAGCTTTGTTGAAATGTGATCGCTAACTTTCGACTCCGATAAAACTCCAAACTGATGATTATGATGATGAAAGTCCATCTTTTGAGGCTCAGAAGTAGGTAAAGCAAATGGTTGAGTCTCCATCTCCATGGTTGTTTTTTTATTATCATCATCATTAGATAGTGATGATTTTGCACAAGGACCAGTAACATCAGTAGATTCAAGACCTACTCTAATTCCAGTTAAAAGAAATCTCTGATGAGCTGAAACATGAGGATTCACTGTATGTATTGCAACATCACATTTCCTACATAACAAAGCTCTATCTTGCAGACAAAAGAAGAACCCAGACGCTTCCTGTCCAAAATTCCCAAACTTTCAATCAAAAACATACACAAAAATTCCCAATCTAGTTTAAAGATTCAGACTTTAGGGATTTAAGGACATGGGTAATTCAAAATCAGATCAAAGGTTCGATTTTTAAGCAAATCAGACCTGACAAATGTCGCATTTGGGTATTGAAGAAGAAGAAACGGAGAGAGGAACTCTCTGGTGTTTTCCGGCGAGTTTATTAGCGGCGTGAATCTTCTCGTCGCAAGCATAACACAACGCAGCTTCGTCGGCGCAACATAACACCGTCGCTTCCGCCGCCTCACAAACGTTACACTGAATCTTCATTTCTCTCTGATTTTATTTTTTAATAAAAAAACACTTTCTTTATCTCAAAATGTTTGAAAAATGATTCGAATCTCGAGAAAAACGAAATCTTTCTCCTCTAGGTTTATGGTTTAAGCAACTCTTACGTTTTCTCTTAATTGTCTGAAGGAGAATTCTTTGATTTTTTTTTTTGTTTTTCTGAAAAAAAATGTAATGTTTTATAACTTTTCTGACTAATCAGATTAGCTGAATCATACTGTATTGGATTTCCAGATAAGTCGTTGGGATAAAATATCTTATAAAATAATAAAATAATCAACAGTGGCAAGTAAGAGGACTTATTTTGCATAAAATTAAGAAGAGGGGTCTATGTGTACGATTTCGTAGATGGTGGGGTAGAATAGCAAATATGGAGGTGTTAAGAACGGATATTTATTTAGGCTGATTTGTGAATATTAGGGAGACACGTGGCGAGGTTATTACAAGTGTCTTACTTGCAGGAGACCATCTCTGCTGTTTGTTTTTTTTTTTTTTTTTTTTTAACGCTTTAGAAATTCAATAAATCAGAACAATGTAACAGAGCCCAAGGCCCAAAGGATTCAGAAAATGAAACAAAAACTCGAAAAAACAAGAATGCCACAAGGCAATTTAACGATCATTAAAGATCAACTTAAACCATGGACTTGCAGAGGATGAACTCTGAAAGGAAGTCAGCTACGTTAGGAAGCAGCTGCTTCACCGTGGCTCCACTCTACCCTTTCAACCGCATTGGATTCCGATATGATTGAATGCTGAAGCCAAAGTGGCCCATCGCGTGCTATATAGGACTGCTGCCGATCACCAGATATGACGCACTTTGCGATGGACTGAACCACTTGATTACAACTTACCGGGGAATATGAAAGACTCCAGAATTCAAAGCATTGCAGCTTAAATAGGATACGTGATATTAAGGTGTTATACCTTGAGAATGAGGATGGATTGAGCAAAGCTTCTCGAGGTTGAGTAAAGTGAGCTTCAAATATCACTCGCCGCAGACGAATGTCCTCCTATGCTTCAATTGCCCAAATGAGTCCCCATAGTTCTGCTTCCAATTGTGAGGACATGTTCCCATAAGACCGCCAGCTGTGAAACAGAGGGTTACCATTGGAATCCCGAGTTATCCAGGATACACCACCATCTCGTTTGTCTTGACACCACACAACCCCCACATTACACTTGACTGTGTTGGAGGGAGGTTTGGACCAAGCCATTCTAGGTTGTTGGTGTTGTCCAAGTTGAGGCCGAGACGATGATGGTGATGTACCCGACCCATTCAAATCTAACCAGATTTTTGCATCTTCTAGAGCTTTTGATAGGATGGCGGACGCGTCATACCTTGTATTTTCAAAAGTATGAGCATTGCGAGCCTTCCATAAGTGCCATAGGATCCATGGGAAGCTGCGATGGGAGGACTGTGCAAGATTAGCCTTGTTATAAACTGCCATAAGATGATGGATATTAAGAAACACGGATGTAGGCGAGAATCCGGACGCAGGTAGCGGTAGGTTTGATAATTCCCATGTTTCTTTGGATGTCGGACAAGTGAATAAGACGTGACAAATCGTTTCCGGTACATTTTTCGAGCAAGCACGACAAGTAGAGTCCAAAGGTAATCCCCGAGCTCTTAGACGATCTTTAACTGCCAATGGTCCGAATAAAGCTTTCCACATGAAGTGTTTAAGTTTAGGGGGTGTTTTAACCTTCCACACTTTGTTCCAAAGCGCTTTCTCAAGCAGGAGGGTCTCTTGATATGATCCAGAATTCACTTTGTGGCTTACCTCTAGGAACTTGTAACCACTTTGTGAAGTCTAGACTCCATCTTTTGAGAAACTCCATTCCATCAAATCTTCTTTGCATAAGTTGATTTTAGTGTTTAAAATTCTGGGGATATCATCTTCTGCAAATAATTGATGAACCTTTATCACATCCCAAAACCTTGTGTGCGGATCAATAAGGTCGTATACTCTTAATGTTATGTCCACCGTAGCTGATTGGTGATAATGTGGAGCTCTGGGTACTTGGTCAAGGATCCAATTGTCCAGCCATACCTTTGTATCTTCACCATTGCCTATGACGTGTAACAGACCTTGTTTCACGAGATCTCTTCCATGGATTATACTCTTCCAAGCGTAAGACGGGCGTTTTCCTATGACATTGTTCAAGATGGAGGAGTTCTTAAAGTATCGGTGTTTGAGTATATTACCCAAAAGGGATTCTGGATTATCCCAGAGACGAAATGCTTGTTTTCCAAGGAGAGATTGGTTAAACCATGATATATCCCGAAACCCCATTCCTCCATCTTCTTTTGGTTGACATAGTTTTTGCCAACAACCCAAGGAATTTTTTTCTTCTTGTCGGCCCTATTGCTCCACCAGAATTCCATCATCGCACTCGTCAACTTCTTGCATACATCTATTGGTAACTTAAAATAGGACATGACGTAAATTGGGAGGGCCATCCCAACTGATTTTAAAAGCACTTCTTTCCCGCCTTAAGAGAGAGATTTCGCAAACCAACCATTAAGCCTCCCCCGAAGTTTCTCTCTAATAAAACTCAGGAGATTGCATTTCGAGCCGCTAAAACATTCCGGGAGACCTAGGTATGTGCCTTCACCACCCAATTTATCAATTCCCAATGCGTTCTTAACATTCTCTTGAATGGACTCTCCAACTTTCTTACCAAAGATTGTAGAAGATTTGTTTTTGTTAATCTCCTGGCCGGATGCTAATCCATAGCATTTTAAACAATTCGAAAGTTCTAACGCCTCCTCCGTTGTAGCTTTGCACATCAACAAACTATCGTCCGTGAAAAGGAGATGGTTTATAGAGGGACCCGTACTTGATAAGCGAATGGCAGTGATTTTTCCAGAAGCTTCGGCGCTATTAAGGCAGTGAACAAGTGCTTCAGAGCAAATAATAAACAAGAACGGGGATAAAGGATCTCCTTGGCGAATACCACGTTCCGGCTTAATGAACCCGTGTGATCTACCATTGAGAAGGACATAATAAGAGACCGTGGTAACGCAAGACATAATCCAACTTATCCATCTTCTATCAAACCCAAGCTTTTCCATTAAGGTTTCTAGAAAATTCCATTCGATGCGGTCGTATGCCTTTACATATCCGTTTTGACTGTCATGTATCCATCCAAAACTAGATTGTTGGTCATGAGCCCATGAACCATCTCGTGCGCGATAAGGATGTTGTCCGAGATCAATCGGCCCGAAACAAATGCCCCTTGGGTTTCCGAGACGATTGCAGGAAGAAAAGATTTAAGTCGGTCACAAAGAATCTTGGAAATAATTTTGTACTGAACCGGGCATAAGCTTATTGGTCTCATATCCTTCATCTCTGTTGGGTTCGCGATCTTAGGAAGTAGGCATAATTGCATGTGGTTCCAGCCATCTGGTAATATTGTCGTGTCGAAAAAGCTCTTAATTTATGCCGAGAGAGACGGACCTACGATAGACCAGTATTTTTGATAGAAAATCCCAGTTAACCCATCCTCCCCCGGTGCACTGCTTCCCTTTACCGCGAATGCTGCGCGTTTAATTTCCTCCAAAGACACCGACGCAGTAAGTGCTTCATTGATTGCCGGCGATACCCGTTTTTCTAACCCATGAAGAAGTGATTCCGAATCAAAGGGATTTGAGCTCCTGAAGAGCTCTGTGAAATAGTCCACTGCAATCGTACCCTTGGAACCTTCTGCGAAATTCTCCTTGTTGTCTTTATCCAACAACATCAAGATTTTGTTTTGGATTCTCTTACCTTTGACACATTTGTGGAAGAAATTGGTATTCAAATCTCCAGCTTTTAACCATTGTTCTCTACTTTTTTGTCTCCAAAACAACTCATCTTCCTTGTATGCTAGAGCGAGCTCTTGCTTCTAATTTTGAATTGCCGATGTTCCGGTCTGCTCTTTGCATATTCATGTTCCAATATCGCATGTAGTCTAGTAATCTTATCCCAAGAGTTGACACCCGATGTCCATCTCTGCTGTGTGAATCTGTAATGTTATCAAAGATCCCCAACCGACGCAGTAAGTGCTTCATTGATTGCCGGCGATACCCGTTTCTATAACCCATGAAGAAGTGATTCTGAATCAAAGGGATTTGAGCTCCTGAAGAGCTCTGTGAAATAGTCCACTGCAATCGTACCCTTGGAACCTTCTGTGAAATTCTCCTTGTTGTCTTTATCCAACAACATCAAGATTTTGTTTTGGATTCTCTTACCTTTGACACAGTTGTGGAAGAAATTGATATTCAAATCTCCAGCTTTTAACCATTGTTCTAAACTTTTTGTCTCCAAAACAACTCATCTTCCTTGTATGCTAGAGCGAGCTCTTGCTTCTAATTTTGAATTCGCCGATGTTCCGGTCTGCTCTTGGCATATTCATGTTCCAATATCGCATGTAGTCTAGTAATCTTATCCCAAGAGTTGACACCCGATGTCCATCTCTGTTGTGTGAATCTGTAATGTTATCAAAGATCCCCAACCAAAAAACAAAAAAAACAAAACAAATTAGTAGATTTTTTTGATTGACGGCTCTACATCACTTGAATTTTCTCAAATTCATGTTGAAAGTAATATTTCCTTTGTAAATAGTGAGATTTGATGGTAAGAAATAAGAATATGTATATTTAACCCCCATAAATGCGCATAGAGAGAAAAATTAGGCATTTTGAAAGAGAGTTCCAATGGGATGATTCTATACAATTTTTTGTTATGTGTGGACCATCCAAAAATACAATACCTACTTGCATATGGTTTTGTTTTTCAGGGGGAAAAAAAAATGGAATCGCGAGAGACCACGCTTATGACGAAAATTTTAGTTTGTGGTTTTACCTCCATTAGACTCAACCATATTTGATACATTTTTCAGAAGAAAAAAAAAACCATTATGATCGCAAGAGACCATGCTTATGACGTAAGTTTTAGTTTGTGGTTTTTCGTATTGGATACATTACTACATGTTTTATTAATTACAAAACAAAAATGCATTTATATAAAGTCAGTCTATTTCCCTTAATCATCAATGTACATGTTACAGAGTTTATAAAGAGAGTCTTGTTACAATCTAGTTACAACATCCCTGACATTTAGGAGAATCATATCGAAACCGATAATTATTGATAGACCGAGTCAAGAGGAAGAATAAGTTAAGTCATATTCTTTTAATATGTAAACAATGATTTTTTTTTTTGTCTACAAGTTTTATTAATTTCAAAACAAAAAAAATGTATTTTTTATGTAAACTATAATTTTTTTGTGTGAATAAAATTTAACATTCTTAAAAAAAAAAACATACGATGAAAGTGATATTCTAATTATAATATCTAGTTCCAAATGACAGTCATACTTCATTTTGACCACTTTAGGAAGAATCTATATTATATTTTTTCTAAAATATATGTCCCGGTTCATGCATTATACATAAATCTACATGTACTATGAGTCTATAATGATAGGGAAATGTCTTTTTTTTATTTATAAAAATCCTCCATATTAAAATACTCTATAATGTCAAGATTACATTTATCCACGTATGGCTACGGCTACGAGTGAAAGAGAGAATCGGACCTACATAAGACTAGATCTTTTTCTTCAAGAACACAAACCATAAACACATTAATTAAAAAAACCGAACATAAATCAATCAATCATTAATCAGGTCCCATGTGGAAAATATCTTTCACTAAAATTAACATTTCCCACGAGATTTCTAGATGATTTTGATATTTAGATAAAATAAATATTATATTCAAGAGGGTCAAATACAACCACGTTCTTGGTTCAAGAAAGATAGCTACTCCAAATAAAACTTCTTCAAGAACCAAAAAGATTCAAGAATCAACGAATCTTTTGGACCAAAGAATAGTGTACCATATCTATAGACAAGTGGGATTAGAAGTCTTTTTTTCTCTCAATGTTATAAACAAATCTACCAAGAACTAGCACTTTGATCTGATCTGAGTAAAGAGAGGAGACAAGAAAACGTTTAAGACCGGCGCATCGGACGATATCTCGATTGAATCTCCGAGCTGTACGTTGTAGCGAACTTGACAACCGTCGATGTAAATCGTTCCGTGGTCTGAATACCAATTAACATCCATGGATTGGTTCGATTTGAAGGCAGAATGCATTTGAGGGGCGGTTGAACCAGGAGCGATTGGCTCTCTAACCATGAACTGTAGATCACGAGACAACATTGGCATTATGAAACCACCTGCTGACCGCATTGCTGCAGTTGAGCCAGCAGCTGTGCAGACTCTTAGACCGCTCGAGCGGCAGTTCACTGTCTTTAGACGGGTCTCACCATCTTTGTTCTTAATCCTGCGCACATTGTAAAGAACGTTGGTTCACAGTGTAGGAGTATCCAATCCAGTTTAACCGAAACAAAGAAAAGATTAACCAGTTCGGTTATATTTTTCCATTTCCGAACAAACCACAGGCATAACCAAACCAAGCTGAACATAAACAAAGCTACAAAAACCTTAATTTCTTCAGATATCTTACTTGAACGAGAACCTTGAAACCGCGGCAGGGCATGGGTGTGCGATCAAAATGTCATTAAGTGCGTGTGAAGGAAGAGGTTCTGAATTTAACTTCAACGATATTCTCGATACTTTTGAAGGAAGTACTCTGCCAAACAAAATGTCATCCAGTACCTGTGAACAATGGTTGAATGTTCAAACCAAGATTGTCTACTCAATGAATGTTCTAAGGATCAAAGATTTTTTCCTTTCTATTTCTTTATTAAACTTACCTGTTCAAAATTCTCGACCGTTGCAGCACAAAGATGACCAGTACTTCTACTAGCGTCGAACTGATCGCTAAGTTGTTCCACCTACAGGTTATAACAAAAACTTAACCTCTTTTTACATTTTTGATAGAAAGCATATTCGTATCAGTCTACATGAGAAAAGTCAGGATACAGAACCTCATGAGCTTGTGTTGGATCAGAATTAACTCCTAGGACCGGAACAGAATCATCGATGAAATGACTAGCGTGCAAGAGAGTGCCATCTCCACCCACGGTGATCACCATATCCACATCATGAATGGGAAGCGATAAATCGTTACGAGAAATGGGTTTCCATTCAACTGGCTTCTTATTTAGTATTTCCTGACAAACATTTATAGCATTCTTGTGTACTTTGCACCTGCTTTCGAGATACTGAAGAACCTGGTAAACAAAACAAAAGTTTGATTTCCATTAGAACCCATGAGAAAGAAACTAAAACAATAACAAGGGTAGCTTTTCAAGTATGTGAGAAATCCAAAGCTAAAGTTTTTCTTAGGTACTCAATTTGTAGACATATGAGTAAACACTGCAGATACGAATTACAAATTCCCAATATAGCATTTCTATTTCTTAGTTACTCATTTGTTGTCCGCACCATTAAGATGGCTTCGATACTCAAAAAACCCAGAAAAAAATCCCAATACGAACAAGAAATAAGCAGAAAGCTTCGTATTTTACTCTCTTAGGAATTTCGTCGAACAACTTCAATACAAAACAGAATTTTACATGATCCGGCTACAAAAATTTCCAAATCTATACGAGAAACAGTGACAAAGGTAATACCTTGGGGTTTTTGATGAACGATACACCTTCCGTTTGAAGAAATGGATACGGATCAATCGGTTTCAATAGAAGCAGAAGCTTCCTAATCGCCATATTTCTTCTTCTTCTTCTCTCTCTCTCTCTGAAGATATTTGAGCAGTCTCGTTAAACACTCTGTAAGAGAGTCTCTGTTTGACAAAGAATAGAAGTATTGGGCCCAATTTTACAAAACTGGACTACTTACAAAATCGGCCCAACTAAATTTCTCCCAAGCTCAACCTGCTTTAATTACCCGGTTCGACAAGTACCAGGACTAATCGGATCTTATTCCGGTTCTGTGGGACAAACCTTAGTAGGATCGTATCTTCGAATCGAGGGGATTTCAGCCTATTCCTTCGTTAACTATACATCCCCTGTAATTTCCTACATGAAGTATTACGGTCGGCGAAAATCCCCATAAACTAAACATTTTGTGCAATTTCCTAAATGAAATATTAAGCTCGGCTAAAACCCCCATAAACTAACTAAAATTTTCAATTTCCTACATGAAGTTTTAGAAGTCGGTAAATTCCCAGAAAACCGATATTAAACCGTAAACGGATTGATTATTCCGTTAGCTAATGCTCCGATTTTAAATGTTTTGCTCTGATTTCGAATTGATAAAAAAATAAAAAAGAGATAAATTAATACTCTATAAATTAATAATCACCATAAATTAATAAATTTTCCCGGTCCCAAATTAATAATCACGAATTATATATATATTCTAAAACAATTTAGTGAAAATGATAAGATAATACTGTAATATTTTTGAAACTTCTATGTAAAATATGATTCCAATAATAGTATAAATTAATAATCACGAATTATATATATATATATATATATATATATATATATATTCTGAAACAATTTAGTGAAAATGATAAGATACTGTAATATTTTTGAAACTTCTATGTAAAATATGATCTCAATAATAGTATAAAATAATAATCACCAATTATATATATATATATATATATATATATATATATATATTCTAAAACAATTTAGTGAAATATAGTGTTATTATCTCGATTTGCAACTCAAAATCATAAGAGTTTTAGACGCGATAAATGTTTTTTAACGTGTAACTACTTTGGGTATTGTTATTTCGTACTAAACTTTATTGAATTGCAACCGTAATTTCCTCTAAACTTTAAATTTTGGACTACGCGATAAAAATATTTATTTACAGAATATGGAACCAAAAAATCTCTTTTTATTTTTATCAATTCGAAACCCGAGCAAAACATTTAAAACCGGAGCATTAGCTAACGGAATAATCAATCCGTTTACGGTCTAATCAATTTGTTTACGGTTTAATATCGGTTTGTGGGAATTGACCGACTTCTAAAACTTCATGTAGGAAATTTAAAATTGTAGTTAGTTCATGGGGGTTATTCAAAATTTTAGTTAGTTCATTGGGGTTTTTACCGACTGTAATACTTCATGTAGGAAATTGTAGGGGATGTATAGTTCATGGGGAAATAGGCTGAAATCTTCGAATCGAGTGGCAATCTTTTAAAGATTTTCCGGTCTAGAATCTAAATCTAAAAAGTGGGGTTAGGATTGAGATCATACCGGGACGGTTAGGCTCCACGTGTGTTGGTAGTGGCGGTACTTGTACCGCCTATGTAGTGGCCAACCGAACCTATGAATTTTGACCTCGAAATATACGAATTCACGTGATTTTTGTCTATGTGTTTTTGACCAAATTTAGTAACCTATTGTACGAGCTCACTAATTGAAACAACCTAAGACATATCTAATATTTTGTCGAAAATCTATTATCTTGTAAAAACATATATAATTTGAAGTGACAAAATTGTGGACAAAAGTGAATAGTGTTATAATTAAGAAAATCCACCGAACATAATAGAGACAAATTATGGTGGATTGTACAAGCACCCATATTCCAATAACATGAGTAACGTATATATGTACATGCATATATTGTTTTAATTTGCAAGTACATTATTTTACTTAAGCTACTTAAGAAGAAAATAATCAAACACTCGATATAATTATGACTGCATGAATAATTTTTCTGTTGGTATAAGTAAAAAAAAAAGTTTTTGGTTTCATTTTCATAGATGTAAATCTGATAAGATTCGACACACCAAATATGATACAAGTCAAGGAAAATTTGGCTTTAACGAATTTGTGATAAAAATGAAAAATGTTCGTTTGCACAAATTATTCTCGAATCCACTCGCTAAGTGTGTATTCTATAAGTGACGAAACTATTTGTTCTTTGTGTTGTGTTTGAGTGTTTTGGACTAACCTCTATTTTTTTCAAGATATCAGTTAGGTAAACCCTATAATTGAATCTCATATCAAATAATAATAATTTATCCATATTTGCTTAGTTATGAATGAATATATGTCCTATAAAAATCTTCAGAAGCTGGCAAGCAATATCATCTTTTAGGTTTTGTTTTTGTTAGAAAAAGAGGCAAAAAAGATTTGAGAAGTAGAGTAATAATTTATAATTTAAAGCTAACACTGCGTGCATGAAAAAATCAAACTACAAATAGTGACCATTCTCTAATCTCTATCCTTTTTAGCGCGTGGGGTATAATCTCCACAACGATTGGTCGTTGTATTCTAATTTAGATTTTAGAAGACGAAAGTAATTTACAATCACATGTTTTCCTGTAAAGTACTTAAATCACAAAACTCAATTTTGAGTCAAGAAGTCGACTAAAGGAAAAGTAAGTTAAAAATTCAAATGGAGATTTCAACTGATAAAACGCATAATTGCATTAAAGATTATATGTTAAAATAATAACTTCCCCACCAAAATTGAAATCCATGTTAACAATCACTTTTGTTTGAAGAGTAAAAAGCTGTCTACTAACTATACATTAATAATGGAAGTTGGGGGTATGGATTACAAATTATGTAAATCTGTTGTTTAGTACCATCTTTAGAATATAGTGCTTAAATTTCAATCAATATAAAGAGTACGAAATAAAAAACACAGTACACTGACTACGGCGAAACCACTGGTTAGTGGTCATTTCTTAACATTCCCAACTTAAAAATCAGTAGTCTTAAAAGCAATAAAATATGACCATAAAAGCAATGTAAAATATTGATGACATCAACAACAGCATAAAGCCATGAAGATGTTAATTAAGAAAAGTAAATACAAAAAGTTTAGCAAAAAGTGATATATGCGACCACGATCGAGAAGCATCTTTAATTTATTACATATCTCAAATTAGAACCTCTTGAAAACAAATTCCAAGCACTTTACAAGTTGCAGCCTTTGTAAAAGGATTCGATTTATCATTGTACTATTTTAACTAACGATCTAAATCTCAAAATCTGAGTCTTCCGAAATGGAATTTCGTCTGCAACGGTATAATATACTCTCACACACGTTGACGCAATTAGATTTTATATAAAAGCGCATGTAATATAATAATAACGTTAAATAGCAGCAACATGTATAAAACAATCATCGATTAATTAACCGGTTTAATTAAATTTTATTATATGCGATGAGTCAGATGATACCCATGAAGAAAAAGTTATATGCTGACGTAAAGGTCCTCGTCGTGGTCTCTCTCATGCGGCCAATCAAATTATGTGTAATTTTTTCCGTTTTTGATAAAGGTTTTAGACTATAAAGAAAGAGTATTATTTTATGACATTTGGAATTTTCTAATTTGCTTCTATAGTTTTTAAGGATGTTGAAAGTTTTGCTTGATTACGGACTTTCGATATAATATTTTACTAGAAGACTCTCTGCGTTCTACTAGGATTAACTTATTTTTAGAGTTAACAATTGTTAATGATGTTCAACTTTTTGTTTCGGTTCATTTTTGGTTTTGAGGATTTTTATTTTTAAAGTTTTCTATGAATAATCATATATCTCGATTAAAACATATTAGTTTTGGAAATAGTTTCGATTTCTATTTAAAATTTGAATCAGTTTTCAGTTTTTTAAATAAATGTAAGTATTTATTGTGATTTTGTTTGTTTGTTATGGGTCCATTTTTTTAAGCAAAATCATAAAGAATATAAAATATATTAGTTTTGGAAATAGTTTGTAGGTTGGATTTGCATCCGTACGGATATGGTTTAGTGTTGTAGATTTAAATGAATTGTTAATAGAAATATAAATTTATTTAATTTGTTTTAAGTAATATTGGAATGTTACTTTATGAATATTTATGGTTAAGTAAAGCTAAGTGAGTGCCATGTCATAATAAATCTTGCGCCATGTCATAATATATCTTGAGCCGTGTCATAATAAATTTGAGAATCACCTCTCTAATAATATATATGGGATTTCCATACCAAATATTAGATCTTTTATTTTTCTGAAAAGATACATTTTCAAAATTCTTCCTTATGTTCAATGTTCTAAAAAGCCCCGCTTAGGCGTTAGGCCTTCAAACAACGCCTAGACGACCGCTTCGACTGCCTTAAATCACATATGTTTGGTTTTATTATATTTTTGCAGTTTCCAAATACATAAATTTATAAGTTTTAATTCCATTTACATAGTAGTTATAAATATTTATATGTTGTTGCATATAAATTAATTAAATATTTTTGTTTAATTATTGTTTATGATTATATATTTTTATTACTTTAAAATATAACTTTTCTATAATATATTTTATTTAAAATATTTTATGTTGTAAACGCCTAAAATCGCATAAACTGCATTGCTTATGTTTATGGTTGTTCCACGAGTCCTAAATTTTTTGTTTCCAAACAATAACATTATAGTTTAGAAATCATTCTTATGTCAAAATCTTTATTTTATTTGGTTTTTGTTTTTTGGGAAAACAAAATGAAAAAAAAAAGAAATTTAAAAGGTAGAAAAAAGGGGGAACAAATTCCCTCCAAATGATTGGGCCATAAACCACACAAGACTGCTCTCTCTTTGTCTCTCAGCCGCGCCAAAAGACGAGCCTTCACTCTCCTCATAAAACCCTGCCTCTCTTCCTCCTTTCTCCAATCGAATCTCTCATCAATCGCGTCGTCGCTCTGATCAACAGCGTTTTGCGTTTGCGTTTCTCCAGCGGCTACATCGTTCTCCGATCTAGGGTTAGTTTTTCTTCCTCGATTTCTCTTCAATCTCATCGCAATTCCGTTTCCGCTTGATTTTTTGTTTTGTTTTGTTTAACTGAGATTCGTATCGTCTTTCAATATCGTTTTGTTCTGTTTAATCGCGATTATACTATTTGGGAATCGTCGATTGATTTTGCCTGACTGATCGGTGATCTGATTTTGAAACGGTTTCCGATTCAAATTTGATATTACGGTTTTTTTTTAGCCGAGATTGATTTCTACTCTCTGATTCTGGGATTTTGTGTGTGTGTTAATTATATGAATGGCCTATATATTTATTTAGATTGCTCTGTTTTGATTCATGCGTGAACTGAAAATAAGCATACACGAAATCAGCGTCTAGTTTCCATAATTTACTCATGAACACTCTTCATATATATTGGATGATTTGACGTTTAGGTTCTTGAATCAATCACTGACTTCGAATTTCCTTCGGTCAGAATTAAATAGACTTTGAAGTATAATTAGTGATTGTGTATAGATTAGAGAAGTTGTTTTCTGATTATTTTTGGTGGTAAGTGTTTGGATCATAGAAAATCATCACATGGAAGATTAAGAAAGTTCTTGTGCCATTTTAAAATAATTTAGAGTAGATTGAACAGTGTCTTCTTTCCTGATTAAGTGTGTTTTTGGTTTATTGACATTTTGACAACCATATAATTATTTTTCAAGATCCATAAAGTATAATAACGATGATGATGATTTCTGTTGGTTGATTTAAATAAACATTCTAATTATCTGAACATATGACTGGATAATATCTTGTATTTAAAGAATGATTCAAAAACTCATTTGCATGTAATCTCCAATACTTAGACAAGAGGGAAATTAAATCCTTTTTAGTATATTTTTCTCAATATAATAGATCTTGGTGGGGACTATGTGATTGTGGATTCCGTGCCTAGTTGAATGAGTCACTGCAGTCTTCACGGGAAAAAGCATATTTCAATCTTAAAGGCATTCTCATAAAGTTTGCAAAAAAAAAAAGCCACTTGGTTACAAGATATCGTTATTTAGAACGTTATAACAAGTGATTCTTGTTGCCTAGTCATGGGTTTTTTTCTTGAATTTGTTTTATCTCATTCACATGTTTTGTGGGGTTATAGTTAGAGACTTGAACTAAATTTATATATACTTTCAGAAAAATAAAAACAAGAAGCAAAGCAAAAGTGAGAGCAAATCGTATAAACTTTTATCGAGTAATATATGATGCTTAGATTTGCTGTTTTTATTTGGTGGACCACCTAAGGTTTCTTATACTTTCCTTTTCTTTGCCTTTTGTTACCGACACATATTATTGGACGCATCATCATATGTTGTCCACACACGCACACACACACAATATAAACAAACACTATAGGTCATCTTCTACTTCTTCTTCCTCAACCATATAAAAAGAGCATTGTGTCCTCATGTTTTTTTTTTGTTTCCAAAGTCAAAATATGAACAGTAGTAACTTTTAGGTTCTCTTTGTAACCAAGAAAAAATATCAATCCGACAAGAAACAGTGAAATGAACGATCTTGTAGCCATTTCGTTAGTTCACATTATTTTTTTATAATGTGCATATTATTCAAAAGTTTGACATTGTTGTAAGAAGAGAGTGTGTGTGGCAGAAAGTTAGTTGTCGATTTTACCCTTTAAGAAAAGTCACATTTAGGTCACTCACTGCTAAAGAAAGATATACTTTTTGTCTCTGACTCAATAAAGCATTTGATTCTCTCTTTTCTTCTGTGTTGCTTACTAAACAAGAATTTGGTTGATAGTCTTCTTAATCCTTGGAAAAAGGTTTGTGAAAGTTTATTCTATTTGGTGTCTTTGTGTACATTAGAAATACACTAACTTGATCATACATTTTTTTCATTATTGATTTGACTTCGTCCTGTTAGGGCATGTTCATTGGAGATTTTATGGTGTCTTATGGGGTGTTCTTAAAATATAAAATTATTAAAATTTGAGTAAAAAGAAGAAAGAGAATGTTTTTATGGGGTATATTGAAATATAAAATTAATAAAAGTTGAGTAGATGATGATGAAGTGTTCTTAAAGAGGAGAGAGAGTGTCTAAAATTAAACACTTTTGGAGAGTGTTTTTAATTAAAGTTGAGTAAAAAGATGAAAGAGAAAATATAAAGTTGAGTAAAAAGATGAAAGAGAATGTATAAAATTGAGTAAAAGGAAGAGAGAATGTGTGTTTTAATAATTTTATATTATAAGAACACTTCTTAAGACACGACGGTGTCACCAATGAAAATGGCCTTAGTAGTTCAAAACTAGAATGTCTTTGATCTTGCATAACGTTTACATGAAACTTAGGGGTAAAAAATATATTAATTTATAGTATTTGTAATTTGTTTATAGGAAAAATCCATTTCCTGTAAGAAAATGAAGGGAAATCTTTCTTCGTTGTATTCCCCAAAATCAAATCTAACGTCAGCTTTTGAGTGAGAGGGGTCACTTTTAACTGTCAAAGACATAAATTATTGACTTCTTGGTTACAAAAGAATATTTTTTTTGTTATAAAAAATATTAAAAAGTTTGGTTAGGCGAAGGAGCGGCTCCAGGATCCGGATAGCCGGGAAACCCACAGAGGAATACTTCAATGATTACGTCATCTCTCTAGTAATCAGATCACTCTCTTACAGATTTCTAATTTCAATTCATCTTTCGTAATAATAATTTCCCCAGTGATTGTGACTGAGAAGTGTGTGTGTGTGATCTTTTTCCGTCCCCAAATTTCCGGGCGATTTTTTAAAATTCTTATAACCACTGATTAGCTCCGGGAGTTGTATGGGATTTTGCTAGACGGTGGATGAAAACAAAGGAAAAGTAAATTAAAAAGTCTTGTCTCTGTTTTCAGACCGAATCTTTTGGTGCATGGCTGTGAAGGCTCTGTGTTGTCTGTAAAGCTTACACGAGGATTTTCTTGCCTCCCCTTCCCTATCTCTCTCTCTCTCTCTCTCTCTCTCTCTCTCTCTCTCTCTCTCTCTATAATAATGTCTTCTCTATTTTTCTTGCGGTTCTTTTTTGGCTCTATTTACTTGCTTAAACCCACCTCAAGACCAACACAAAATATCTTCCTTTGATTAAAATCATCCCACTTTCTTGCTCTCTTTTGTGTTTTTTTCTTTTGAGTGCCATGAAGGTGTGTGTGTGATTCAGGTGCACTTTTCTTCTCTGTTTTCTCTGATTAGTATTCTCCTTTAACTTGGCTTGTTACGACCTCAGGATCGTGTGGATCATATTCTCTTTGTTATCATCTTCAGTGTTTATTTGGCACTATCTTTGTCTTTTTTTTTTCTTCCTTTTCTCTCTTTTCAATAACTTTAGACAAATGCTTATTCCTTGGCCTGATGGGTTCTTTTACATTCGGCAGAAGTGAAATCAGTGTATGGTGATAGACAACGACATTTCACATTCTTTCTTTATTGTTAAATATAATATATCTTTTACTTGACACTTGGTTTCTTTATGTGGTTCTAATTTTGCATTTTTTAACAACAAAAAATGCAGGTCCCCTTCGTTTTCTTGAACTACTTGAAACTCTGGTTTTGGTTCTGTTTTAGTGTAAACGTATGCCTGGGAATAAGTACAACTGCAGTTCTTCTCATATCCCTCTCTCTAGAACAGAACGTCTCTTGAGAGATAGAGAGCTTAGAGAGAAGAGAAAAAACAACCGAGCTCGTAATCCTAATGAAGTAGTTGGTAATGCTGAGAGCTCCGAGAACGACCTCCGTTTAGAAGGCGATAGCTCTAGGCAATATGTTGAGCAGTACTTGGAAGGCGCTGCTGCTGCGATGGCGCACGATGATGCGTGCGAAAGACAAGAAGCTAGGCCTTATAATAGGCAACGGTTGCTCGTAGTAGCTAATCGGCTTCCGGTTTCTGCGGTGAGGAGAGGCGAAGATTCTTGGTCTCTCGAGATCAGTGCTGGTGGTTTAGTTAGTGCTCTCTTAGGTAATATCCTTAAACAAGGCCTTAGTAGATGAACTTTTTTGACTGATATGTTTTATAAACTTTGTGAAGGTGTAAAGGAATTTGAGGCTAGATGGATTGGATGGGCTGGAGTTAATGTCCCTGATGAGGTTGGACAAAAGGCACTTAGCAAAGCTTTGGCTGAGAAGGTACATTGTATCTCTTATTGATGTTTATTGTGTATATTTTGGAGTCTTATTTGTATTCTTGTCTCTGCAGAGGTGTATCCCTGTGTTTCTTGATGAGGAGATTGTTCATCAGTACTATAATGGTTATTGCAATAACATTTTGTGGCCTCTGTTTCATTATCTTGGACTTCCACAAGAAGATCGGCTTGCGACAACCAGAAGCTTTCAGTCTCAGTTTGCTGCGTATAAAAAGGCGAATCAGATGTTCGCTGATGTTGTAAACGAGCACTATGAAGAGGGAGATGTTGTTTGGTGCCATGATTATCATCTTATGTTTCTTCCTAAATGCCTTAAGGAACACAATAGTAAGATGAAAGTTGGATGGTTTCTTCATACACCGTTCCCTTCGTCTGAGATACACAGGACACTTCCATCACGATCGGAGCTGCTTCGTTCTGTTCTTGCAGCTGATTTAGTCGGGTAAAAATCTCTACACTTGTTTGTATTTATTGCAAGTGCTTGTATTTAGGGGTCTGTATTAAGTCTCATATTGTTTACTTTTCAGTTTCCATACCTATGACTATGCAAGGCATTTTGTAAGTGCGTGCACTCGTATTCTTGGACTTGAAGGAACACCTGAGGGAGTTGAGGATCAAGGCAGGCTCACTCGAGTAGCTGCTGTATGGCCATTGCATTACTTCAACCATTGCATTATTCAGTCTCTCATCTCACAGTGACAAAATAGCTCATAGTATCCTCTTTTTTTTTTGTTTTTTTTGTTTTGGATTTCAGTTTCCAATTGGCATAGATTCCGAGCGGTTTATTAGAGCGCTTGAGGTCCCTGAGGTCATACAACACATGAAAGAGTTGAAAGAAAGATTTGCTGGCAGAAAGGTAAGGGCCTTTTTATCTTTGATGTTTTGAAGGTCTATGCAAGAGCCAATTATATCATGGGAAATCTAATTTCATTGCAGTCTGTTCAAAAGCTCTTCTGAGGCAAGTCAATGGAAGTATATTTACTAAATTTTCTTTATTGACAGGTGATGTTAGGTGTTGATCGCCTTGATATGATCAAAGGTATTCCACAAAAGATTCTGGCATTTGAAAAATTTCTCGAGGAAAACGCAAGCTGGCGTGATAAAGTGGTCTTGTTGCAAATCGCTGTGCCAACAAGAACAGACGTCCCTGAATGTAGGCTTTCTTTTCTTAAAGTCTCTTTTTGCAAAACTATGTTGGGCTATGATAGATGATCTAGCAACCTTATCTCTTTCCAAAGCTCAGTAATTTGAAATCCGTAGCTAATGGATGGATGTATATTTCTTCTCTTACAGATCAAAAACTGACAAGCCAAGTTCACGAAATTGTTGGACGCATTAATGGTCGTTTTGGGACACTCACTGCTGTTCCAATACATCACCTGGTGAGAGAGTTGGATATTATGATTTCTTTCAATGCATTTTGGTACATATTTGGTATTGTGGATCTTATATTTTGTTAATGCAACTCTGACATAATAATACTGATAAATTTCTCAATCGCTGTCAGGATCGTTCTCTGGACTTTCATGCGTTATGTGCACTTTATGCTGTCACAGGTAAACTGTCTGGCTACTTATGACCTGGGGCTACTTTCCAAGTCTCAGGAATGTTAGCAATGGCTTGTTCCTTTCTTTCATCTGATAAGTTTCTTTGATTTCGTTTGTCAGATGTTGCACTTGTCACATCTTTGAGAGATGGCATGAACCTTGTCAGTTACGAATTCGTTGCTTGCCAAGACGCCAAAAAGGGAGTCCTCATTCTCAGTGAAGTAATAACTCATTCTCATTCTCATATTGGATCTAATTTGCATTTAAGGTTTAATGCAAGAGGTGCATTTTGTTATACAGTTTGCAGGTGCTGCACAGTCTCTTGGCGCTGGAGCTATTCTTGTGAATCCTTGGAACATTACAGAAGTTGCTGCCTCCATCGGACAGGCCTTGAATATGCCACCTGAAGAAAGAGAGAAACGACACCGGCATAATTTTCATCATGTCAAAACTCACACTGCTCAAGAATGGGCCGAAACTTTCGTGAGGTATGCAAAAACATTTCGAAAAGATTACTATTTCATTTTCCCAGAGATTACTATGCAACTCTTAACAAATTCTGCAGTGAACTAAATGACACCGTAATTGAGGCTCAACTACGGATTAGTAAAGTCCCACCCGAGCTTCCTCAGCATGATGCAATTCGACGGTATTCACAGTCCAACAACAGGCTACTTATCCTGGTTAGTGTTAGGCGTCAACTTGTTAAGAAATCATAATTTGTCATAGTTCTGTATAATCCATACATCTACCGTTTGAACTTTTGCTACTGTGTTTGTGGTAACTATAAAAAAAACGTTCAGGGTTTCAATGCAACGTTGACGGAGCCAGTGGATAATCAAGGGAGAAGAGGTGATCAAATAAAAGAGATGGATCTTAATCTACACCCGGAGCTAAAAGGGCCGTTAAAAGCATTATGCAGCGATCCAAGTACGACGGTAGTTGTCCTGAGCGGAAGCAGCAGAAGCGTTTTGGACAAAGTACATACATTTATTTTCTTTCCGTCGATTCCTTTTCTTATGTTATCTTCTTGTTGCGTACTGACTTGGTTTACTTTATATCAGAACTTTGGAGAGTACGATATGTGGTTGGCCGCAGAAAATGGGATGTTCCTAAGGCTTACGAATGGCGATTGGATGACGACAATGCCTGAACATTTGAACATGGAATGGGTCGATAGCGTAAAGGTAAAAACCGCATCTCAAACTCAATTTACTTTCTTCACTTTTCTTTTCTGAATTTAAGTTTTCTTTTTGCAGCATGTTTTCAAGTACTTTACTGAGAGAACTCCAAGGTCACACTTTGAAACACGAGATACATCGCTTATATGGAATTACAAATATGCAGGTACTTGTGTACTTTTACGCCTTTTTTGACCACCTGGAAACACTTATTGTAATCTTATCATTCTTTGTGTAGATATCGAATTCGGGAGACTTCAAGCAAGGGACTTGTTACAACACTTATGGACAGGTCCAATCTCTAACGCATCAGTTGACGTTGTCCAAGGAAGCCGCTCTGTGGAAGTCCGTGCGGTTGGTGTGACTAAGGTAAAAAATTCAAGAACACGTTGTAGAGACTTACCTAAATCAAAGACTCACATTCCGGATTCTTTACTTTCTCAGGGAGCTGCAATCGATCGCATTCTAGGAGAGATAGTGCATAGCAAATCGATGACCACACCAATCGATTACGTTATGTGCATTGGTCATTTCTTGGGAAAGGTATTGAAAGATTTTTCTTATAACATTACCGGAGTCTCTGAGTAATTCTGATACAAATTGCGGTCTGACATTGTTGTTTTCACAGGACGAAGATGTTTACACTTTCTTCGAACCAGAACTCCCATCCGATATCCCAGCCATTGCACGAGCTAGACCATCATCTGATAGTGGTACCAAGTCACCATCAGGAGATCGAAAACCGCCTTCAAAGTCTAACAAACTAAGCGGATCAAAATCTTCTTCGTCTTCTAACTCTAACAACAAGTCTTCACAGAGATCTCTTCAGACAGAGAGAAAAAGCCATAGCTTAGGTAACTCGAGACGTCCTTCACCAGAGAAGATCTCATGGAATGTACTTGACCTCAAAGGCGAGAATTACTTCTCTTGCGCCGTTGGTCGTACTCGTACAAATGCTAGATATCTCCTTGGCTCACCTGACGACGTCGTTTGCTTCCTCGAGAAGCTCGCCGATACATCGGTACATAACTCACCGTGAATTTTCCAAGAAGGAGTTTAAGTGAAGTTGGTGTAACCAAATAATAATTTGTTACGAGTAACCATTACCAGACTCTTTTAGTGGTTTCATTCTAATAAAATAAGAGTAGAGCAATTGATGAAAAACATGAGAACAAAACAAAGCTCTTATTTCATAGAAGATTCAAACTACAATACAACCCCCTAAGCAAATCTAATGAAAACAGGGGAAATCAAACAATAACAAGCACAAGAAACTGAAACCACTAACAAGAACACAAAATTAACAAAAACAAAGCTCTTATAAGGTGATTAATCTAATGAAGAATCACTAACTTTCTCTCTTTAGGTTTTCTTGTTTGGCTCAAATGCATACTTGATCAAAGACTCTTTGATAGAGAGCAACTCAGGGAACTCTTTCTTGAGCTTAGAAGCATCCATTTCATTGTTGCTTCTTGGAGCCACAATGACTTTAGCTTGCTCTTCTAATGTGAAGTTTGCCCATTTGAATTCTGGATCGATGTAGTCTCTGTACATCTCCAAGACCTCGTTGTGACTCACCACACCGGGATTCGTAAAGTTCCAGATTCCTTTCAAGTTTCTCTTCGCCATTTCGATAGAGATTGGTAAAAGCTCGTCTAACACAGTCATGCTGTTTGGGATGTTCACTACTTTACTGTACCTAGAGATCTTTGTGATGAAGTTACGCGGGTTGCTCAAATCAGAAGATATCGGCATCCTTACCCTCAAAGTGCATACGTTGTCAAACTCCTTTAGCAACTCCTCGACCTGTAAACACATTCAACAACAAAGAATTAGCATACGTAAAAGATAAGAACGTTTGATCTTTAACAGAGCAAGAATTAGTTACCATGGCTTTGGTTTTTGAGTAGAAAGAGCCAGTGAAGTTAGGAGTGTCTTCCTCCTTAAAGCCAATTCCCGAACCTTCCGGATGCTTCTCATCATATTCAAAAATACAACCCGTAGCGAAATTCATCATCAGGAGACCGTGCTCTCTGCAGACATCAGCCAGAGTCAATGTACCAGCTACATTGGCACGGATAGTTTCGGCCTTGTGAGACTCACACCAGTCAACATTAGGTCTCCCGGTCACACCAGCGGAGTTAAAAACATAGGTCGGTTTAACGCTCTGAATATCCTGCAAAAGAGATGCTCGGTCCTCCAACCGTCCTTTCCCATACTCGTAAGTAATTCCTTGCTTCTCACATAACTTTCCAAGAAGACCACCGATCCATCCGGTCTTTCCATATATCAAGAACTTCAACGAAGGCTTCTGCGGTGTGCTGTTACTCCTCGGGCTTGGAACCACCATATGGCTTTGACTCGGTTTCTCAGATAAAGTACCCGCCAAAGAATTATCCTCGCTTCCATCAAAATGTCGTCCGCCAGGCATCATAAGCATCCTCGGATGAGGAAGCAACGCTCCAGAAACATCGCCCCACCACTCGGGATTCTGCGTATACCATTCCATTGTCTTCTTCAACCCTTCTTCCCAAGTAGTCCTCTCCGACCACCCCAACTTCTTCAGCTTCTCATCGTCGAGAAAGTACCTCTGATCGTTAAATGGCCTGTTGTCGACAAACTTAATATTCGCCTCAGGATCCATGTCAAAGAGCTTGCAAATATCGCTAGCAACATCATTCACTCTTCTCTCCTTCTTAGTCCCAATATTGTAAACATGACCAACTTCTCCTTTATGAAGAACAACTTCAAACGCCTCGGCTACATCTTCACAGTAAAGATAACTCCTCACATTCGAACCATCTCCGTGAATCGGAAGAACTTTCCCTTGCATCGCCAACAAAATGAACTTCGGAATCAACTTCTCAGGAAACTGATTCGGTCCATAAACATTATTACCACGCGTGGTAATAACAGGTAAACCGTATGATCTACCGTACGCCATAACAAGCATTTCAGCACCAGCTTTCGTTGCGGAGTAAGGATTCGTCGGAAGAAGCTGAGACGCCTCGTGGTTACCGACAAGCGCGTCTTCATCGGTTTCACCGTATACTTCATCAGTACTAACATGAATAAACCTCTTAATCTGACCAGTGACCTTACAAGCTTCAAGTAGCACATGAGTACCATAGATATTGTTCTTCGTAAACTCGAAACTGTTACCGAACGAATTGTCGACGTGCGTCTGCGCCGCGAAATGCATGATCGTATCGATACCTTCAGTGATCAGAAGATGATTCACTAGATCAGCACTAGCGATATCTCCTTTGACGAATTTGAAGTTTGGTGATTTCTTCGAAGGATTGAGATTCTTGAGATTTGAACAATAATCGAGTTTGTCAAGAACAACGATTTTGTAATCTGGATAGGTTCTTATGAGTCTGTTTGCGACATGAGAAGCGATGAATCCTGCAGCTCCGGTGATCAGAATGTTCTTGGGAGTGTACGAAGCCATTGTTGAACCTGCGTTTTCGAAATCGAATCACATTAACGAATTTGCATGTAGTAATGATGCAAAGTTTACTCCTTTTCGACGAAAATGAATCGGATCTCGAAATTCATAAGTACCCAGAAACGGATTTTCGATTTTCATAGAGATTAGAGATCAAATCAGTGTAGATCTAACGAAATCGAACAATAAAGCTAGCTACTTTAGATCTAGATCAGAAACACACGAAAGCTCGAATCTTTGACAACGGAGTGAGAAATATTCATTGGATCAAACAAAATTCAGCAATAACAAACAAAACCCAGAGTTAAAAAAGCATTACAATCATGATGAATTTGAGATAATCGAATGCAGAAGATTCTGTAACATACCTCTGAGTTTTTTTTTTTGTTCAGATCTTCACGATCAAAACAATCGCAAGTGAATTGGGGAAGAAAATGGGAGAAATCAGAGGGAAATGTTGAAGAATATGAGGAGAAGCGAAAGTAACGGAGAAGAATCAAAATTTCTTTTTTTGGAATAGAGAAGAAGGAAGAACACACAACAAGACTCCTGGAGAGGGAAGAATACTATGGGAATTGTTTATATACAGATTAAAGTTACGAAAATACCCTTTGTTTTACCGATGAATTACATATGCGGGGTAGGTACGCGACTCGAATCGCGTGTTGCGATCGCGCGTTTTGTCAACATTCAACTTTTGCATGTTTAACTGATATCATAATTATAACTAAATAACTATTCATATTTTTAAAACGCGTTTACAAAATGCAGCTGTCAAATATCAATGCAAATTTGTCTTAGTTGGAAAAAATTATCGAAAATGATTGCGTTAGATTTTACATGTACAAAAAAGTAAAGCGATATTGTATAGATTATTTAAATATTATTGATTTTATTCTAGTAGATGAACTACAATTTTTTATAATTTAGTTGTATTCGAAAAATAATCGTAAAACAAGTTCACTTCAATTATGAAAGGACTAAATTTGGATATGAAATTATGATGTTTTAACACACTACCAAAAATATGTAGTAAAAGCAAATGACGGTGGGGCCACAGTGCGGTTGCGTTTTGCGATTTGTGATTAGTAGTGGTAGGTACCATATGTGGCTCTAAAGTTGCATAATATTCATATACTATGTATGGACTCTTTCGTAATTTACTTTCCAATCGAATTTTTGAAATGATAATATACTAAATTTGATACGTAATCATTTATTGTAGTTGCCCATATGCTCAATCAGATCACCGACACATTTTTCCATTATTGTCACTTGTGAGTTGTGAGTGAATTAACATAAAATTTAGTTAATTGATTCGATTATCATAATCTATACTAAAGAAGAGGGACGATTTTATGAAAAATTAGTTTAAGGGGGTAGATTAAAGAAACAAGTTTTATTCAGGGACCATTTTGTAAACAAATCAGGAACGTGGTAAAGAGCACGCGAGTAATATGGTTGAGCTTTCTTCTTCATCGCCGGTAAGAAAAACAAAAAATGGCGTCGGCGATTTCTCTCTCTATCTCAAACACAAAAACGCCATTGAAATCAAAATCGTTTCACAAGTCTAGAATTTTCTCAAGTCCCAGAGTCTCTTACACTTCCTCAAGTCGCGAAATTTCTCTCAAATCGCGTTCTAGTTTCCCGATTTCGTGTAAGCGTCGGTTTGACTTTATTCCTCGTTGCGGCATTTCGTCGAACGACTTACCTACAGAGAAAAAAAAGAGCTTTGGAGAGTTGATTGAGGCTGTGGGAGAGGCGGTTTCGACTGCGTTTCCGATATGGGTTTCTTTGGGATGTTTGTTGGGGTTGATGAGACCAAGTACTTTCAATTGGGTCACTCCAAATTGGACCATTGGAGGTCTTACGATTACTATGCTTGGAATGGGAATGACTTTGACATTTGATGATCTTCGTGGCGCGTTAAAGATGCCCAAAGAGCTCTTCGCTGGCTTTATATTGCAGTACTCGGTATTGTCTCTCATTATTCTCTCATCAATGTTCCTTTATGGGATTTGGGAATTTATAAATTAGAAGAGAAATCAGAAAAGTTGAGATTTTGAAGGAACCAATGTAGATAGATAATGGATTAATAAAATTCAGCAAAAAAAAAAATGTAGATAGATATCTAATAATAGTTTTGCTGGGTTTGGTAATTTGAGTTCTTACTTGAGCTCACAAATCTTGGGGCTTTAAGTGAATCAACAGTTCATGATTCAGATTCATGATTTATGATTTTACTTTAAGAGTTGCAGCTAGCTTTCATTGTAGTTACTGATTCTTTGGTTTGGAAATGGTAGTATTTTAGAGCAAGGATAAGTTCATAACTTGCTGGTGAATTGTGTTGCAGATCATGCCATTATCAGGATATCTTGTGAGTAAACTCTTGAATTTGCCTGCACATTACGCAGCCGGTCTTATATTGGTTGGTTGCTGTCCAGGCGGTAAGAAACATACATCCTTTACTTGATTGAAACTTGACAACATTCTGGTTTATTCATGTTGTGACCTCTGATGCTTTTTGTCATTTGTTATTTGAAGGTACCGCGAGTAATATTGTCACATACATTGCGCGGTTTGTAATCCAACCAAAAAGTTCCATTTGTTTCTTGTTGTATGACTTGATGATCTGAGTTTCTTTGTTTATGTTACAGTGGAAATGTCGCGCTATCAGTGCTGATGACAGCCGCTAGCACTCTTACAGCTGTGGTTAGTGTGAATTAGTGTCATCGTTTTTTCCCCTTATTCTTGTAGAGATTAAGGCATCACATTGGTTTTTCTAGGTTATGACACCGCTACTTACGGCCAAGCTAGCCAAGCAATATATCACAGTTGATGCTTTTGGATTACTAATGTCAACACTACAGGTTTGCTTGGTTCAAATTAGTTTCTTGTCGAATTAGAAAGATCGCGTTTTTGTGCAATGGATTTACGGGGAACCCTTCCACAGGTTGTTCTTCTCCCGGTTTTGGCTGGTGCATTTCTGAATCAATACTTAAAAAAATTGGTGAAATTTGTTTCTCCTGTGATGCCTCCAATCGCGGTTGGTACTGTTGCAATTCTGTGTGGGTATGCTATCGGTCAGAACTCATCTGCGATACTCATGTCTGGGAAACAAGTAGTCCTAGCTTCATGCCTTCTTCACGTCTCGGGATTTCTCTTTGGGTATGTGTTTTCAAGATTACTCGGAATTGATGTGGCATCAGCGCGAACTATCTCTATCGAAGTTGGCATGCAGGTAACTAACAGTTTCTCAAACGAATATACGAGCTGTTTAAAACTCGATTTCAACAAATTTTCTTTTGTTTCATTATGGTGAAGAACTCGGTGCTTGGAGTTGTTCTTGCGACACAACATTTTGGGAATCCGCTCACCGCAGTACCGTGTGCTGTCTCTAGCGTCGCTCACTCCATCATTGGTAGCGTCTTGGCTGGATTTTGGAGACGCATTCCCACAAAACAGCTTCAAGACTGAAAAAAAACTGAACTTTGGAACTTCATAGAGTCTCACTCTCACTCAAATTGAATAACTTTCAGGACCATTTAGTTAAGTTTGTTGAACCAAAAAGGTCATGTCTTGTCGAGCCATGGAGCTGTATAGATCTACTTATGTCTGATTTTGTTACGGTATGGTGAAATAATCTTCGAATGTTTTGTTTTTCTAAGTCTGACATTTCTCTTGGTGTTTCCAAGCAATGAGATTGAACAAGGCTATTTATTTCGAATATTTGTTGAGGGTAGTTTCGGAATAAAAGCCGTTTTAAGTCGTCTTCTCCATATTGATTTTTCTTTTCCCTTGGCTCTCTCATTTGATTTCAGTTTCTTGATCGGGTCTTGCGGAAAATTGATTGATCAAAGCTTCTGAGATTTGTTCTTTAGTTTCTTTGGTTTGGCTAAGAAATCCATGGAGGAAAAAGGAGAAAGACAGTGGAGCTCTCTCATAGTACCTTCTGTTCTAGAGTTGGTGAAAGAGAAGAACTTCACGACTGTTCCTCCGAGGTATGTTCGGTCTGATCAAGAAAAAACTGATACTTTAGATCTCAGTTCCGAGATTCCAGTAATCGACATGAAACGGTTGTGTTCTGTTTCCGCCATGGATTCTGAGCTCAAGAAACTCGATTTCGCTTGCCAAGATTGGGGCTTTTTTCAAGTTAAGTCTCTTGAATCTGTTTCATTATCTCTCAAGAATATGATTAATGTTGATTAAGTTTTGAATCTGTTTACTTTACAGCTTGTAAACCATGGAATAGACTCATCTTTCTTGGAAAAACTAGAAACAGAGGTTCAAGATTTCTTTAATCTCTCCATGGAAGAGAAGAAGAAGCTATGGCAGAGAAATGGGGAATTCGAAGGATTCGGACAAGTTAACGTTGTGTCCGAAGATCAAAAACTTGATTGGGGAGACATGTTTATCCTCACTACTGAACCAATTCGATCTCGAAAATCTCACTTGTTCTCCACATTACCTCCTTCTTTCAGGTACAAGAAATCGCCGATTTTCGTTGTGTTATTACTAATTAGTCTCTCTCTCACAACTGTGTTGTGTGTTTTCAGAGAAACTGTGGAGACTTACTCTTTTAAAGTGAAGGAAATAGCGAAGATTCTCTTTGCGAAAATGGCGAGTGTTCTTGAGATCAAACGCGAAGAAATGGAGGATTTGTTTGACGATGTTTGGCAATCTATAAAGATTAATTACTATCCGCCATGTCCAGAGCCAGATCGAGTTATCGGTTTGACTCCACATTCAGATGCTGCTGGTCTCACAATACTATTACAGGTGAATCAAGTGGAAGGACTTCAGATCAAGAAAGATGGTAAATGGGTTGTCGTAAAACCGCTTCGACATGCTTTAGTTGTTAATGTTGGTGAAATCCTAGAGGTAACTTAAAAGGCTAATAATTTTCCATTGCTAATAGTATTGTTCTGATGTGAGTGTTTTGGTTATTGTGAAAGATTATAACGAATGGGAGATATCGAAGTGTTGAACATAGAGCGGTAGTGAATTCAGAGAAGGAGAGGTTATCGGTTGCGATGTTTCATAGTCCGGGAAAGGAGACAATGATCGGTCCTGCGAAAAGCCTTGTTGAAAAGGATAAGCAAAGTTTGTTTAAAAGTATGAGTACACAAGAGTTCTTTGATGCTTTCTTTGCTCAAAAGCTCAATGGGAAATCTCACCTTGATGATCTTATGACTATTTAAAGGAAAAGATTTTGATAAGGTTCTCTAAAGTCTGAATTATGTGGTAAACCTCATAAATTTGTAATCAAGGCAATCTTCTTGTAATTAAAGTCATAATACATACACACTAATATTAAGGCCATTCAAAAAACTTTTATTAAGACCCATTTTATGAAAAAGAAACTTATCTTTATTTTGGTTTCGGATTTCGATTTCGCTAGTTTTTTTAGACTTTATTTAGGTTGCGGCTAATAAATTTTTTCTTCATTTCGTAGGATTTTTCTGTAATTCGCCGATTTTTAGTTTTCAAAGTTTTTTTCTTTGGAATTAAGGTAATCTTCTTGTAATTAAAATCATATTACATACACTTTAATTAAGTCTTTGAAAAGAAATCTTTTATTAAGACCCATTTTATATATAAAAAAAACTTATCTTTGTTTTGGTTTCAAATTTCAATTCTACTAAGGTTTTTTAGATCTTGTTTAGGTTTAGGCTAAAACTTCTTTTTTATTTTGTATTCGAGGACTTTTCTGTAGTCCGCCGACTTAGTTTCCAGGATTTTTTTCTTAGTCGGTGTTTATATCTCGGTAAATAACAAGACATTTAATTGGATGGTCAAGTGTTGGTGGAAGGTAATCTTATTGGAATTAAAGTCATAATATATACTCTAACTAAAGTTATAGTACATTATTAAGCATTTAAAAAATCAACTTTTTATTAAGACCCATTTTGTAAAAAAGAAATTTTTTTTTATCTTTATCTCGGTTTTGGATTTCTACCCCACTAGGTTTTTAGATCCGTTTTAGGTTTCGGCTAAGAACTGCCGCCTCCATTTCGTATAGCTTAGATTCAGGGAATTTTCTATAATCTGCCGACTTAGTTTTCAGAGTTTTTTTCTTAGTCGTCGGTGTTTACATCTCGGTAATTAAGGAAACTTTTAATTGGCTGGTAGGGCTTAGCTTCGGGAACTTTTTTGTAGTCCGCCGACTTAGTTTTGAGAGTTTTTTTTCTTAACCGCCAGCGTTTGTATCTCGGTTAAAAGAATATATTTAATTGGGTGGTATCTATAGTGTTCGGTGGACGCGAAACACTAGATTATAGCTCTTCTCTCTCACCCCACAAACACAACCAGTAAACCACCGGAAAGACGATACCAACCGTTATGTATTAACAGTCGTCGAAAAAAAGCTCAAAAGAGAAATCGCAAAAGGATCAATTTTTTCGACGAATTTCACTTCTCTTTTACCTAATCGATTGCTAACGAGAAAAGGGTTTTGAATTTTGGGTGTTTTCTGGGTAGTTTTAAGGGTTTTCGATTACAAAGTCGAGGTTTTTATTGGGTTTTAGTAATGGCGGGTGTTTCTGCAATTGAGATTGAGAAATACTCGATGTTGGACGATTTAAAAGTCGATGTTGAAGTAGAAGACGAAAGTTTCTTTCTTTGTTTCTGGGTTTATCTCTTGAATTCAACAACATTCCCTTCTACGATCATTAGACAGGTGATTTTCTCCAATAACTCAATCAAAGCTCATTCCTTGAGCCAATTCTCTGTTTTATTGTTTACAATGGGATTGATTTTCATTATTGATTGGAATTAGGTGTTTTTGATTTGCATTGTATTGATCAAGTGGTTTTGATGTAACAGCTTCATTTAGGCATGAGTTTTAGTGCACCTTTCATTGTCATAGATGAAAATAAGAAGATGATGCTTTTGCCAGTAACTCTCTTTCACAAGGAAGCTCCTGATCCTGTAGACACTTCTTCTTGGACAGAAGCTCCTAATGTTTCTACAAAATCCGAGTTTCCTATCGAAAAATGGGTTCACGTCGTTTGCGAGGTAAGCTTAACCTCCGGAAAAAAAACTCGGTTTTTCGTAGGAGTAATGCACAATCCTGATTCTGCTGTTTTGTCTTAGGTTTCTAGGAATCACATTAGGCTTATTGTCAATGGAGAGATTGTAGGAGAAGAGTTATTAACTCCTTTTCTGATCAAGAACATCAATCCCGAGTGTAGTCGAAAGATATCGCTATTTAGTGTTGGCGGAGATGGTTGTAGCGTTAAAGGTTTCATCAAATGTCCACAAGTCTTGCCTGCTAGTTTTCATGTACAACATCACCATTTAATAGACCCACCTTTACGCTTATTTGTCGATAAATCATCCTCATCCGGGATTGAAGTAGACGATGATGGTGTTTGGAAGGTCAGAACTTTATAAAAGCTCGTTAAAATTTATCGATTTACATTTTTTCGCCTCACTTAGTTATGTTCTTGCTCTATATATAGGCATATTGCAGGGAGATTTTTACCGTGGACGCTGTTTTATTTAATGCCATTGGCCAACTTATGCACAAGGATGTGGAGGTTAGTTTCTCTTACGGTTTATCGTCACTTTTGGTATTATTTTACCTCGGAAATTGACGATTGGGTTTAAAATGCAAGGTTGTTGCTTCACTACTCTATGCCGATACTGGCACTCCTGTCGAGGTCATGATGAGTGAAGCCGAGGCTCCTCTTTTGATTATCTGTGAAGGAGTTGAATTCTCGGCTGATGATAAACCGATCAAATTATTGAACGGTCGTTCGTCTTTTAAGCTCACGATCTCTCAGGTAAAAACAACATTTTACCGCCTGTTTGATCTTCGTGTCACAAATTTTTCGCTAAGAATTATTTTTTCGCCAGCTTTCCTCGAAGAGTGATAACAGATTGTTCTGCATCAAATTTGAGATACCAAATGCTAAAGATTTTCCTTTCCTCAAAGCATATACAAACGCGATCCATTGCATTTCGAGTAATCCTAAAAGGTTGATCCACATTGACCATCATTTAAGTACCGAATCACTAGACGTTAAACGATGCAAGGTATATAGTACATCTCTCTTTTCTCAATATTTTTGGTTGCATTTCGTATGTCGAAATTTACCGTTTCTACATTGTCTTTTGCTGTGAGAAGTTCGTGAATGGAAATGGCGTGAGTATGCACTGTGGAGAAGATAATTCCTCAACTGATTTAGAAAACTTGGAAATGACGAGACATACAATTTCAGATTCTACCATCTTCAGATACAACCTCGGAAACTTAACAGAGAAATCTGTTATTTTAAAAGATATTACAAACAATTCTTCAGACGATGAAGTTTTGGAATTCGCAAATCAAGTTTCTCTGTTTACCGGATGTTCACACCATTGGTAATTTCATACATTTACGAGATAAAATAACGAAAGAAAGATTCTTGTGGTATATATTGTGAATTGAAGTTTCTTTATTTTACGAGATTTCAGCAACCAAATCAACATGGCGAGAAACCTAATAGCGGAAGGGACAAATGCGTGGATTCTAATATCTCCGAACGATCAACATGTTCATTGGGATAACGCGGTGGTGTACCAGATCGAAGAACATTTCATGAGGATTTCCAAATGCAGTAGCAGATCTCTAACCAACCAAGATTTTGAGCTTCTAAAGAAGATATCAGGATGTTGCAACGAGTACGTAACTAAGGAGAATTTCGAGAAAATGTGGTGTTGGCTGTTCCCTGTTGCTTCTTCCATATCTCGAGGCTTGATAAACGGATTGTGGCGTTCCTTGACGCCTAAATGGGTTGAAGGATTTATTAGTATGGAAGAAGCTGAACATTCGCTTCAAGGACAAGAACCAGGAACTTTTATACTACGTTTCCCCGTTTCAAGAAGCTGGCCTCACCCTGATGCAGGAAGCTTGGTTGTGACTTATGTCGGTCGTGATTCTGCTCTTTATCATAGGCAACTCAATATCGATAACATCTGCGAGTAAATTTCCTCTCTTTTTTTAAGTTCTTTGCTAAAGAAAACGTTTTTGTTCGTTAGATTTTTATGATTTGTTTTCCTGCAGAAGTAGTGAAAGGTACATGGATGCAAAACTGCTGCAAGATTTGTTGTTAGCAGAACCCGAGCTCTCTCGGTTAGGAAGGTGAGAAAGAAATTCTTCATTTTCTTAAGAGTTTAAGACCAAAGGATAAAATTTAGATCAAAGAAACAAATGTTTTGATTTGGTTTTGGTTTGTGCAGGATCATAAGGAGCCATTGATTGATATGAAGAGGTTTCAACATTTTTCAATATACAGATTCTTTAAATCTCTCTTACAGTTTAGTAAATTTTTGTAAAATCTCAGAGGATTTTTGATTGATTATTGATCTTCTTTGAGATGTGGTACGCAAAAATTGTTAAATCTCAGAGAGCTAAATCAGGCTCAAATTATTGTTGAAATTACATTTTGCAAGGATTCTTGAATGATTACTGATCTTCTTTTAGATGTAGAACACAAAAATTGTTAATTGATGTTAAAATTACAATTTGGAAGGATTTTAATTAGCTACTAGTCTTGTTTTTTTAGATATTGACCACAAAGTCAACGAAAAAGCTAAAGTAATAGCTGGTAAAGTACACATTCACGAGTGATGACATATTCTCATAAAGTGTTACCTGTCATTTAATAATTTCAACAAAAGCGGATGGTTTCTAATGTATAAACTCAATTTTCATTTCATACGTAATAATACATGAATGGATTCGTACATGTAACGTGTTCAATTATTGGTGAGGATAAAAAGTTGTAAACCTACTTTCTATTTTCTCTCGTCTGTCTCCATTTTTCATGTAACCAAGTTCTCTTCTTCTTCTTCTTCAAATTTCAGATAATGAAATAAGCCAAAAAGAAAGAAAACAATGGCTAGTAATGCAAAAGAAACAATTTTGTATATAACAATCTCTTTAGTTGCTTTTGTAATTGGTAAAATCGTAATCGCTCTTCTTTGCTACAAAAGATGGAAGAAGAAGCACACACTTCATTCAAATGGATTTCCAGGTAAACAATCTAAGCTTAGTTTGTGTGATTTAATCATTTTTCGTATTTTAATTACTAAGAGGTTCTAGGCCTAGGTCTGTACATCCTCTCTGCCATTTTAATTTGTGTAATTTAATCATTTTCTTTAATGTTTTTTTTTAAATGTTTTTGTAGTCAGAGGAGGAGGTAAAATGGTGATGTTTAGATCTCCATTACTTAACTCTGTTTCTTCAGACATGTTTATGAAGAAGACACATAAACTAAGTAACGAAGACATTCTTGGTTCTGGTGGATTTGGAACTGTTTAAAGATTAGTCATTAATGACAATACAGCGTTTGCTGTGAAGAGATTAAACAGAGGAGCCTCTGAAAGAGACAGAGGTTTTGAAAGAGAGTTAGAAGCAATGGCTGATATAAAACATAGAAATATTGTTACTCTTCATGGTTATTTCACTTCTCAGCATTACAATCTCTTGATCTATGAGCTTATGCCTAATGGAAGCTTGGATTATTATCTACACGGTACACGCAAAAACAGAAAATATTGCGATAAAAACCGTGATTATGATTTAAATATAATTTTACATTCAATTCAGAAAAACGTGGTTATGAGCGGTTTCTTCAACCGCAAGTTTTTTTATTTTGTTATTTGTAGGAAGAAAATCAGGAGATAGAAACGTTTTGGATTGGGCGGCGAGGTATAAAATCGCGGTTGGAGCGGCTCGAGGGATTTCATACCTGCATAATGACTGTATCCCTCATATTATCCATAGAGATATCAAATCTAGCAACATACTTCTTGATCATAACATGGAAGCTAGGGTTTCGGATTTCGGTTTAGCTACTTTAATGGAGCCAGACAGGACTCATGTTTCGACTTTTGTAGCTGGAACGTTCGGATACTTGGCTCCTGGTTTGTACAAACAAATAGATTCAAAATGAAATTTAAATCCATTTTGATTTTGATTTTCTTTAATGTGTGTTTTCTTGAACAGAGTATTTCGATACGGGTAAAGCGACAGTGAAAGGCGATGTTTATAGTTTCGGAGTTGTTCTTTTGGAGCTTTTAACCGGAAGAAAACCAACTGATGATGAGTTTTTTGAAGAAGGAACAAAGCTTGTTACTTGGGTACCAAGTTATATTCTCTTTTACTTTGTTATAATCCTATGGTTCGGTTTTCAAACGACGTCGTTTATACTATACAGGTGAAAGGTGTGGTAAGAGACCAAAGAGAAGAGGTGGTGATAGATAGCCGGTTAAGAGGAGCACCGGTTCAAGAAATGAACGATGTGTTTGGTATAGCTATGATGTGTCTTGAACCGGAACCGGCTCTTAGACCGACCATGACCGAGGTGGTCAAGTTGCTTGAATGCATTAAACTTTCGAAACGTACTTCATTTTGATTTCTCGATGCTTAATAACTTTATTTGTACGTGTTTAAAGAAAAAATATTTCTTGAACTAATCAAATTTCAGTTCCAAAATAAAGTTTCACTGAAGAAAAAGACTTTGAGATTCGCTTCTTTGATAAATGGACTGTAAAGTTAACACTCCGTATATTTTTTTTTAATACCAATTACTATATTTGTTTTTATAAAGAAATCAAGGATTATATATACAAAAAAAACATGTATTTATAGTTTTATAACATTCTTTTTCTTAAGATTCTCGTACAAAGTGAGCATTGGATCTAAAAACCTCCCTATTTTACAGCTCAGCTCACGTTTTGATGTCACGTTATTTCTTTAAACAAAAATCGACATAACGATACGGTTTATAGTGACACTTTTGCTAAAACTTTTACTTTACGTATAAGCAATATTTGCTGGATTATTCACCCTTAAAAGCCTGAAAAAATTATATAGTATTAATTGTTTTTAAATAAAAGAAAAATTCATCACTGATTCATTTGCTTATCATTTATATATACAGAAGATTGTTGTAGAGTTCTCACTTAGACAAAATCAAACAATATGGCTAATGCATGGATGTGTTTTTACTTCCTCATCTTCTTCTACCTCTTTTCAGGTAATCAAATGGACAACTAATTACCATCTTAATTAATTTACTTATTGAATTTTAAATTACATGTCACTAAGAGTTTCATCTTCATAATATTATTTTGTCTCATAGGAAGAAACTTCATCAAAGTCAACGCAGAGGTAAATGGTTAGCCTATACTTATCATAAGTAAATAAATTTTATTTATTCTTCTTTCTCAATGAGTTTTGTTCTAAGTTGTTGTTATAGATGAAGACTTGGTGCGTAGCTAAACCTTCTTCGGATCAAGCAACACTTTTAGATAACATAAACTACGCGTGTTCTCATGTCGATTGTCGCGTTCTTTCGAGTGGATGTCCATGTTTTTCGCCCGGTAATCTCATAAACCATGCTTCTATCGCCATGAATCTTTATTACCAAGCTAATGGAAGAAACTATTGGAATTGCAATTTCAAGAACTCTGGACTCATTGTCATAACTAATCCCAGTGAGTTTGATCTTCCTCTTTCTTCTTCTTACTAAAACAATTACTTAAAAAAATTATAAGATTAAAAGTCTTGTTGTTTTCCTTATTTGTAGGCTATGGAAACTGCTACTATGCATACACATGAGCAAGAAAACAGAGAAGCATGTTTTTGACTTTTAATTTAAATATCCAAAGCTTAAAATTTCTGATTTTTGCAAGTGTTAAATGTTTTGATTTCTGAAACTTCTTTTGTTAATTTACAATCATATTTGATATCATCAAAGAAAAAAAAAGTATATATCATTTATCCAATTTTGTTATACTAAAATTTTTGATTTCCTCAATATACACTTTTTATCAGTCAAAAGTTTCCAAATTTTAATCGAATACAGAGGAAAATTTACAGAGGAAAAAATGATAAACAGAAGATAAAGGGCTTAAAGTTAAATTTAAAAAGATTTGAGGTCTTGAAAACACTAACTTGTATTAGTACAAGGATCTGAATATTAATAGACTGAATAAGTAACACGTGGCGAGATCTCAGCTTCAGATCTCAGATACAAAGGAGCTTCATTGTTTTCCCTCTTCTCTTCTCGTATTGAACAAAAACGGATATGTCTCTTTCGTCTTCACAAAATCCTCAGATTAAAGCAAAAAAGTCGATCCGAAAAAATCCAAGGAGATGTCTTTGGTCCAAGGTAATAATGATTCTCAGAGTTCATATACTAATCTGATTTTAGATCATTGGTTTGATTAGATATCTGATTGAATTTGACTCGAGTGTAATTGTGTCTTATTCTTGTCTCAATCACTAATTGTAATTGCAAATCTTGAATTGAATTTCTCAGAGGAGTGAATGTTTTGTTATAGATTGTTCAAGAATCTGGAGTTTATTATGCTAATGCTTAATGAGAAATAATAATGATGATGATGATGATGATACATTTCGGTATTGATCAACCTTCGATTTGCGGCAAGAGTCGAAACAGGCGACTTGACTTAGTAGCTGATTTATCTAAAGTAAGTAATCTATTTGTATTTAGTACTAAATGATCATTTTTTCAGATGTTTTGAATCTTGATGCAGGGAACTTACAACAGAACATCGGCGTTTGGGTGAGATCATCGAGATGTGTTAGATGAGAGTGATACGCGAAGAGGTGAGTTTCATTAATGGTTATGTGATGATTAATGTTCAGTTTAGTTATAAAATTCTATGTAAATTTGCAGGAAAGGAAGCAGTTCACGAGCTTTTCGGTACAAGAGTGATTTCATGTTTGCTCAAGCATCATGGTACTTAGCGAATCTCGAGAACCTCGAAGTTATCAAGCTCATAAGTCAGGTACTTAATTACTCTTACATTCACATAGCACTATGGTTTGACTTTCATTTCACCAACTTAATTATGTTTTCAGGTGATCAAAGACTTGATACATATTCAAAATATATTGCATTTACTGTAATTGTTTTGATTAAGCTAGAATCATGTGATTGATTTGATTAGGCTAGAATCACGTGATTGATTTGATTAGAATCCCTGTAATTATGTACAATGTCTCTGTATATATTCTCTAAGATGAATGATAAGAAGGACAAGGGAAATTTACAAACTTTCATGGTATCAGAGCTTGTACGCTCTTGAACCTTTCTCTTTTCTTCTTCTTCTTCCTCTTCAATCCGCTCTCTTCTTCTCCTTCATCTGTGTCTCTTTCCATGGCGGCTGCACCACCTGCGATTGAGCGAGCTTTTGGTGTTACTAACATCAAATCTCACATCCCTCTCATTCTCGATCAAGATGATCACAACTACGATGCGTGGCGAGAACTTTTTCTCACCCATTGTCTCACCTTTGATGTTCTCGGTCACGTCGACGGTTCCTCTGTTCCCGATGGACCCAACGATGCGCCCTGGAAGAAACGTGATGGTTTGGTTAAGCTCTGGCTCTACGGCACTCTCACTCCGTCATTGTTCCGTAAAGCATTCCAAACCGGTGGTACGTCGCGGGACATCTGGATTCGCATCGAAAATCTATTCCGCAACAACAAAGAAGCCCGTGCTATTCAACTAGACAACGAGCTTCGCACCACCGAAATTAGAGATCTCTCCGTCGAGGACTACTGCCAGAAGCTCAAATCCATCTCTGATCTCTTAGCGAATGTTGACGCGCCGGTTTCGGATCGCACTTTGGTCATGTACTTGCTGAATGGTTTGAATGAGAGATTTGATAACATTACCAATGTCATTCAACATCACGAGCCATTTCCTACCTTTACGGTTGCTCGATCCATGCTTGAACGAGAAGAGAGTCGTCTGAAGAAATCGCTCAAATCAAAACCATCGGCAACTCACTCTGATCATGCTTCCCCTTCAACGACACTCACCGTCACATCACGCCCTCATCAATCCGAGGAACAACCACACCGATTCAACAACACTCGTGGTAACCGTCGCAACAATGGTATTCGCGGCCGAGGTCGTAACAACTATCAAGCTCGTCCAAACCATCCAGGTTGGGCCCAAAACAACTTATGGACAGGCCCATATCCACAATGGCAACCTCAACTTGGACCATGGAACTTCTGCCCATATCCAGGTGCATCTCGTGGAATCCTTGGCTCTCGTCCCTCTGCTTCGGTGTATCAGAATGCAAATGTTGCCGAGCAACACTTCCAACCCACCACCGACTTTGCAGAGGCATTCGCCACTGTGACTCTCCCTGATCCATCTGTTGGAAATTGGTTCATGGACACTGGCGCCACCACTCATCTTGCATCTTCCCCAGGTATTCTCCACTCTGTTCTTAATCATAATACCAATCAATCTGTCATTGTCGGCAATGGTTTCACAATCCCAACCACTTCCTCGGGCAATTCTACTCTTAAATCTGTTTCTCGTCCCCTTCATCTAAATAACATTCTTATAACTCCTCAAATTGTCAAGAATTTAATTTCAGTTCGTCGTTTCACAACTGATAATTGGTGCTCTGTCGAATTTGACCCGTTTGGTTTTTCTGTGAAGGATCTTCACTACCGGAAAACACTTCTCCGCAGTAATAGCTCTGGAGATCTATATCCGGTTCCCACTTCGTTACCTCAACCAACCTTGTCTTCCTCTCACTCTGCTTTTGCAACCTTATCATCGAGCTTTTGGCATAAACGGCTTGGTCACATCAATAATGAATCTCTTCGTTCTGTTCTTTCTCTAAATTCTTTGCCTTGTAATAAAGAAAGTCTTCATTTGATCTGTGAGGCTTGTCAACTTGGCAAACAAATAAAGTTACCATTTTTTCCTTCTACCTCCACTGTATCTCAACCTTTTGAATTGGTTCACTCTGATCTTTGGACTTCTCCCTTATCAAGTATAAGTGGAATCCGATATCATGTCTTATTTTTGGATCACTTTACTCACTATTTGTGGGTGTATCCACTTCGCCGAAAAAGTGAAGTTTTCTCCAAATTTCTTCACTTTAATGCGATAGTTCAAACACAATTCAATAGCAAAGTTAAATCTTTCCAATGTGACAATGGAGGAGAGTATAAAAACTCTAATTTTCATAATTTCTTCAACGCCAATGGTATTACGGTTCGTTATTCATGCCCTCATACTTCCCAACAAAATGGAAAATCTGAGAGAATGATTCGTACCATTAATAATGCGATTCGAGCATTGCTTTTTTCAAGCCAAGCTCTCGCCTACCTACTGGGTTGAAGCTCTTAACGTTGTTGTTCATCTTCTTAATATTCTTCCTTCCTCCTCTATGCAAAACCAAGTTCCACACTACCTTCTCTTCCATCAAAAACCCACTTATGATCATTTAAGAGTCTTTGGATGTTTATGTTTTCCCAATCTTAACCATTCAAACTTACACAAACTATCACCTAGAACGACGCCATGTCTCTTTCTAGGATATCCATCGAATCATCGCGGTTATAGATGTCTTGATCTTAAAACTAACAAGATCATTATATCTCGCCACGTAATCTTCGATGAGACAATATTTCCCGCTGCTCATACTCTTAATGATCCCACTCCTACTTATCAATTCCTTTCTCCTATTGATGATCCATCACCTATTTTTCAAACCATTCTTCAAACTCCTCCCCCTCAAACAACACCACCACCACAACCACACGCATCTAATCCTCTGCCACCGCCTCAAACAACCCCTGCTCCTAGGCCACCAAACCACTCTATGGCCACTAGGAGCCAACACGGTATTCGTAAGCCTCGAAATATCCTTTCTCTCCTTGCTACCTTTGTTTCTCCTCTTCCCTAAAACTACAAAATTGCTTTAAGAGACCCGAATTGGAACCCGACAATGACTAATGAACATGGTGCTATGCTTAAGAATAAGACTTGGACACTCGTTCCTAGACCGCCGGGAACAAATATTATCAGGTCCATGTGGCTATTCAAACACAAACAACATGCTGACGGCTCTCTTGCTCGTTATAAAGCCAGGTTAGTTACAAATGGAAAATCTCAAGAAGCAGGAGTAGACTATGATGAAACATTCAGTCCGGTTGTCAAACCGGCTACAATTCGCTCTGTTCTTCACACTAGTCTTGCTCGTGACTGGCCGATACACGTTCAAAATGCGTTTCTCTATGGCGAACTTGATGAAACTATTTACATGTTTCAGTCCCCTAGATTTGTCGATCCAACTCGTACGAATCATGTTTGCAAGCTACAAAAGGCAATATATGGCCTTAAACAAGCCCCTCGGGCCTGGAATTCTCGTTTCACTCGATTTCTAACCACCCTTGGCTTTGTCACAAGCAAGAGTGATGCTTCTCTCTTTGTTTACAGGAACGGGGCTGACCAAGCATACCTTCTTCTCTACGTCGATGATATTATTCTTACCGCTTCGACCAATCGTCTTTTGCAACATATCATTGGCCGTCTAAAAACAGAGTTTTCGATGAGTGATATGGGTCGACTTCATTATTTCCTTGGTGTTCAAGCAAAATTCAACTCTGATGGCATATTGATATATTAGGATTTTAGCCTAATTTACTTATTGTTTTGTGTTGCTTTTCGAGTCTTTTTGGTTCTTTTTGGTATCTTTGCAGGTTCTAGGATGCTTTGGAGCATGATTTGGAGCTGCTGGAGCTCTTTGAGGGAAAGGAGAAGAATTGGAGCAAAAAGAAGACTTTTCACCCGACCGAGCACCTGCTCGGTCTGTGCGAGCACCTGCTCGCCCCTTTTACCCAGACCCGAATCCGAGAAGCATTTATTCCTTGAAGCAACCGGCCTTGATAGGGCCCCACTCGCCAGATTCTCCCCTTGATAGCTCAGAAGTATCTCCTAAAGTTACTCCCCTTAGATGATGTTGACTTACCATTTTTAAGAAGATTTGATCCTCCCCTTAATGAGAGATCAAGACTTGGTGCAAATTAAGGAAGATGTTGACTGGATTGGAGGAGATCACGCTGGGAAATTAAAGGAGGATTTGGCCGAGCAAAAATAAGGAGACTTTGATTTGATTTTCAATTCTATTCGATTACTTTCTCTTCTACACTTGAAAAACCTCTATGTTCTCATTTTATTATTTCTTTCTCTTCTTCCTTTGGCTAGGTACTGCTCTCTTTCAGAAAGCTTGATATTGTTGACTTTGGAATTTTTAATTATTCTATTGAAACGTTTGTTTGGTTCCATCGTTGCTTAATTGTCAAGTCTCTGCCTTGGAGAAAATCATTACATTCCGAATCATTCCACAACAATTCCTTACTAGAGAAGAATTCTAAACCCCCTTTCATTTTCCATTTTCCATTATGAATTCTTATCTATTGATTGTTGCATTTGATTTGACCATGTCCGAGTAGTTTCATAACTAAGTTGGGGTGATTTCAATGGTGATTTAGGATCTTAGATGGTTGAGCCAAATAGGGTAATCTTATGTCTTCATCTCTAGGAAGTCTTAACGCTTAGGCTAAATTGATCACTTAGTCTATGATCTCTAGGTTTAATCTATTCACCGAAAATGATATAGGTTGCTAGAATTACCATTGATGAGCATTCGGTGGTAACCAAAACGCCATTGATCGTTGCCATCAAGTGTGAACATATCGAACCATTGCATTAAGGCTTGTTTACTTCATTACTAAATCCACTCGGAAGTTTAGGTATTTAGGTTGTAGACAAAGATATTGATACGCCGCCGAAAGCGGGGCAATATTACATTCATGTTTGAGTTCTGGACCGTGTTCAATTAAACTCTGAATAGATGCTCAACCTAAGTATCCGAAATCACCGGAGAATCATCTCGGCTTAGTGCTTTTATCATCTGTTTTAATCCGATTTTTATTCCAAGCACCTGCTCTATTGCATTGAGCACCTGCTCGTTACCATTTCCAACTATTTAATTTATCTTAGCTTTATTTTAGAACCTATAAATTCATAGTGTAACCTTGGTCTCTGTGGATTCGATACCTCTTATACTACTGCTCTTGTCTGTACACTTGCAGTTTATTTTGGGTTAAAACTCGAGACATCACATATTCTTAAGTCAAACAACTTATGCCTTAGACATCATTGATCGCGCCGGCATGAGAGAGTGCAAACCTTGCTCCACACCAGTTGATTTGAAAGCTAAGCTCTCTGCCACCTCTGGGAAATCTATAGCAAATCTGACTGAATATCGTTCTCTCGCGGGAGCTCTTCAATATCTTACTTTTACTCGACCCGACATCTCTTACGCTGTCAATCAAGTCTGCTTGTTCATGCATGACCCTCAAGATGATCATCTCACCGCTCTTCGACACATTATCCGATATATTCAAGGTACATCGACACACGGTCTCCAAATCCAAAAAGGCTCAATGAATGATCTCACTGCCTATAGTGATGCGGACTAGGCCGGTTGTCCTGACACGCGCCGTTCAACATCCGGTTATTGTCTTTACCTTGGCCCCAATCTCATCTCATGGTCCTCGAAGCGCCAACCAATAGTGTCACGGTCCAGCTCGGAAGCCGAATACAAGGGTGTTGCCAATGCCGTAGCTGAGGTGTGTTGGCTGCGAAATCTTCTCCTTGAGCTCCATTTCCCAATCACCAAAGCTTCCATAGTTTATTGTGACAACATCAGTGCCGTGTACTTATCAAGCAATCCAGTCAAACATCAACGGACGAAACATATCGAAATCGACATTCATTTCGTTCGGGAAAAGGTTAAAATGGGTCAAGTTAAAGTTCTCCATGTTCCCTCCTCTCTTCAGTTTGCTGACATCTTCACCAAGGGGTTACCGTTATCTCTGTTTTCTGAATTTCGTGACAGTTTAACCGTCCAAAAATTTGACGCTTCAACTGCGGGAGAGTGATAGATATTCAAAATATATTGCATTTACTGTAATTGTTTTGATTAAGCTAGAATCATGTGATTGATTTGATTAGGCTAGAATCATGTGATTGATTTGATTAGAATCCCTGTAATTATGTACAATGTCTCTGTATATATTCTCTAAGATGAATGATAAGAAGGACAAGGGAAATTTACAAACTTTCAAGACTTTGCGAGCGGAGAGATAAAGCAGATGACGCGATAAAGAATCTGCAATGGCCTCAGGTCGGCTCTAGAAGGAATGGTGATGTATAATCTCGAAAGAATCGATTAGCTTTTCCAAAAGAAGTTAGAAATGTTAAGAAACCTGCTTATAGTACGGTAAACCACACACAAAATGTCCGAAGCAGAGCCGTTGCGTAATACGCGAGTGCGAGGAGAGTGAAAATGTTCCTAAAGAGTGGATAATGTAACATGACATTCATCTTGAACAGTCTCTTCATTTCCTCCAAATGTTACATATAAAAGCAAAATGAAAATCTTCTACTTTATTAACCTTTCGATTTCTTCTCTTCTATGCATTGGAAACTGTTGCTTGAACTTGCCAAATGATATTATCGATGACCCTTGCTTCGACATACATGGTGATCGAGCCAATCCGACCAAAATTGATGTAATATTTGATCATAACGGTAAAAGTTTTCATTACTGATTTGTGTATTTTTTCTTTGTAGTTTTACAAGAAACTTAGATCAAATAGAGTTCTTGTATATTTCAAAAAGACATTTCACTATATTCTTGTAGGGTAATGTTCTTTAAGAAAAAAAAAAAACAATATTTTATTAAGATATAATTCCAAAATATGATATTAATTTATAATATTATATTATCTTTTAGGTAATTTTAATATCCAAAACAATTTCTGCATAATTTCCGATATCAGAAAGAGTTTTCGAGAGCTGTGGACTATGTTTAACACTTGACAACTCTTCATTACACGAATCCCAGTTCGCTACTACATCCGAGACCTTTGAGTTTAAGGTGCCAATGTCTTTGGATGCCAAAGCTGCAAGGGCACCATCAAGATCGTGAATTAGCAATCCATACATTTCTAAGCAATCAGAATAAACATTCTTAGAATGAGGATCTGTCGCGCTTTTTGCGAGTGAGTTGAATTGCTTCTGTACATTTAAAGCATCTCGTGACGCATAATTCATCAACAATTTTACAACACCAGCAAAATCTAATGTTTTTGTTGCAGGAGTCGATTTAAAGAAGTTGAAACAGAAAGCGGGATGAGGGGCTGTTGAGCAGATGGTGTTGACCTCACTTTGTGCTAATTTTATATTGAATCTTCCATATGATGAGGTAACGAGAAAAAACATCATCGCTGAAAGAACCAATAAAAAGTTGTTTTTGATATACACAACCTTTTTAATAGGAAGATCCTGTTCTCTTTTTTGTTGGTATAAATATTTGAGAATTGTTGAGAGATTTATATAGGCTGAGTTCAAACAGATCTACAAAAAGTTTTTAGTAATAACATTATTTGTTTGGTCAAAGTGTTTAATTATGTACCATTCATAAATAAGGTTGAGTCAATAACAACACTATGCCAAATATATCAATTTGTTTTTTTTTTTGTTTTTGGGCAATAGCGTCAAAGTAATATTCGTTATTTTTGGCAGTAGCATTTTCAAAGCAGTCAAAATATATACTGCATGCGTCTATACTATATTATACATTCATGTATCCACTATATACTATTTTTATGGTTAGTCTTTTGGATTTAGGATTTAGTAATATAGATTTAGAATTGATTTAAGTATGGATTACAATAAATAGTATAACATGTCATTCTATTCTCTGCGTTTATTTATTTTTTGATCAAATTCTCTGCGTTTATATATAAACCAATATGTTACTATTAGAATATTATTCACTAATTTGAAAAATGGTGTCCATTTAAAAAATAAATAAACTGTCAGATGCTATAAAAATGTTTAAATATGGTTCAGAGATTTAATCACTTTAAATTAAGATATTATATTAACAATAGAATTAAAGATATGGGTAAATTTTTTGTTTTATACAATACTAAACTAAATAATATTGTGTTTGATTGGTAACCGTTTCGTAAAAGCTTACAGTCACTTTACAATTTGTAACATTTTAGATTGTACCAATCATAATAGCGATACTAAAAACGTTACACTCAACTTTTTTTTGTACAACTAAAGTAAATTTCATAGTTTTGCACTATGTTCACAACTTACTACTAAAAAACTTATACTTTATGAGGTACCAATCGGACCGAGTAAAAAAGAATAAGATATGTTGTATTTTCATTATACATTTTTTTTGTCAACATATTCTCATTATACATAACACAACAAATAATATCTCATAAGCCATTATTACTTGAATTCGAGGGTATTTTGTCGAAATGGCATGAAAATGGTTACTTTATGCCATTTACGGCTGAGAGAGATCATCGAATCTGAGTTTTGTGAGGTGAGTTTGCTGGACGAAGCGATTGCAGCGGCGAGAGAAGGCCGTGGAATCAAGAGAGCACAAGTGAATACTTGCCTCGAAGTGGCTTTATGTCGGCTCTAGAAGAAATGGTGATGTATAATCTTGAAAGGATCGATTAGCTTATAGTAAACTAAAGAACACACAAAAGAGGATCGAGCGAATAAAACTGGAGATGCTTATTAGACATTGTAAAACTGAAGATGCTTGCTTATACATTTAGTGGATAGTGGTGATGAAAGAGTTAAAATGTGATCAAGTTGTTATAGACGCGCGTCGAAGCAGAGCCTTTGTGTAATATGCGAGTGCCAGGAGAGTGAAACTGTTCCTATAGAGTGGATAATGTAACATTACATTCATCTTGAACACTCCCCTCATTTCCTACAAATGTTACATATAAAGCAAAATGAAAATGTTGTACTTTTTCAATGTAGTTAGTGAGTTCTATTAAAAGATTACCTCTTGTGGGTAATCGCCGTTATCCAACTGCGAATTTATCAAAACTTTTGCAGCACGATGAACCGGTAAAGGGTCTAGCTCCATCTGACCACTCATAATTAGTACCATCAATGCTTGTCCTGTATTCACCAAATTTGTTCTGTTTCCATCCAAAGGAGTATATTCTTTGTTAGGACACGAGAGATGACTTTCACCCCAACCGCCTTCTTCGTTTTGTGTTTCGAGAAGGAACCGAATTGCTTTACGAATCGCCTCACAGTTACGGTACGTATTGCCCGCATCCACTAGACCTCTTACCGCATAAAAGGTACCATATATGAAACACACTCCCCAATTTCCGTACCATGAACCATCCGGCATTTGTAAGTCCTCTATGTATTTCACTCCCTTTGTTATAAACCTTTCGATTTCTTCTCTTCTGTGCATTGGATATTGTTGCTTGAACTTGGCCAATGCTACTATCGCCGACCCCGTGCATTCTACATACCTGATTATCGATCTGATACCTTAGTAAAGTAAATATTCAATAAAAGAAATAAAGTGAAGAAAGAAAGGAAGTAGTACTCATGCTCCACGGTTGTGTTTTCCATAAACTCCACTGGACTAAGCCACTGCATTGACATGAGGCATTTTTACACTAGATCACTCTTTTTTTTTTTTTTCATTTATATCCACAATGTATTCTTGAAACTAAGAAAAAAAAACAATTAATGGTAGCAAGTAAAATGCATAAGTGTTACCTCTAGCCAGTTTTTACCAAGAGCTGGCTCCCACGCCGATACACCTCCATTCTTGCTCTGTTTTACATTATCAAATTTTAAGTCACCAAGAAACAAAGTTAGTTTTTGTACCAACGTGTACAAGAATTTTATTTTAAATCAATTTTTATTTACCTGCAAATTGAGGATAAAATTGACAGCATCATAAAGTCTCTTTACATCCATTTTCTCACCAATGATCTCGGATGGTATGCTTTCAAAGATCAGGCAACACTAGTGGAGGTTAAGATGAGTTAGTATATAAGCGACATGGAATCACAAAATTTGTCAAGAAATCTCCAAGTTAACTAATAGTTGTTGTAACAAAAATTGTGGCTATGTTGACCAATTCTTGGAGGTACCTCTAAACTCTCAGCAGTACAATCAGAAACAGGCCATCCTTGATCTTGGTCCGAAAAAGTCCATCCACCTTTTGTAATCTCTCGGAACATTTTCCTATGGTCACCAGGAGGATTCTGTGTAATCTGAGATTTCTTCAAGAAATCGTATCCTTTGACCAACGTTGATCTAATGATCTCATCATCAACAACATCAGTAGCAGCTAACATGACTTGGAGCGATAAGGCGGTATCCCACAACTGGCTACCAAAAGACTGCACCAAGTAACATCCATCTTAATGTAACTCAGAGTTTTGAGAGGCAGAAGAATATAGATTTACCCAAATACACAACTTTTAACCTGGATTTTCAGACCATCCTCTCCGATCCATATACAATCCGGGATTCGAGCAAGATGCTTCTTAAAGTAATCACCACTTGAGTCTTCTATCCAACAAGCAAGCATATGAAACGGCTATGTAACCAAAAAAAAAAAAAAAGTTTTTTCACATCAAAAATTATTTTTAAAAAATCATGATATGTAATCTAGTGGTTTGTGTTAATATTGTAATTGATTTGCTATCCAAATCCAAATTCGCATAATGCATGTTGACATTCAAAAGTCGGAAAATAATATATACCTTTTGTACACATCCACCAGTAATGTATCGAGTGGCTTCATCATGGTAGTGAATTAGTTCCATCGTTTTTCGGAGAGCTCTTTCTCTTATGAGCTTGTTGAAAGGCCATTGATTTAAAACATTTTCTGAGAACATATGAATACTTTTCCAGAACAAATTTTGTATACACGATTGTGGATAGTATAAATCCTCCTGCATCATCATCACCATAACATTTTGTTGTTTAAGTTTCCATTGTTTATATTTGTTTTGCATGTTAGACAAGTGTGTGCTTAACTTCAAATAAAATCTAAAAAAATATATATCAACATATAAACAAAAAAAAGTTTCAAATCTGCGTTAGATTATCAATCACAATCAATGCATAGGATGTATACTTTTGCGCATTGTTGGCGAGCTAGGCTCCAATCAATTTTGTTGTAAGGTTGAGGATAGAGATCTTCTCGGAGTTGCGCGATGAGAGTTGTTGGGCTAGCGACAAATTTTTTGCCGTACAAGTATGAGACGCCCATGAAAATGTCCCGGAAATAAATCCAAAGGGTACCTGCGTTGATGAAAATACTTCATAAAATTATTGGACCGACTCGTTACTAATTGAAGAAAATGTTAAATACATCATAGAAATTCATGTGGAACCTCCATTGATGGGAGAAGAAGAAGGGAGCATCCAAAACTCAGGCGGTATCGGTTTGCAACCAGACCAATCATACACTCCAAGAACCTATGTATGTGAGCAAATTAATTAAGGACATTCCGTTAGTTGATGAAATTAAAAAAATATGACGTTTTAACAAATTAAGATGAATTGTAGATTATATAAGTGATGTATATACCGAAAGCCAAATCTTTCCAATCAAGGGCGTATAGGTGGCACCACCGTGGTCGAGGATCCACTTCCGAGCCCTTGCGCAAACACTTTCTTGACCATCATGATCGGGCTCTATCCCGAAAATTCTTAGACTAATGTAGTTGATGACCGTACAGAACATAACACTGTGGCTCTCCACATCTAGTCCCCACCCACCATCATTGTTCTACATATGAAGCATGGTACGTATGTATGTAGTTTATATATCAGTCCCTTAAGGTTTACGAGTAGCAATTTTTTATTTGACGGCCCTTAGTAGCAAATATTTATCTATCTTGTTCTAGTTGATTTGAAAACAATATGTACTATAGTAAACCTTAAACACAAGAGTTATTAATGAAATAACAAATCTAGACAAAAGGGTATATTTGCCTCAATTTGTTCTTGTCTATTTATTTACCTTTTAATAGTTTATCCGAGTTCACCCAAAATCATAACAAATCTATTGGTATATATGTGTCACATATACCTGATGGATGTACATGTAACGCAATAGCTCTTTGCGATGCTCCAATGAGAAGACTTGATCCAGATGCCCAGTGATGTACAAGCATATGACCTATGAATTGTTTTCATTTTTAAACATATTATTAATTGGTTTTTAAGAGTCAGTCACTAAGTACTACAGTATATTGATAAATAACCAAATAGAGTATGCGTAGCTCACATAAGGGGCGTTGAAGAACATGGAACCAGAATTTTCAGCAGGCCAATGTCCATCATCGGCCTGCAAGGCCGCGAAATAGAGAACCCCTCTTTTTAGTGCCGTATTGGCATCTTCATAAGCTATCTTCTCTGCATCCTCTATTCTCACTCGTGGAATCTTTTGCTTGAAATTTTTCTCCCTTAGAAACTTTACAAAATCATGCCACCAAAAAAGGAAAAAATTATATGGTTAGTTTTGCTAATTATTTTAAAGATGGACGATCTAGACTACCCGGATTTGGTTTCAAGTTTTTGTGTTGTTTATGAGCATTTACATAGTTTTGCTGACCTTAAACACATATGGCTCTAAGGTTCGAACTACGTATATACCAAAAACTGAAAAATTACTCCCACTGGTTCAAAATATAGGACGTTTAACGAAAAGCGCATAGTTTAAGATATATTTGACTTTAAACAATTCAACTAATCATAATAGTGGTTACAACATACTAATCAATTTATAATTTTCATAAAATTTTGAAAATATTTTATAGTTTTAAAAAAAATCTCTAAAATATCTTATATTATGAAACTAAGAGAATAGTGTAGAAGGTCACCTGGAAGCGCCAAAGTAGATCAGCACTAGGCTTGATAATAGACCGATTGGCAGAGAAATTATGTCGAGCGTTATTGACCTCAGCGAGTTCCTCAGGAGAGCCTGCGTCTTCATCAAATTCCCAAATTTGCCTACCGGCATAATTGTTGGTTGTGAACAAGTAGGTCTTGTCTCCAGCTTCAGCTCCAATTCTCAGCCTCCACATTGTTGTATCAATCCTCCTCTCTAGCCCTATATAGTTAAACACTAAGAACAAAGACATTTAGGATATATTTTGTGCAAGTAAAGGCTTATTATATGTAACTATGATCTTACATTGACGAGCTTGTCTCTCATTAGGGAAAGAGACTAGTAACGCCTATTTATATAGTTTTTAGTGGATGGTTCAATCTAATTATTGCTTAAAAGTAGAAAGATTACGTAACACTTCGTTACCATGAAATAGATATATAATTTATATTTTATTATTTTACGTACATTGGCTATCGTTTTTCTCTTTCTATAAAGAGCTATACATATCACATGTGTGCGTGCATTGCTAACCAGACTATTCATTACTCCCTCTGTTTTCGAAAGATTGATTTTTTGGGTTTTTTTCTTGTTTTTGAAAGATTCATTTTCTACACTTTATTTTATGCTTTTACGTTTTACCAAGTGATTAAATAGTTTTTTAATCAATTAGAAAGAAAAAATTAGTGTGACGTAGGTAATAGAATAATTAGAAAACAAAAAAGTAAGTCAAAAAGTAAAAATAAATAATTAGTTAACACATTTATTATTTATTGTGTCTGTGTGAAAAACCCCATATATCACATATGTGCGTGCATTGCTAACCAGACTATTCATTACTCCCTCTGTTCTCGAAAGATTGACTTTTTGGATTTTTTTTCTTGTTTTTGAAAGATTCATTTTCTACACTTTATTTTATGCTTTTACGTTTTACGAAGTGATTAAATAGTTTTTTAATCAATTATAAGAGAAAATTAGTGTGATGTAGGTAATAGAATAATTGGAAAACAAAAAAGTAAGTCAAAAAGTAAAAATAAATAATTAGTTAACACATTTATTTATTGTGTCTTAAAATGTGTGAAAAACCCAAAACATCAATCTTTCAAGAAAAGAGTGAGTATTCATTATTTTCGTGATCTTCAAACTTTTTATCTGTAACCTTCACTTTTAGAATCATGTACTATTCATCTAATTTTGACAACATCTATTAATATGAATTATAGAGTACAGAGTAAATGCTGGTGGTTGTAACTTGTAACCACCAAACTAGCGTCGGATTTCCATAGTTATCTCAGTATAGTTGCATTAATTACGTGCAAGATTACTTTAGTAAAAACAAATGAGACCATATAATACTCTAGAAACTTAATTAATTGATTCATATCTTCCAAGTCCCAATTATGCTAGCTAAAAACCTTAAACAACACTATTATCTTTGAACGGCAGAAATAAATGAGGTAGCTTGGAAAATGGCGATAATGGTTGACTCAAATCACAAAGATCGTATATGTAGTTGTCATACTCAATTATACAATTTTTGGTTTAGGCTAATCTTATATCATGTATTTTTTGTGATAAAAAATTTATATTGGAAGTTATTTATTGCTGGATTCCAAACCGTAGCACTTGTAGTCTTCCATATGAACCGCCCTTGGTTTTGTTTGTTTAGAGTAGGGCTGGAAATTTGGATATTCGGTTCGGATTCGGATAATATCCAATAGGTTTCGAATATTTTGGATAGAAGGGTTTAGGATCCGTTTAGGAACCGAAATATATTCGGTTCTGTTCGGTATTAATCGGTTTTGGATCGGTTCGGCTTTTAAACTAATTACCCAAAAAATTTGGTTTTTATTCGGTTCGGTTCAGTTCGGTTTCAGATATTTTTACTCAAACTACAACAAAATATCCGAAAATATCCGAAAATGTCCAATAAATTCAAAAAATTATATTATTTTTTAATAAAAAAATGAAACAATACACATAAATTGGGTTTTTTTTATCCAAACTATCGTTCCATACCTAGAATAATTAAACTAGCCGAATAAATCTTAATATTAACAAAATCAAAATTGTAAAATTTATCCATATTTTATGTACATATCCAACCTAAAACCAAAATATTTATGGGATAATTTATGTTTTGGATATTTCGGATATCTATTCGGTTTTCAGTTCGGTACTGGTTCGGTTTTGGTTTTTTGGTTTTTCGGTTTTTCGGTTCTAGACATACATGATCAATGAGGTATTCTAAAAAATTTGGTTCGGATAATTTCGGATTAGTTTTTCGGTTCTGGGTATTTTTCTAGGCCTAGTATAGAGACTTTAATGGGGGAAATGTTGAGCTTTTGACATTATTCAAGACTGAAATTGAGTTTTTGTTGTAATATTATTAAAATTGTGAGGTACATTTATAATATCTCACATAAGAAGATGATGAATCTAACATAGTAGATAATAAATGACATGGACCAATCAACTTGTTACCATTTGGTTTCCAAATCCATGCGGAAAAATACAAAACAATGCTCAATAAATAGTCACTTACCATCAACAACCAATAGCTCAACTGGTAAAGACCTCTAGGCAAAACTTAGAGGTCGTTGGTTCGAGTGGTTTTTGGGACGAAAACTAATATTATATGTTGTGGTTTCGGGCATGGAGGATTACGAATTTCGGCCCCGAACTTCCTGGTAATTAAAAAAAATAATAATAATAATAGTCACTTACCATTTCATAGCAATGATTTTCACAACATATCCATACAACGCACATCGACTTAGATGTGGGCTTATTTCATTCACTTAGCATATTTGAATTTACACATGAGAATAAAATATGATCTTCGAGTCACTTGGTGGAAGAATGAGAGATGTTGATTTGGATGCCATTGAGGAAAGAAGGCCAGTGGCGTACGCATAACCTCACATTCTTGCGCTAATGAGAAATCGTAGTTGGTGACAAGATAATGAAGGAAGATTGAAATCTGAAGCATTGCAAACTCTGCACCTACGAATTGTCTTACTCCACCTCCAAACACCATGAATGTCTTTGATCCCTTCAACAAATCTTTCCCCTGTTTCAAATTTTCATCAATTCTTGAGTGATTATAAGATTAATTACACATTTTAGATGATTTACATAAACTAGAATAAGTATATATACCTCCCATCTCCAAGGATTAAACTCTAATGGATTCTCGTATATCGCAGGATCATAATGAACCACGGTAGGTGCAACGGCCACCATCCAACCCGCCGGAATTGTATATCCTATTACCATTTTTCCACCGAAATGTTCTTCTTTTTTTTTTATAAACAAAATGTTCAACTTAGAGGAATATATGTAAAATATTTTTGAATAAGGGGCCACATTTGAGTAAGTACTTGCCTTTGATTTCAACATCTTTTGCAGCCTTTCTAAACATAACAGGAGCAAGATTCGCCAGTCGAAGACTCTCATTGATCACCTGCGTCTAGCGTATATTTCGTTTCCGTAAGCAAATTTATCATGTTATACTTGAAGTTATACATACATATATAAAGTTACCATGTTGGTGAAAGTCATGCTCTTTCTATATTCTTCCCAACTAACTTCAACTCCCATATCTACTCTGTTTTGAAGGATCACCTTATGCTCTCTCTGCCACATTACAAGTATACCAAGTAAAATCCATGCTTCTTCGTCTGCTTTAAATGAGAGAAAAGTTTTTAGCTTCTATAATATCGGTATATCTATATATATTACCTTCAATTCCGCCAGAACTTTAGGATTTTCAGCAATAAATTTTACGGCCAAGCTAGTGACTATTGAGGTAGTATCCTTAGCTATAACAGGAAGAGTGAAGATGTGGTTTGAAGATGATTTTTTGTTAAAAATATCATCTCTTAGCATAGTGTTGAGGAAATCTCCATGCTTCTCTCCTGACTCGATCCTCGTGAAGAAAATGTCATTTATCACTTGCATCGCGGCTCTTCGTGCCTAGATGCAATCAAATAGTGAAAAACTAAACCAATATATAAGAGTCTCCAAAAAAACTAAATACGCAAAAAAGGTACTCACCATTATTGCTTTGTAGAGAGATTTCCAAGTAGAAAATGTATATAATGATTTAAACCAATCAATTGCCTCCTTAACATCTAATGTCCCCTTGCTAGCCATTGACCTAAGATGTTCGCGGGTTGTTCGGTCCATGTCTCTCATCATATTACGCTTTAAGCCCTCAAAGCTAAGAAATTGTAAAGTGATTTGTTTAGCACGTTTGTGGATGTTCCCATGTTTGACTAACAAGTTACCTTTTCCAAACACCTTGGCGAAACCATCCGGATAACCAAATAAGAAAGACTTGTTCTCTTGTCGAAAAATATCGAAAATCACATCCGGATCCGTTGTATTGTAACCACAGTTTTGGATCCAAAAATGTTGGTCCGAAATAATGGCCCGTATCTGTATACAACCACAAACATATATATATATATATACATGGTAAGTTTAATTTCTTAAAATAAGGATCATATAAAAAAGAAAGATTGGAGTTGAAATATTATGACTTTATCATCCTCTTCTTGATGAAGGGTGAGATCTCGTAGAATCCATGAGGCGTAAAGAATTCGATTGTCTCTCCGATGACTGGAAAACCCATTGATCCTGGTGGTAACTTGCCATTGCACTTAGGATTTGACCATCGGTATAACCATTGGCTAATCCTCACAACCAATAAAGCTATAGCACATATTGCAAAGTTCCAAATGAAGCTCATTTTGATTTGCCTTCCAACCACCACTTCAGATATTGGGTGAGTCTTAAATCGAAGAGAAGAAATCCTGTTAAGAAAAACATAATTTTTTATGGAAATCCTATCTTTATTATTTTTTCTCTTTATTTTATATAAGAGAATCCATGGAATATAAATTATGATTACATTATCTAATCATATTTTCTAAATATTTTTTCTAGATAGTCTAGTAATTTTTATATAACATAATATAGTTAAATTATTAAATATTATATCCAATTAAGATCATATACCTAATCGATTAAATAACACCCTTCACGATCACATTAATTATAAAGTTAGAGACATCAAATTTTATATAATAAGATAAGATTGACTAAACATAATTAATGAAAATCTATTTTATCTTGATTGATGGCTCTCATTAACAATAAAATAAATTTGCTCATAAAATGACATGTGTTTGTGAACTTTGTATCTTTCTGATTTCTCAAATCATACCTTCTTCACAGACGTCAGTCTATAGTCCATAAATGATATACATTGAGAGTTTATAATACCTTCTATATTGACTCTAGTCCATGGATGATACTAAACATTTTCATAACGTTTACTCCTACGCGTTTGGATTGTTTTATTTTCACTTTTTTTTTTTTGTAGAAACAGATAGAAGTTTCTTTTAACCTTTATTTGAGAATAAATTCGAAATGCAGAAGAAATTATTGAATTGTCTTTTGCAACGCCTCTGCTTGTCTTCCTCTGCTTATCAAGAAATTAAATAATTTGGTAGATTACATATTATAAACCTGATTCTCAAGATTTGATGTGAATCATGGTTCACTTGGGAGACTTGGGGAGATATTTATAAGAAGTTACTTGGTGAAGTGAAGGAATGGTGCCCTAATCAACTCGCATTCTTGGACTACCGAGACATCGTAATATGCGAAAAGATGGTGAAGGAACATTGCGATTTGAAGCCTTGCAAACTCTGCTCCTGCACAGAGTCTTACTCCACCACCAAACACCATGAATGTTTTTGATCCCCAAATCATTTCTTTTTCCTGTCAACCAAAAATTCCATTGAGAGTCTTAAGTATACAAAATGTTACAAAGCATATTTGGAGAGAAAAGTGATTGAAAGTAGATTAATATAAGTATATATACCTTCCATCTCCATGGATTAAACTCCAAAGGGTTTTCATATATTTCTTTATCGAAATGAATCAACGAAGGCGACACAGCTACAATCCAACCCGCTGGAACTGTGTATCCTGATTGTTAATTACCAACATTTTCCCCAGAAAAAAATCAATATTTGAATAAGCTTTATCTATATATAGTTTCTGATTAGTGTCACGCTTGAGAGTACTATATACTTGCCATTGATTTCGACATCGTTCACAGCCTTTCTGAACATTACATTAGTCAGGTTTGCCATTCGAAGAGTCTCATTGATCACCTACGCGCAATGTACATTCCATTTTTTCTTAAGGTTCCCCATTGTATACTTGGATTGTTTTTTTGGAATTGAATGTAAAGTTGTACGTAAACTACATCAACTGTTACATGATTTTGAGATTTTGATTTAGAACTATTACATCTATGGAATTATGAAAAATTTACCATGTTTGTGAAAGTCATGTTGTGTCTGTATCCTTCCCAGCTAACTGCAGCTTCCTTATCGTCTCTATTCTCTACTAATACCTTATGCTCAAACTGTGTCACATTATCTGTGGCTTTATCAAACTCCATTTATATTTCTTCTTAAGATGATAGCAAAAGTTAAGGTTATTGGTTCGGTATATATTACCTTGAGTTCTGCAAGAACTTTTGGGTTTTCGGATATGAATTTCAAGGCCAAAGCAATACCATTAGCAGGTCCTTCTTTGGCAATGACTAATAAAGAGAAAATGAGGCTTATCGCCGATCCTTCATCCAAAATGGTGCCATCTTTCTCCGACTCTTCAAGCACTGTGTCGAGAAAATCTCCACACTTCTCTCGTGTCTCTTTCCTCCTCTCTAAAACTTCCTTTAACACCCTGGTTGCTTCTCTACGGGCCTGGACACAACAATACAGTTTTACAAGAGTATGTCAAAACTAATTCGATGTGAGTTGAATGGCTCATATCCCTTATATATGAGTAAATGTCTAGTACTTTTCAATGTGAGATTCTTAACATTACTACATGTAGTATATATTAGACGAGTTCTTGATTACATTATTAGTTGCTAATATAGTAATCCCTTGAAAACTAAGTGAAAAAGGTGTTTGTCACCTTAAAGACTTTTTTCAAAGCCTTCCATGTAGAAAGAGCAAAAGGTGACTGAAACCAATCATGACTAAAGGCCATGAAATTATCAATAAGCTTTGTTTTTGTGTCTTGTTTGAGGTTACTTATCATCTTCGGTGTCATGGTCTCCATTACCAACTGCAAAGGAAAAGTTATTCTAGCAGAAATTGAAAGGTGTAAAAAAAATAAAAGATATGTACTTACTTACTTTTGAAACTGCATCCCTAACACTGAATGCCTCCTCACTAGCCTTTGATCTAAGATGATCACGGATCGCTTGGTCCATGTTTCCTATAACCTTTCGCTTCAAACCATCCGGTCCAAGGAGATGGAGAGTGATTTGTTTGATGTACTTGTGGATGTTCCCTGTCTTGAAGAACAAGTTATCTTTTCCAAGAACCTTTACAAACATGTCCGGATAGCTAAACACGAAAGACTTATTCTCTTGCCGGAAAATCTCAAAGTTAGTATCTCGGTCTGTTGAAAATACAGTTTTGGAACCAAGAATGTTCGTTCGAAATAAAGGCCCATACCTAAAACATTTTACATATGTACCACACACATCAAGTTTAAAGTTTGTGGCAAAGCAACATAAACCATAACTTAAACCTCCATTGAAATTTAAAGTTTGGAAATAATTGGTTATTAATAATATTATTTTGTATATTGTCGTCTCAAATTTAAATCGAAAAATTATATTAGGAATTCAGTTGTTAGACACCTTTGCTTAATTTTGTCAATCATTTTCCAAATTTCAAATAGAACAACTATACAAAATATCATTATCCTTAAAGTAATTAAAAACGTAATTTGATGTTTTTGAAAATATATGAATAAAAAAATGAGAATAATCACAAATCTTAGTATTATGGACATCTATAAATTTTGGACCGCGTCTAACATAAATTAATACAAACGTCTCTTCACGTTTTAAGAAAGAAATTATATTGAGAGCGAGTGAAATCTAACCTTAACAACCTCTTTTTGAAAAAGGGTTGGATCTCATAGAATCCATGAGGCTTAAAAAAGTCGATTGTCTCTCCAATGATCGGAAAACCCATTGACCCCGGTGGTAACTTGCTAGTGGAATTAGGGTTAGCGTTTGACCATCGGTACAACCAGTGGGTGATTTTCACAACCACTATAGCTATAGACATAGTCAACATGGCAACGTTCCACATGAGACTCATCTTACACTGCCTCAGTTCTTGACCTTTACTAACTTTAGTTTAGATTATGTAGAGATCCTGTACATAGCCTTATTATTCTTACAAAATAAAATGTTAAGAGAGAATAACTAGTTGAGTTGTCTCATCAAATTATGTCATATCATTTTATATGAATTATTTTATATCCTTGATAACTATATTTAGTTAAATTAAAGATAAATTGATTTCATTCACTTAATAATCTTATTAGTATTTTAATTCAATAAAATTATATATAGTAGTTATAATATATATATTTGATAGGATAGGACACATATATGTAAGAATATAGAGTTCTACAAAATTACTAAGAATTACAAAATTTATCCCTTAGTTAATGCCATTATTATGATATTGTGTCTAAGAATATTAGCCTTTGCTATGAATAATAACAAACATAAACAGATGTAAATTGACTTTAAAATTTCTTACTAAAAAAACAGGAGACCCAAATGGGAGAAAGTATAAAGAAAAATATGTTTTATACACCATCGAAGATTTAATGGCAAAACTTAATATGGAATGGTTAAACTAGTTGATCAATTTATCTAAAGGTGTTGATTATTTTAATTGTTTTTTTCTCCACATTAATTGGTCACCAATCTCACTCTTGTATACTAAAGCTGATATGTATAAAAAATCTTTATCAGTAATCAGGTTAACACAACCCTCTTTGGTAATTAACCAATTAAAAAAATTTGAAGTTGTTGTCTTCCACAATGACGTTGTTAACTTGGTTAGTTCAATTATCATCATAATCATGTTTTAAGCTGGGGGGAAATTTCAGAACAAGAAAATTCTACTTTGAATGCTCCTTTCACAGAACATATATAGTAGAGTAAACAAGATATTAGCAGTAGTAACAATAATGGTGCTGATCAGATTTAAAGGTGATCAAATTCTCCGGAGAGCTTTTGTGTAATATGTTAATGCCCAAAGAGTGAACATGTTCCTATAAGTTGGATAATGCAGCAACAAATTCATCTTATAAGCTCCCCTTATTTCCTACAAAATTTTAAATCAGTATCATTTAAGTATATCATAGTAGCCAACATCAGACTACAGTCTAGTGGGCAAATAACAAGAACCAACCTGTTGTGGGAAATCACCGTTATCCATTTGCGAATTGATCAGCACTTTTGCGGCGCGATGAACAGGCAATGGATCTCTATCCATCTGACCACTCATAATTAGAACCATCAGTGCTTGTCCTGTATTCACCACATTGGTCTTGTTTCCATCCAAAGGAGTATATTTCTTGTTGGGGCATGATAGATAACTCTCACCCCAACCGCCTTCAATATTCTGTTTCTCGAGAAGGAACAGAACCGCTCTATGAATTGCCTCACAGTTATGGTAAGTCTTGCCTACTGTCACTAGACCTCGAACTGCAAAGTAGGTCGCATAAATGAAGCAAACACCCCAATTTCCGTACCATGAACCATCCGGCCTTTGCAAGTTCTCTATATATTTCACTCCCTTTGTTATGAAACATTCGATCTCTTTCCTTCTATGCTTTGGAAACTGTTTCATGAACTGAGCTAATGCTACTATCGCCGACCCCGTGCATTCTAGAGACCTTAAAATTGTTCGATACTATAAATCCAAGCAGCAAGATTTGTTGATTAATAAAAAAAAATTAAAGAGAAAGTCATGAAAGATTGTATACTCATGCTCGACGATTGTATCTTCAACAAACTCCACGGGATTAAGCCACTGCATTTTATTTTTATGCATTGTTATACATGATATCACCTTTACATTTTTTCCGTATCATTAGCACAAATCACTATATTACAAGCTCGGTAATACTTTTCATTCATTTTGTAAAATATATGTTACCTCTAGCCATGTTTTCCCAGGGGCTGGCTCCCATATTGCTATACCTCCGTTATTGCCCTGTTTATTAGTAGCAAAAACTTATTATTTATCGAGAAAATTTTAAGAAAACAAATAGCACCATCCTTTCTTTCTTTTTTGTCAACTCAAGTAGTACTATACGAACTTTAACATTTTGTTAAATTAAAATATAATATACCCTTAGTTAGCACTGTTCATTTCTCAAATAACACTATATCATTTTATTTACCTATTTATTATATTTTAAAGAAGTAAAAACGAATGTCAAATAAATGTAAACTTTGTTTTGAATGATTCAGAACGAAACTCTTTTTGTTAAACGAAACTCTTTGTAAGAACGTAATCAAAAACTTAAATCAACCATTACCTGCAAATAGAGAAGTATATTGACGGCATCATAAAGCCTCTCCACATCCATTTTCTCACCAATGAACTCAGACGGCATGCTCTCAAATATCAGGCAGCACTAGCCACATATATACGCGATTAATTAATAATCATGTTAAAAATCTCATACCTAAAGTAAAATGAGACCATAGGATATATGTCAAAAACATTAATCAATCTACTCGTGAAAATTTGGTTTTTAGTTGGAAGCTCGTAAAATTTTAGTAACAGATTATCCATTTAAGAGAGAAAACGCGCACCTCTAAACTCTCAGAAATACAATCACTAACAGGCCATCCTTGATCTTTGTCCGAAAAACTCCAGGCTCCTTTTGATATATCACGGAACATTTTGACATAATCACCAGGAGGGTTTTCGGTAATCTGAGATTTCCTCAAGTAAGAGTATCCCTTTATGAGCGTTGATCGAATTTCATCATCAAGATCAGCATTTAACATGACTTGCAACAAGAAGGCTGTATCCCATATTTGACTACCAAAAGTCTACACAAGTAGCAGTATAGAAAGATTAACCAAAAGAAAAAAAAAGTTCAAGAAAACTATAATTAAAAGATAAAAAGAAGTTACTTAACCTGGATTTTGAGGCCATCCTCGCCAATCCATATGAAACCAGGGATTCTAGCAAGATGTTTTTTAAAATAATCACTCTCTGGATCTTCAACCCAACAAGCAAGCATGTGAAATGGCTAGATATATCAAAAAGGGACATTTACAACATGTTACATGGAAAAAAAAAATTATTACATTGGAGAAACTTTTTACCTTTGGGATAGCTCCACCAGTAATGTATCGGGTAGCTTCGTCATGGTAGTGAATGAGTTCCATTGTTTTCCGGAGAGCTTTTTGCCTTATGAGTTTGTTGAAAGGCCAAAGGTTGAAGATATTTTCAGACAACATATGAACAATTTTCCAAAACCAGTCTTGTACAAATGATTGTGGAAAGTAGAGATCTTCCTGTATTTTAATGCATATAATAATCATCAGATTCATTTGTATCATCTAATCTCATGTTTAGACTTTAACTGTTTGTTTGTGTTGGCCTTTGCATTTCCTAGTTTATAGAGAACATACAAGTACATCCTTATACTTTTTAAGATTAAATCATTTCTTAATAGTAATCAGCGAATGCAAACGGAAGTTTTTTTATGAAATATTAGAAATGTTTTTATAAAATATGATTTTTTCCTTAAATATTTGTTTCTCACATGCAAACACAAACGTAAATATAGAAACTGTGTGTTTGAAACAATTGAAGCTTTCTGCTCATATGATGCCTTGTATTTAGTATTTACCACTTCATGTATGACTTAAGTTACCTTTGCGCATCGATTGCGAGCTTGGCTCCAAACGATTCTCGAGTAAGGCTGAGAATAAAGCTCTTCCCGGAGCTCTAGAATGAGAGGTGTTGGTGCAGCTACAAACTTTTTACCGTACAAATATGATAAACCCATGAAAACATCCCGCAAATAAATCCATACAGTGCCTGCAAGCAGTCATGTATGAATATTGGTACGCAAAATTAAAACTGAAAACAATTGTAACCAATTAATGTCATCATAAAAATTAAGAAGTCCTAACAAAAACCTCCATTGATAGGAGAAGAAGAAGGAAGGAGCCAGAACTCAGGCGGTATAGGTTTGCAGCCAGACCAATCATACACTCCAAGAACCTAATTTTTTACGAAAGAAAATATTATAGTAAATTAATGATGTGTGAAATATATATAACCAGAGATCTAGAGAGATGTATATACCGAAAGCCAAGCTTTTCCGAGCAATGGCGTATAGGTAGCACCACCGTGGTCGATGATCCATTTACGAGCCCTTGCACAAGCACTTTTTTCACCATCATGATCTACTTCTGCTCCAAATATTCTTAGACAAATATAATTGAGGACCGTGCAGAACATAAAACTGTGGCTTTCTACGTGTATTCCCCACCCACCATCTTCGTTCTTGATAGTAAGATTTGATCCATTTTGGAGAAGAATAACAAAATATTCAAGTAACTTAGTACATATCATTGAAATGGTGCATTATATGAGATAATGAAAATTTGTATTTAACTAAAACAAAAAAAATACTTTTTTCCCTAGCTTCTCTAACATCTTCTCATGTTTCACCCTACTTTGTTTATCTTTTATAATAACACAAACTGGTAGTGGTAGACTACATATATCCTGGTAAAAAATGATGGTTATACATGTAACGCAACCATCATGTAACTGGTAGACTACATATATCCTGGTAAAAATGATGGATACAAAAACTTAAATCATTTATTTGTTGTTTAGTTTAAATGTAGTACCTGATGGTTGTACATGTAACGCAACATCTCTTTTCGATGCTCTTGAGAAAAAATTTTATCCAGATGGCCAGTGATATACAAGCATATGACCTGGTTTGTTTGTTTGTTTTTTGCATCATTGATTTTTTCTCACATCACCTTTTATAGTTAAAATAGTTAAAGAAGGTAGTGAAATGTAGCTTACAAAAGGGGCGATAAAGAACATACAACCAGAGTTTTCAGCAGGCCAATGTCCATCATCAGCTTGCAAGGCCGCCATATAGAGTAACCCTCTTCTTAGTGTTGTCTTTGCGTCATCATATGTTATTTTCTCTACGTCCTCTATTCTCACTCGCGGAATCTTCTGCTCGAACTTCTTCTCCCTTAGAAACTTATAAATTAAAAAAAAAATTATATAATCGTCCTATTAGTTAACCAAAGTTATGTTATGGTCAATTCTTTTACCTGCATACGCCAAAGGAGATCCGCACTAGCTTTGAAATGTGACCGGTTATCAGAGAAATTCCGGCGAGCCTCCTCGACCTCGGCTTGTTCCGCTGGAGAGCCTGCTTTGGCATCAAACTCCCAAATCTGCCTCCCGAGGTAGTTGTTGGTGCTGAACAAGTGAGGGTCTTGTCCCGCCTCAGCTCCGATCCTAAGCCTCCACATTTTGTATCAATCTATCCTCTTAGCTACAAAGAACAAGTACTAAAGGATATGTGTATATGTGTGAGTTAGAATTTTTTTGATTGTGAATCAAAATTTCTAGATGTGATGACTTGGGGGTAGAGAGAATCTCAAAATCTTAAGTCTTAAGCACCAGCTAATTATCTTCTATCTTATCACCATGTTACGGAGGAAACAATGTGATAATGAGTTTATAAGCTTTCATATATGGAAATCAGTTTATAATGAGTTGGATAATGATATAAAATCTTGATTGTCAAAAAAGAAAAAATGAGTTGGATGATTCTGAATATCTGACTGTTATATATTCAAGAGTCAATGTTATGAAAAATAAAGATTAGTAAAGTTAACTAACAAAAATCCGAAATCATAAAAAAAAATGAATTCAATATTGAGATATTCATTCATTTATAATATAAAAAGCCATTAACAGTATATTCTCTTATATACCACTAACAAAAGTTATGAATGGAAAGCTACAGATTATTCTGAAAAATAGATAAATTATATACTATTTTATGTTATCTCATTAGTAAGTATTTTTATGATTGAGTTAATTTTTGGGTTAATTTGATATATAACACACAAAAAACTATATTGAAAAAACTAACCAATTTTGCCTTATGTGGCAAAATATTGACCACTAGATTTAGGCTAGGGTAATTGAATTAGTTTTTCAATTATAATTTTTTGTGTGTTATATAGCAAATTAACCCTTAATTTTACTAACAAAAAACTTGAACAGGAAAATTTATATTCCTTCCCTAATTAAGACTTCTTCTATAATTAGTAAAATAGAATAATACTTTAAAAATCGAAAAATATGGAAACATCAGGTGGAAAATCTTATGTCATTTCATACGAAAACATTGAAAAAGCAGATTTGGGGCTAGATCCATATTTGAGAGAAGAGAAAATATAAAGATCAAATGTGCAAAAATAAAGAGACACAAAGTTTGTTAACGGGGTTCGTTTCCTAGATCCTCGGGACCAAGTCCAGAACAAATCCACTAGAACAAGATTACAACTACAATTGCTTATGGTATCAAGCATTACAATGCCTACCATTCTTTTCTAGATGAACTTTTCTAACCAATCGAATCCTGAGGTAGACTATGAGGTAGTCTCTCCTCAAGTCTACATCACCCTAGGATTTCGTGGCTCTTTGGTCTAAGCAAATACTTTGCTTGTGCTTCTCTATTTATACATGTAGAGATCAACACAAATCAAGTTAAGGATAAACTCATATATTTCTTTCAAGATTATCCTCTACTTATTTTTCTCTTAGAGATAATCATGAATCTTCGTGATGTGAATCGCTTACAAGCTGATCCTCCACGCTTCTAGACTCCTCTAAGTCGTCCAGCTCAGCTACCACCATTCATTGGTCCAGCTCAGCCATCTTTTTCCACGTCGATTGCTTCACAATCGCTTCCTGAGGTACTTCTTGAGTTACACAGATGTACCTCATAACTAATTCATCTTCAATCTTCATCTCTAATCTCTTCATTATAAAACTCAATCAAAATTGCGCTTTCAAACATACCTCTTTTTTTTTTGGGTTCAACATCGGATTTCATTTATTCAAATTTTACGGTGCAAGAAGAGGAAATTACACATCTTCTTTGATTAATTCACAATCGCGAGAGATGGACAGCGGATCCGGGGCGAGCCGAAACCATAGACATTCACAAACCATTTAAATGACTAAACGAATGGTTCACGTTTTATTATGTTTCAAGCATAATAATGCGACTTTTTGCTCATTAGAGACAAGAAATCACAAAGTTTTTGGACTTGTAAAGAGTAGTATAACCCAAGAAAAAAGAGTAAAGCTTTTACACTTGCCAAACAGAAAACCCTAAACCAAGTGGATCACATATCTCTCAAAGTTCCCTATGAGTATGGGTATACAACAACAACAACAACAACAAAATCGTGAAAGATTAGAGAGTTTAAGCAACAAGAGGCATGAGTTATTGATCACGGGATGTATCACAAACCGATTGAGGCAAGTCATGCCACATTGACATGTAACCGTAACTCAGGTAAACAACCATTTTGTTGTGATAAAATGCACTTGGAGTATGAGGCATGAACCTTGAAGATAGAATAACCATGGAGGACTTTAACTGCTGTTTAGTCTTCTCTTTGACTGCCTTCAACACTTGCTTTTCCTCCTTTAGCTCATTCTTCTCCGCCTATAAAGAAACGTAAACACCAAAACTCTACTTAAAAATCCGCTCTCATTCCCATGACAAGATTTTGTTTTGGTTTAAGATCAAAGTAAACTAACCTTGAGACTCTGGATCTCATCTAAAAGCTTTTGGTTGGTTTCTTAAAGCTCATGAGCTTCATCTCTAAGTTGTTTCAAGATACGGGTTGCATCATCGAGAATGGCCGGTTTATCTGTCAGTGGACTCGTTCCTAACTCCAAAACCGAGCTCAAATCCATGAACCTATGGAAACCAAATTGTTCTTTCACAACAGGCTTTGGTGCCTCCTAGCTCGATACATGACCCAGTGCTTCCCCTATCGATGACCATCACAAACACAATCAAACTACAAGTTTACACACAAATTTGGATCTTAATAAGCTTACCGTTTTCACGACCATTCATCATCTAAATTTTCATGTTCTTGCTTAACAATTCCACCATATGATCCATAATTGATCTCTACTTCTTCTTCTACTGCTCCTTCGTCCTGCACAATTCCACAACCATTTTGCCCACCAAATTATTCTTGTTCTTGCGGCAAAACTCTGATTTGTACAAATTACCACCATAGGACCCGAAATCTGGAAAGGTATCTTCTTGATCAGGCTGAAAATGTACACCAAATTGTGAATAATCATCGAGGTCTGCTCCATTGCTACTGAGTTAAGAAACAAAGATGTGATACATTAATCATTAGATTTGGCAGATCAACGCAACATAAGATCTATTATCCGTTTCAAGTAAGAAATTTGCATTGGGTTTCTTCAAACTGTCATCAACATATAAAATTGTTTCTTTGATATGCAAAAAAAAACAAACACTCTTTTACAGAAAAATGAATTGAACATTGGAGAAAATCGGTTCAAAGTTGTAAAATCGAATTACCTCTATATACGGGATTTGAAGAGTTTTTAAAATCCACAAGCACGTATGATGCGGACTTTGATTTTCCATAGGATAGTTTCGTCAAAAGATCCGAAATTGATGAAAAATTTAGCATTTTGAGATTTGAGTTTCTAAAATTGATGAGTTGTTAAACTGAGAGGAAAAAAGAAGAGTCTCTCTCTCTTTTTTTTTGTCTAACTTATCTTTTTTATGATAGGGGATAACCAGAAACCTCTTGTTCCATTTCACTACAATAATAACAAATTCATGTACTACATTCAATTTCAAATCTATTGATAGTAAATTTATAAATCTAATATTTTTCGCGTGAAAAAACCATTAGCTGTTATCTTTCGTAAACGCACGAATTCCAAAATAAAAATTCTATAAATGTAGTACATCTATAACAAACACCGACAACAAACATATTGAACATCTCAATCCATGGGTTATCTAGGTTGTGATTTTGCACTTCAACAGTCAACAAACAAAGATCAGTAATAATCTACTTAAATATTAACATAGCTAGATCATCATATTATAAATAGATCTATTCATGTAATCTCCCAAGAAACGCTAAGAGAAAAATATTAAGAAAATTGAATGGACCTTAGTCACCGATTTAGCGGCTTCATGAGTAACATCGGACATAGTTCGAGCAATCCATCCCATGTCCAACGAGAGATGAGACGCCTCCTTCCACACATTCACCCAATTTTTTGATAGTGCGCTTCTCCTCACAGCCTCGACTGTAGTCATTCTCAATATGATCTTAACCAAAAAAAAATTTGGGAGTTTGCTTATATGATCATTTGTGTTGATCGCATCGCGAAGGATCATTTTGCATGTTGAATCAAATGATGACATCGTTTGGGATTTGCTAAGAAGGAAATGGCTTCTCTTTTTGTTATATAACTTAAAAAAAGAAGAAGATGGATTCTCTTGTGAAGGAGAATGACACGAAGAAGAAATATTTTTTTGACTTAAGATGAGACACAAGGGATGTTTATATATGTGGTTGATTCGATGTTGTAGTTAATTACGAGGAGAGGAACAAAGATTAATTAGAGACCAAAATAATTAATATATGGTTTTTTTTTTTATTAATTATCTTTCTTTATCTTTTTGTATTAATTTTTTTCTACCATTGTTTGAATGTAAGAAAACCAATTATGGTGTCCAAGTCAAATAATTCCTTTGGAAATAAATTTCTTTTCCCCTTTTAAATTTAATTATTTGCCAAATAAAATTTGATTTCTAAATTTTAAATGTTTTTTTTTTGTCAAGCAAATTTTAAATGTTATAAAACCACAAATATGTATACTAGTTGTGATAAAGGGGAGAAGACAAAAACAAAAACAAAAAAGTACACAATCTTTGTTAACAAGTATTTTTTACTCCCTCCGTTTCATAATATAAAATGTTTTAACAAAAAACACAAATATTAAGAAACTACTTTTACTTTTAAAAGTAACATTTTAAAAATATATAAAAAACATTTTAACCAACAAAAAGAAAAACTACATAATACTATTGGTTGCATAATATTCAATAAAGTTGAAAATTACATAGGATTATCAAAACATCTTATATTTTGAAACAAAGCAAAATGTCTAAAACATCTTACATTATGAAACGGAGGGAGTATTACTTTTTCTCATAAATATATATACATGAAGCAAATATTTTGTGAAAAATCAGAGAGTCTAATTGGAAAGTGACTAATGGAATCATCACAATTCCCTGATACGAGGCTTCCCATTTTTGGGCTTAGGACTCTCTCTTGGATTAAGAGTGTTTGCTCTTAAGGATAAGTGAGCTTGGGGTATCAAAAACACGTGTTTCGCTAAGAATCAGATAAACTTAGCGACTTTTCAAAGGATATTTTCTCATATCTCTAACCTTTCTAGGGTTCGTTCTTGTTTTTCCTCTCTTGGGCTGTCCTCTTTCCACCTAAACATCTCTTGCTAAGGTTCCCCCAAATATTTCCTTTTGGTTTTTCTTCTAAGGTATTCTGTGAATCGAAGATATGATTGCGGCCATGGACCGAGCGCTGGCGAATATGAATCTAGATAACGACAAATCCAGAGCGGTGATGCCGAGTTTGCCAGAGTTTTCCTCAGCGGTGGACAATATCAACATTGTTATTGGAAGGGTGCTGAACCCTTAAGGAGTTAGGATGGCTAGCCTAATCCTAGATCTACCAAGGAAATGGCAAAAATATGAAATGGTAAGAGGAATTGCCCTCTCGAGTGAGAAATTTTAGTTTTTCTTTCAGTATGAGCATGATCTACAAGAAATCCTAGAGAAAGGAGTGAACACTTACAATGAATGGACATTGGTGTTGGAAAGATGGATTAAAGTCCCTCCTCCGGACTTCCTTCAAACCATCCCACTATGGGTCAGAATCATAAACATACTGGTAAACCACAACACTCCCTCTGCAATTTCATGGTTAGGAGAGTTCGTCGGTGAAGTTAAAGGGGTCGCGCATGATCCATCGAAAGCTCAAAGACAAGACTTCGTAAGAGTGAAGGTCAAGTTTGATGTCTCAAAATCTCTAAGGAAATCAAAAACCTTTGACCTACCTACTGGTGAACCTCATACAGTCTTCTTCGAGTATGAAAGTGTTCAAAAGAGATGCTTCCACTGTCAAAGGCTAACATACGAAAAAGATTTTTGCTCTCTGTTAATGAAAGCAAGGGAAGAAGATGTTGCGGACAGAAGAGCAAAAATAGAGGTACAAAAACTGCTATCCCAAACAAAGATCATATCTGAGAATGATCCCTTGTATGGGGTATTATCTGAAGAACAAGAAGGTCTGGATCCTAGAACTGGAAGACCTAGGATAGCGGCAGATGTGCTTCAAGGTTTACCTGTTAACTGAGAATGGAGATGACAAGCTAGTAAAAGAAAACAGAGCAAAAATTTCTATAAAGAGCCTTGAGAATGACCCAAGGGCTCAGAGCTCCTTCTTAAGGCTGGAGACAGCTCCTTTTGTATCCTTGGATCTAAACAAAGATAAGGGTTTGGTGTTTGATTATAAATCAGCAACATCAAAGTGCTCTAGAGAGATGAAGCCTGGTCCCGAGGAGAGGATCCTTTCTGATGCAATCAAGGTAGGCCAGGCTATGTATTGGAGTCCTGATCCGAAGCAGACTGCCAGTGATAAGGGTGGTCTTTCTGTTTTCCCATCTTTCTCCTTTGGTGCTACGGTTAAAGGATCTGGTCTCCTCGGAGCCTCTTCCTCCGGAGCCAAGGGAAAGGGATTAAAGCCCAGAAGGAGACCTCCTAAAAATAAAAGAAAACTTCCAGTTAGGGACCCTTCTCTCTTTGGCCCTCAAGTTGAGAAGAAGAAGGGAACATAGATAGGATTTATTCAAAAGAGGAAATCAGAGGAAGATATCATTGATAGTCCAAAAGGTGCTAGCCGCCACAAAAAAGAGATAGTCCCAAATGAGGGACTGTCCACCATCTAATGAGTATAATCAGCTGGAATTGCCAGGGATTGGGGCGGCCTCTTGACCTGACAATTCCTAGGCTCATAGAAATGCGAAAGAAACACTTCCTTGAGCTCTTGTTCCTTATGTAGACTTCAATGAAATTCTAAATAATGACGAGAAGATAGGAGGAAGAAGACGAGGTTTGGAATCCTTTGTGCCATTCTCAGATATGCTTCAGATTTGTGGAATGAAGGAACCTCCAAGCTCAGGAAATGGTTATACATGGGTGGGGAAAAAAGGCGATTGGTGGATCCAAAACAGGCTGGACAGATGTTTTGTCAACAAGGCTTGGATGCTTACCTTCCCTGCAACCAACCAAAGCTTCCAAGAGCTGAGAGGATCTGACCATAGGCCAGTTTGGTCAATCTCCATTCCTCTCAGGATTCCTACAAAGGATCCTTTAGATTTGACAAGAGATTCCTGAGCAAGCCTTTGATTAAAGAAACTATTACGAAAGCCTGGAGGGGAGGGCCAAGAGAGCAACCTCTTCCTGTGTCAGACAGGATAAGAAATTGTAGAAGGGCTCTTAGCAAGTGGAAGAAAGCAAGTGAATCAAACTCTAAGGATAGATTCAACAGAATCCAACCTCAACTGGAATCATAGTTTACATCAACAAGAATATCCTTCCCAAGGATTGACTCTCTGAAATTGGAAATGGTGGAAGCGTATAGATATAAAGAGAGTTCTGGCAACAAAGAAGTAGGGACAAATGGGTTATTGAAAAAGACAGAAACACTAGATTCTTTCATGATTCAGTTAAAGGAAATAGATCAAGGATAGGTCTACAAAATCTTATGGATGCAGATAGGAACTTAATGAGATCTGAAGCATCCATGGGAGAGGTCGCTGCAAAATAATTTGACAACCTATTCACTTCTTCGGCTCCTAGTAATCCTGGGATCCTCCTTGATGACTTTGTTCCTAGAGTATTGGTGTGCTAAGTTTTAACCCAAAATAATTCTGCAAGTGCACAGACAATCGCATTAGTATAATAGGTATCGAATCCACAGAGACCAAAGTTACACTATGAAATTATGGATTTCAAATTAAAGCTAAGATAAAATATGGGTTGATAAATTTCGTGATGATGAAAATAGCAAATTAAACGATGTAAAATCAATAAAGACAAACACTAGATCAATGTCATTCTCTGGTGATCTCGGATTAAGAACTGAGCGACTATTCAGGAATTAAACTAAGTACGGTCTGGAATTCAAACACAATGATAATATTGCCCCACTGTCGTGATGTATCAATAACTTTGTCTAACAACCTAAATGCCTAAAATACCGTTTGAATTCAGAGATGTTAACAAGCATTAAGAGTTGGTTCAATTTGTTCACAATTGATGGTAACAATCAACTGTCGTGGTTACACACCAATTGCTCACCAATGGTTTATCTAGCAACTTAGAGCACTGTCGTGAATAAGTTTAACTTGTATTCATAGATTAAGTGATCAGTATTAATCTAAGCATGAAGAATCCATATTGATGAAGACATATGATTATGCAATCGTATTTGGCTCAGTCGCTATCATCCTAATTCACCATTGAAAACCTCAATCTAGCTAATAGACTACTCAATCATGGAGAATAAAAACGCAGCAATCAATGGAGAAGAATTCATAATGATAATGAAATAGATAAGGGTTTTAGAATTCTTCTCAAAAGATGTTGTGGGATAAATCTCCAAATCTTGATTCCAAAAGCAAAGAACAATCGAAAAAGTCTCAAAAGAGCTCTGAAAGATATCTCAAAATGTAATGTGTAAAATGGAATGAATCGGCCCCCTTGGTTTTGAGGTGGCTACCTCTTATTTATAATTAAAAGTAGGTTAAAATCGGATCTGGGTGACCGACCGGTCGGTCTGGTCTTGGACCGGTCGGTCCTGATTCCAGCGGGCCTTCGGTATTTAAGTCCTCAGGCGAGACCGGTCGGTCCCTGGAAGTGGATCGGTCGGTCCTGTTTCCAGGGAGCTTCGACTCTTCGAGCCCTCGTGCGAGCAGGTGATCGCTCCGGGCCGAGCAGGTGCTCGGTTATGAAAAACGCCATCTTTTCTCCAGATTCGTCCCGTTTGCTCCAATGACCCCCAATAACTCAAATCCATGTTCCCAAGCCTCCTTTAGACCTAAAATGACTCAAAAGAGAAAGAAAGAGTCGATAAAACCCTACAAAACAAAGGTTAGAATGCGCCAAAAACACATTATATTAATTCCCCCAGACTTAGATCTTTGTTTGTCCTCAAACAAATCCAAAAGTAAGTAAAGGAGAAAGGTTTGAAAACGCGGGTACTCTTTTATCCTCAATGAACTGAGTTTAGAATCTTCAATCTGCAGACCACATAATTCAAATTACAAATGGCAAAGCTTTACCAAAACATTCTCAACACATTTCTCAACCAGGGCATTTCCCAAACACAAACTCAACGCATTCAAAGTATGCCTGAGGATCTCGCTAAAGGCACCTTTTCAGGGCGGCGCTAAGGGTTTAAGGCCATTTAGAGGTGGAGTTCAAGGTGTTTAGAGTGTTTAAGGGTTACCCGATGTTTCGTAGAGGATGCAGGATATCGCACAAAATTGCAAGAGAGAATGAGTACGTTGATATCCACATTCTCTAAACCACTCTTTCTTCTCCAAAACTCTCTAACGTCTCATTCGGCTAATCATCAACCTTGGGTATACTCACTGTGCAGAGAGATACCTTTTCTCTATTTTACAACTTACCACTCTTCATCATCGATTTTTTTTTTTTTTTGAAGATGATGATGAAGAGGGTTTACATTACAGGTATGTGTCTCTCAAACACGAAGATAAATAGAAGTGTTGTACGTACTCAAATGGAGCTCATCAATGCTATTCCTTCCTCTTTGTAAAATCATCTTTTGAAATTGCGAGCAGGTGCTCGATTCAAGGGAGCAGGTGCTCGGTTCTTCAGAAAGAGTGATTTAGATGCAGTGTCGACTCGATTCTCTCCGGCCCTTTTGCGCATATGCTGCACATGTGACAATGAAGTAACAAGAATGCAAGGAGTTTGAAAAGAGGTAATGGTTAAGGAGGGTACTAGCTAAAAATGAGCTAGCTATTCAGGAACAACAAGAGTGGTAAAAAGAATAAGGAGTCTTGAATATGGTTCGTTTCCCTAATCTAGTACCAGTAACGGGAGGAAATTTTGGTCAATCTGTAACCTGGAAAATAGTGTATCGAAGTGTTCCAGCTGTTCCTTGTACCTATGCTCTGTAAAAATGGTCACTAGAGAGAAGATTAAACATAGATAGTTCAAATATCATCATAAGATAAAGTCCTGATTCCCTACAAAGTTTTGACTCAATAAAACAGAAAATAAAAATGAGAATAAAAGCGAGACTCAATAAGACATAAGAAAACAGAAAACATAATTAGTACTAATAGCACTCCCCCCAGACTTACTTTATACCGTCCCGGTGTGAAATAAAATCTAAAGGAAAGGTCTATTAAACGAAATAAAAATAAAACGAAAAGGAAAATAAAAGGAAGAAAATCTAACTTCGTCATCAGAACTCTGGAGACTCGTCAGAATCCGCAGTGTCCTCGGAGTCAGCTACCATAGCGTCATCATCTGATCTCAACATGGTAGAAGGTCCAACAGGCGGGGGCATGTGGCTTCCAGGAAAGCCTGATCCTCCTACTGCATCTGTGCCTCGGGAACAAGAAAGAGCACCCCAAATGGTGGACATCATACGGTGCATCTTCTGAAGACTTCTGTGATGCCACTGCCTGTACTCGGATATAGTCCATGTGTCGCAAAGTGGAGAGACGGCGAACTGGTTTTTGTACGATGGAAGTTGGTAGCTCTTCTCAGGCGGGGCAGTACCACTGCTAACACCTGCAGTGCCAACACCTCTACTAACATGGCGGCGCTTTCGGCGCCGCAGAGGTGCATCTGGATCTGTGCTCTGAGATGTGGCGGACGGTAAAAATCTCACGTTATCCATGGAAGTGAGTGGGGCATGCTCACTAGGTAATGAAATGGAGCTTTGAATCCCATCCAAATCAAAGTATCACCACTTACCTCCAACTATCCATCTACTCTGAGTCAAATGTTGCATATCTAGGAGTGAAGGTGCCAGGATTTCCTTAGTGTTGCTCGTATCAATCCCATGGAATTTAAAGATGGGAGTAAGGAGACTCCCACATACCTCCTGCTTCGTCTTTCCAGGTCCAGCTAGACCCCTGAACTCCCTCCCTGTCAGGAAATGAGCAAATGCTGCTCCGAAGTTAGTGCGCTGGTCGCGAGGATGCTCTGTGTAAATCTCTGACATAAACTCTGGCATCCCTAAATGCAGCAAGAATAACTCATCAAGACGCACAACTCCTGTTTCCTCTTTGCAGAACATTGTAGTACTCAGAGCCTCAACAACAATACGGATAATTGGATTCCTGATAAGGGTGAGCTTCATGCTACGTGACGTTGCAGAACCCATACCGATCAAGTTCCATATTCGGTCACTTTGAGGAAAAGAATGACGATCAGGGAACTCTGGACTTGTATTACTTTCGTCAAAACCATAGATAGTACACAAGTCCCTAAGGGAGATCACATACTCATTCCCTCTGATCACATAAGTGAGGGATCCCCTATCAACTGTCCTATGAGTCGCGTCTGCATAATAGACCTCACAGGAGGCAAGAAACTACCGTACCAGTTCAAGATATAAAGGATACTGGTATGCAGCCATTGTCCCAAAGCCCATGCAATCGAGAACAACAAGTACTTCGTCCAATATACCCAATTCTTCCAGCATCTGATGACATAATACTCTAGTGGGCAATATTTCGACAGTTAGCAGACCATTATAGCATATGTTATTGTATCTAACCCAACCGTCTCCTTTTCGTTTGTTCTCATAAGATGATTCACTAACCAATTCCTTCCGTTCTAACTTAGGGTGAATATCGATTCTAGGGAAAGGAATACTGTCCAGTCTTGGCCATTGAACATTCGAACTTCGCGATCGTCGCAGAGCATTTGGTTGACTAGAACTTGCTATCCCTTTGCCCTTTTCCTTTCTCGCCGATCTCTTTGGTTTGTCGTTAGCACGCTTAGTTCGAAGTTCATGTTCTTCGTTCAAGCCATCTTCGGGTGGCAAATTGGTGGCGAGTGGACGTCCAGTGCGACCCATGGATGCAGAATCGAACCAATTGAGAGTGAGAAATAAGTGAATTAAACGCAAAAATCCAAAGAGAAAGAAAACCCCAAAACCTGAAATTTCCTCATCCAAATAATAACTTCATACCTTGTAGATCGAACAAATTGATGGTATAATTAGATAGAGCTTGAAAAACTAAGCGAATTAGAGCCAAAAATCGTTCAATTTGGGTAAGAACTCTAGAAGTTAGGGTTTGATGAAGTTTTAGAGCAAAATCACCAAGAACTCAAGAAAGAGAGTAGGTGTGGTCGCGAGTTTTTTTTGTGTTTATAGGGAAAACCGGTTCAAATCAAGTGAACCAAATCAGTTTAAACCAGAAAAACCAAAAAAATTTCACTTACCGGGGACGGGACCGACCGGTCCCGATACTGGACCGGTCGGTCTGCTTTCCAGAGACTTACCTGTTCCGCGGGACGTAGGGGGGATCGATCGGTCTACGTATTCGGATCGACCGGTCCCAATTCCAGGGACCTTGGACGATATGCGGGATGAGGGGGATCGATCGATCGACAAATGTGGATCGACCGGTCCCAATTCCAATGACATTTCTCGGACCATGTACGTATGCCGGACCAAACGGTCGACTTGGGGACCGACCGATCCGAAATTTAGAATCCGAATCCAAACTTCCTTGATGAAACTTCCTAAGGAAAAACGAAAACAAACGTAAAAATGAACAAAATCAAAAGAACGTATTTACACTTACAAGTGGGTTGCCTCCCCCCAAGCGCTTTGTGTAACGTTGTTAGCTAGACGTTGTACAACATCTAGGCATGAGGAGAATCCATAGGAGGATTAGAGACTTTCTTTTCCGGATCAGGACTCGGTGGAGGTGGGTTGAGGCGTGGTCTACTTGCTCCTTGATGGCTTATGTTTAGTTGCAGAACTTTGCTCAGCATTCCTTTCACAACACCAACACCCCTCTCTTTCAACTCTAATGGAAGAATAGCTCTAACTCTGGAGAAAGGCTTAGGAGTACCTTTGTACTTCACCTTGTATTCAACCGAGTTTCCATCACATCCTTGAGGTATCAAAGTTATTTTAGGATCACCCTTGATCCTTTTGCATTGTACGTTTCCCTGCACCTTTGTCTTCTCCCTAAGTATCTTAGAACGATTTCCATCTAAAACTCCATTGATCTCACTCTTATCACCGAGCTCTTTGACAACATCGACTGACAGGTCCTCTCTTTCTACTGCCGAGATGCAGGAGGCGTGAGTGGTGGTTCTTTTGGGAATGGCTCTATAAAAAACCTTTTCGTTGACCTTGGAAAAAGAGAGTCGCTTATTAGTCATATCACTGATTGCACCCACCGTAGCCATGAATGGGGTCCCCAGGAGCAGAGACATATCGTAACCTTATCTCATCTCTACAGCCTGAAAATCAGTTCGAGCTAGGCAATCCCCTATTTGGACAGGTAAATCGTGAATGATGCCATACGATGTTGTTGTGGAAGAGTTTGCAAATCTAAGAGTCATATGACTAGGTTCTACCTTAGCAATTTTCAACTTCTCTGCAATAGCCCTTGACATGAGATTCACACAAGAACCAGAATCACAAAGAGCTTCTTCAAATTCAGCTCTTTCAATAGAGCATGGAACAAAGAATTTCCCAGGGTCTTCAACCTTAGGTAATATCCTCAATGGTGGTGGAGATGGGTAAGGGATTGGGGGTGTGTAAACATGTGACCTAGCCTTATTAACAAGCTCATTCGGTCGAAGCACTACAGAAGATGGTCCAACAACCTTTTCATCCTTTTTATCTCCTGGAGCAGGTGCTCTTTGTGGATTCTTGACTGCTTCGGCGGTTTGAGCGACCTGATTATCGAGCTTTTTCACACGAGTGCAAATAGCTTCTATTCTATTGTTGAGATTGTTGTACACGCCGTCCATCATGGCGATGATCTCGTTAGCAGATTTCTACTAGTTGAATAAAGCCAATTGCATAAGGGACTTCAGTTCGTCTTGAGGGGTAGGTGCATGAGCTTGAAAGCTTGATAGCACATGGTCTTCGCCCACATAGTTCAGCTCAATGTACTGCTCATCTCCCTCATTCTCACAAAGCTTAACACTCCTCTGATTACTTTTCAACAACAGGTTTACTTTCGCTGTCAGCTCATCAATCCTCTGTGACTCAACACTGCTGACATATATAGGCTCTTCATGGTCATGGCATCGATTCCTAGAACTTGCAGCCAAGTTCTCTATCAATCTATATGCTTCTTCCTTGGTCTTGGTCACAAAATCACCATTACTCGCAGCATTGAAAGTGTTCCTAAAATCTCGATCAACATCATCATAAAAGATACTAAGCAATTTCTCATCGGCAAACCCATGGTGTGGACATTCCCTCTTATACTCTTTGAACCGTTCCCATGCCTCACAAAAGGACTCTTCTGAATGTTGTTGGAACGTGGAGATCATGTTCCTTAGACTCGCGGTCATGGTTTTGGTGTAGAAGTGGTCCAAGAATGCTGCTCTACATTGCGGCCAAGTCGTGATGGATCCAGCTGGTAGCGACTTGAGCCAACAGGAAGCTTTGTCCGCGAGTGAGAAAGGGAAAAGCTTGGACTTCAAGAAATCCGGGTTCATCCCATTAGAGCTCATCATGGAGCAAATCTCCTTGAAGTTCTTTATATGGTCCAACGGAATTTCAGCAGGTAATCCATGGAACAAATGCTGCTTAACCAGCGATATCATCTGCGGTTTGATCTCATAATCATTCCGGTCAACAGGAGGGGGAACTATAACAACTCGGTTTCGATAGAAAGCAAGGGGATTGTCCATATCCCCAATGGTACGATGTTGCTGTGGTTGTTGCTGCTGATGCAATTGAGCTATTTGTTGTTCCATCCTCCGAATAGCAGCAGCTACATGACCATTTGCAGCTCGATTGTCGGTGTCGTCGCCCATGTTGGCTGGATTCGAAATTTTTGAGAATTTCGGTTACACCTGAAACACACGCAAAAGAAAATACAAAAAAAAAAAAAATTAGCAAAATTCTTAGACTATAAATAAAATTGAATTTCAAAGGTAACGCAATTGGTCCCTGGCAACGGCGCCAAAAACTTGGTGTGCTAAGTTTTAACCCAAAATAATTCTGCAAGTGCACAGACAATCGCAATAGTATAATAGGTATCGAATCCACAGAGACCAAGATTACACTATGAAATTATGGATTTCAAATTAAAGCTAAGATAAAATATGGGTTGATAAATTTCGTGACGATGAAAATAGCAAATTAAACGATGTAAAATCAATAAAGACAAACACTAGATCAAGGTCATTCTCTGGTGATCTCGGATTAAGGACTGAGCGACTATTCAGGAATTAAACTAAGTATGGTCTGGAACTCAAACACAATGATAATATTGCCCCACTGTCGTGATGTATCAATAACTTTGTCTAACAACCTAAATGCCTAAACTGCCGTTTGAATTCAGAGATGTTAACAAGCATTAAGAGTTGGTTCAATTTGTTCACAATTGATGGTAACTATCAACTGTCGTTGGTTACACACCAATTGCTCACCAATGGTTTATCTAGCAACCTAGAGCACTGTCGTGAATAAGTTTAACTTGTATTCATAGATTAAGTGATCAGTATTAATCTAAGCATGAAGAATCCTTATTGATGAAGACATATGATTATGCAATCGTATTTGGCTCAGTCGCTATCATCCTAATTCACCATTGAAAACCTCAATCTAGCTAATGGACTACTTAATCATGGAGAATAAAAACGCAGCAATCAATGGAGAAGAATTCATAATGATAATGAAAGAGATAAGGGTTTTAGAATTCTTCTCAATAGATGTTGTGGGATGAGTCTCCAAATCTTGATTCCAAAAGCAAAGAACAATCGAAAAGGTCTCAAAAGAGCTCTGAAAGATATCTCAAAATATAATGTGTAAAATGGAATGAATCGGCCCCCTTGGTTTTGAGGTGGCTACCTCTTATTTATAATTAAAAGTAGGTTAAAATCGGATTTGGGTGACCGACCGGTCGGTCTGGTCTTGGACCGGTTGGTCCTGATTCCAGCGGGCCTTCGGTCTTCAAGTCTTCAGGTGGGACCGGTCGGTCCCTGGAAGTGGATTGGTCGATCCTGTTTCCAGGGAGCTTCCACTCTTCGAGCCCTCGTGCGAGCAGGTGCTCGCTCCAGGCCGAGCAGGTGCTCGGTTATGAAAAACATCATCTTTTCTCCAGATTCGTCCCGTTTGCTCCAATGACCCCTAATAACTCAAATCCATGTTTCCAAGCCTCTTTTAGACCTACAATGACTCAAAAGAGAAAGAAAGACTCGATAAAACCCTACAAAACAAAAGTTAGAAGGCGCCAAAAACGCATTATATCAAGTATCCAATGAAATCAATGAGAATCTCATTAGTAGAGTTACTAAGGAAGAAATAAAGGAGGCAGTGTTCTCCATCAAGCCGAGCAGTGCCCCAGGAGCGGATGGGATGAATGGTCTCTTTTATCAGAAATATTGGGACATCTTAGGACCTCAGGTCAGTGCTGAAGTGTTGAAATTCTTTCTATCAGGAGTATTCCCAAAGGAATGGAACTTTACTCAGTTGTACCTCATCCCCAAGAAAGGTAACTCACCTTACATGGCTGATATGAGGCCAATCAGTTTGTGTACAATGGTTTACAAGATCATTTCCAAAGTTCTTGTGTCTAGGCTTCAACCTCTTCTTCCAGAAATAGTATCACCAAATCAGTCAGCCTTCGTCTCGGAGAGGCTCATATCAGACAACATTATTATTGCTCACGAAGCAGTTCATGGCCTCAGGACTCATCCAAAGGTATCACTGGAGTACATGGCGATCAAGACTGATATGTCCAAAGCATTTGACAAAGTGGATTGGTCTTACCTTCATGCTTTGCTCACTGCTCTAGGTTTCCATTCCAAATGGATTAGATGGATAATGAGGTGTGTGACTTCAATTTCCTACATGGTGTTAATCAATGGACAACCTCATGGTCTGGTGATTCCACAACAAGGATTGAGGCAGGGGGACCCTCTTTCCCCCATTCCTCTTTGTTCTTTGTATAGAGGGTCTCACTCACTTGCTAAATAAAGCTAAAAGGTAAGAAGCTATTAATGGGATTCAGTTCTCACCTCAAGGTCCAGCCATTCATCACTTACTCTTCGCTGACGACAGCATGTTCCTCTGCAAAGCTGAGGTGGGGCAAGTTACTACTTTTCAGCAAATCCTTGAGGTCTATGGTGGAGTCACAGGTCAGACCATCAACCTAGCTAAATCATCAATCACCTTTGGCAGTAAAGTTTATATAGGATTAAGGCAAAACCTTCAACACATTCTTGGGATATTTAATGAAGAAGGTGCTGGGACTTACTTAGGATTACTAGAATGTTTCAGTGGCTCCAAAGTAGACCTCCTTGATTACATTCAGGATAAGATGAAATCAAGACTCTCTGGGTGGTATGCTAGATGTCTGTCTTTGGCTGGGAAAGAGGTGCTCTTAAAAGCTGTTGCAATGGCCCTCCCAGTATATGTTATGTCTCGCTTCCAACTCCCTAAGACAACATGCAAAAATCTCACAAGTGCCATGTCAGCATTCTGGTGGAATACAATGGAAAACAAGAAGAAAATACACTGGATAGGATGGGACAAGTTGTGTATTCCGAAACAAGATGGTGGGCTTGGGTTCAAAGACATCCAAGTTTTCAACCAAGCTCTGTTAGCCAAATAATTCTGGAGGTTGATTCAGGTCCCAAACTGCCTCATGTCTCTCTTTCTCAAGAGTAGATACTTCCCAGATGGTTCAGCTCTGAAAGCTCCTTTGGGGCGTAGACCATCCTATGCCTGGAAAAGTATTATTCATGGAAGGACACTTCTGGAATCTTGTCTGGTACAGAATGTGGGTGATGGCAAGTCCCTATGGATTTGAACCTCCCCTTGGCTACCTGACATCAAACCAAGAGCTCCCTTGATGATGAACTGTTTGGTAGACATTGATGCAAAAGTACACATCCTGATAAACCAAGCAAACAGAACTTGGGACAGAGGTAAACTCTCTGAGTTGTTTTTCAAGAAGGATATAGACCTCATCCTGAAGATTCAACCTGTTACCAACTCCCCTGATTTTTAGACCTGGAAACACAACAAAAGCGGTGATTATACTGTTAAATCTGGTTATTGGTGGGCTAGTCAATCCAAGTACAAAGAAATCCTTTTAGAAGCCAGGGCTCTACCCTCAATTAACCCTTTCAAAGACCAGCTATGGATGCTTAAAACTCCTCCGAAAATAAAGAGTTTCATGTGGAAAGTTCTAAGATGAACGGTCCCAGTTGCTGATAAGATAGTAGAAAGAGGTATGAAAGTAGACTCAAGATGCCAAAGAAGTGGAAATGAAGGAGAATCTTCCAATCATGTGCTCTTCACGTGCTCTGTTGCAAGACAGGTGTGGGCCTTATCATACTTTCCCTCTCCTCCAGGTGGTTTTGATCAGTCTTGAGTATTTCAAAATATGCACTATGTCCTATCAACGATCAAAAGAAGAGAAACTGATACTGATATAGGCAGGGCTGCTCCTTGGATCCTTTGGATGTTGTGGAAAAACAAGAATAAACTCATTTTTGAAGGAAGAAGCTTCTGTGGCTTAGAAACAATACAGAAAATCTTAGAGGATTCTAAAGAATGGTTCCAGGCTTAGGCTATGGAAAGGACCATCCTCGAATTAAACATGTCGGAGGAACTCACCTTCAGAAACAAGTGATATCCTCCAGGCTCCCCTTGGGTGAAATGTAACATTGGGTCATCTTGGAATAGGAACTCAAAGACCAGTGGTGAAGCTTGGGTGGTTAGAAATGGATCGGGCAAGGTCTTGCTGCATGCTAGAAGATCTTTCTCCATCATAAACTCCAAGTCTGATGCTTCCTTTAATAGTATCTTATGGGCAGTGGATAGCTTAGCCACTCTAGGTTTCAATAAGGTTCTTTTTGCAGCAGAAGACATTGATTTGGTTGGAGCGGTCACAAGACCTGCAACATGGCCCTCCTACAAATTTCAGTTTGTACCTCTGCTCAACTCTCTGCTCTGAATCCCTTCTTGGAAATTTCTAAAGGAATCAAAGAGAGCTAACTTAGGCGCTAACAAAATAGCGGTTAGTGTTGTTGGGAATGTCCTGAAATCATTTGTACTTTACTCTAGTTAAAGTTGAAATGTCAAGGTTTGACAATTGTATAATATTAGATGGTTATAATGTTTTGCTAGAAGCCGCTTATAACTTATGGACGTGAAAGCCCATTACTAATATTATTCAATCCTATTGGATCACACACCTAAGCAAACTAGATTAATATTATATTAGATTTATGTATAATAAATATATTATATATATATATATATTTCATATAAGATATGCAAATATATATATATATATATATATTCACGTGCACTATGTGGAATAAGGAAACAATATTTATATAAAGATATGAATGATTGTGTGCACGTGAGAGACAAGTAACTTAGGCGGCAAAGATTTGTTAAGTGGGCCTAGCCCAAGCCATTAGGTTACGTAGCATTCATTATATATATGATATATTGACGCTTTGATGATAGATATACGATCTCTTACGCCGAAACCTAAAACATAATAAAAGAAGAAACAGTTCTTCGCTAATTTTGAGATTAGATCTCTACGGCACTAGCATCCCGTTCGATCTAGTTTGTGTGCGTGTGGATACCGATAGAGGCACGACATTTGAAGTGCTCTAAAATCTTGGTCAATCAAAATCTCTTTTTCCGCTGCAATTGGTCCATGTATATCCAAAACTCTGTAGTCTAGATTTGATTCAATATTTACATGCATCCTGGAAATTGAATTCGAATTAATATTTATAAACTGTTATAAAACCGGTACGAATTTCAACAGTGATATCAGAACGTACGTGTATAATATTGAAATTGGTCTAGTAAATTTAATATATATATATATATATATGATATCTATATTAATTGTGTTACTGCTTAAAGTATTAATATAACCAGAGACATACGTTTTATATTGTTATATCATATGCATGTTATAAACTTATGAAAACAACACGTCTCCTGGTAATGCATGTTTTGATTTTAATATATATATATATATATATATATATATATGATAGTTATATTAAATCGTATAAGAGTCATACGTTTTTATTTTGTTATGTTATACGGATATAAGATACTATAAGCATAACACGTCTGCATATATAGAATTGTTTGCATGGCTTGATTTTAATTAAATAATATATATATATATATATATATATATATATATATATATGCATGCAATTGATTGAATACGTTCGCATGTGTTTGGTCATTGTTGCTTATTGTATTACTAAATCAAAGTCTCTCGATCCAAAGTCCCTGCCAACGGTTGATTTGAGTTTTCGATTAATGGCACAGTTGTAAAAGATCTAGAACATGTGAGATTCAATCCGAATCATTCATGAGAATAATTAATGACTTTAATTTGATTAAAGTAATTTAATTATTTATGATCCAATTATATACATATTAGATATGTGTTATATATATTTTATATATGATATAAAATTATAATATAAATATAAATTGGATTAAAATTAATTCCTCAATTTAATATCAAGTATATTTGATGTCTCCCCAATCTTTTCAACTATCAAGGCTTATTTCGTTGTGCGATGGGTCTGTCAAGCAGGGTGTCCACTTCTACATAAGTGAGGCAGATGGTAATGGTTACCATATGAATTGAGATTAGTTTACTTGACTAGGCTATCAAAACGGTTTTGGGCTTAGAGGCATAGGTTGGATTAGACATAAGATGTCATCCAACAACCAATAGTGATATTTGATATAATTAGCAAAGTTGTTGCTTACCTAAATAGCTAGCATTCGGGCGATGAGCCAAAGCTCACTTGAGTTCTAGTAAAATAAGGATCTTGGATCATTATATTCATTTTGAGGATAATATTATTTTTGAATATAATGCGAGTTTTCTTAATTGTTGAGATTTCTCGAATAAATGAACATCGTATTAATCTTTACTTTTATTTCCTGACAGTTATGTCAAACCCTCAAAGTTCCTACTTATTGCCATATGTTCTTAAGAAGGACAAATTGGATGAATCAAACCTCCTTACTTACTTAGAAGATCTAGATGAGAAGAAGACATTTGAGGTTTCTTCTCGTGGCATAATAGTAAATGTTAGTACTTCTGGTTCTACTCTTCGGGTATTTGATACCGGTTGTGGAGCTCACATTTGGGTAAATGTGCAAGGCCTTAAGAATAGTAGAACCTTGGAGAAAGGACAAGTGGACCTACGTGTGGCTAATGGAGCAAACGTTGCTGCATTAGCTGTGGGAACATACTTGATATAATGCATTTTTGGCGCATTCTAACCTTTGTTTTGTAGGTTTTTATCGAGTCTTTCTTTCTCTTTTGAGTCATTCTAGGTATAAAAGGGGCTTTGGAGCATGGATTGGAGTTACGGGAGTTCATTGGAGCAAAATGGACGAATCTGGAGAAAAAATAGCATTTTTCATAACCGAGCACCTGCTCGGTTTGGAGCGAGCACCTGCTCGTCCGAGGACTCAAAGATTTCAAACTCCCTGGAAACCGGACCGGTCGATCCAACCACAGGACCGACCGGTCCACACCCGAAGTCCTGAAGCCGAAGCTCCCTGGAATCCGAACCGACCGGTCCGGATGAGAAAACCGACCGGTCTCCACAAGAAGAATCGAAGCCACGGTCCCTGGAAATGGGACCATTACCGGACCGACCGGTCGGTCACCCAGATCTGATTTTTAACCTAGTTTTCAGAGAAAAAAATATAAATAAGTCAGGGCCGTCTCTGACAAAATGATTTCCCCTTTTCTCTTTTTACCCAGACACATTTTGTTCTAAGTTTTTGGAGACTTTTTCCATTGTTCTACACTTTGCTTTTGGATTGCTTTTAAGATTTGGAGGATAATTCTACATTTCTATTGAGAAGAATTCTAATCCCTTATCTCTTTTATATTATGAATTCTCTTTATACTTTTGTTGTGTTTGATTTCTCCATGTTTAAGTAGTCCATTAGCTAGATTAAGGTTTTCAATGGTGATTTAGGATTGATTAGTGACTGAGCCAAATAGGATAGATTATCATATGTCTTTGTTAATTGGGATTCGTAATGCTTAGGCTAGCGTGGCCGCCTAGTCTATGATTTCAAGTTTAACTTATTCACGACAGTGCTCTAGGTTGCTAGATAAACCATTGGTGAGCAATTGGTGTGCAACCAACGACAGTTGATTGTTGCCATCAATTGTAAACAAATTGAACCTTTTCGATAATGCTTGTCAACATCTCTGAATTCAAACGACAGTTTAGGCATTTAAGTTGTTAGACAAAGATATTGATGCATCACGACAGTGGGGCAATATTACTTTTATGTTTGAGTTCTAGACCGCGCTTAAATTGAATCCTGAATAGTTGCTCAGTCCTTAATCCGAAATCACCGGTGAATGACCTTGATCTAGTGCTTGTTTTAATTGAATTTCATATCGTTTAATTTGCTGTTTCGTTCATTGTTTCATTACAATCAAAAACCCATATTTTATCTTAGCTTTAATTTAAAAATCTATAATTTCATAGTGTAACCTTGGTCTCTGTGGATTCAATACCTTTTATACTACTGCGATTGTCTGTGCACTTGCAGATTTTATTTGGGTTAAAACTTTGCTCACACCACGTTTTTGGCGCCGTTGCCGGGGACCAATTGCGTTGCCTTTGAAATTTGGTTTTATTTATAGTCTAAGAATTTTTGCTAATTTTATTATTATTATTTTTATTTATTTATTTTTGTATGTGTCAGGTTGCGATGAATACTCAGTTGCAGTTGTTGAGGGATCAAATTACTCAGTTGCAAAGGAATCAACCACAAGCTCCACCGTTACAGCCGGGTATAGAGGATTCGGATAATCCCCATGCGTACTATCGAAACCGTTCGGCAATTATTTCTCCAACAATTCAGAGGCAAGATTATGAGATCAAGCCTCAAATGATCTCATTGGTGAAGCAACATCTATTCCATGGATTACCGGCTGAGATACCAATAGATCACATCGAGAATTTTGAAGAAATCTGCAGCACTACCGGGTCTAATGGAGTAACGAGTGAGTTCTTGAAGTGTAAGCTGTTCCCGTTCTCACTCTCGGACAAGGCTCTTAGATGGTTGAAGTCCTTACCCGCTGGTTCTTTGAAGACATGGGATGAGGTTAGAGCTGCGTTCTTGGACGATTTCTTCACTAAGTTCAAGACAACATCTTTGAGGAAGAAGATCTCGTCTTTTCAACAACATTCCGGAGAAGCTTTCTGTGAAGCTTAGGAGAGATTGAAGGAGTACCGTAGAGAGTGTCCTCATCATGGTTTCAAAGATGAACAGATTATGGGGATTTTCTATGATGGAGTTGAATGGGATTATCGGAATGCCCTTAATGCTGCGAGTAATGGGAATTTTATGACCAAGACTAGAGATGGTGCTTTTGAGCTGATTGAAAACATAACTGCAAGCTCTAACAACAAGGCTCCTGAGTATGATAGGTCCAGGACAGTGAATAGTGTGGACACTCGGAAGATTGATGAGCTGACGGCGAAGGTGAATTTGCTTCTACGCGAGAGTCGAAGACCGGTCAAGTTTGTGGAAGAGAATGGGGCTGCACCTATTTCTCAAGAGTTTGAAGATGATGAAGATGCTTGGATACGGTAAGTTAACTTTGTGAGTGGTCAAGGATACCAGAACCATGGGTTCAACCCCAATTATCAGAACCACCCCAACCTCTCCTACCGAAGCACTAATGTTGAGAACCCGCAAGACCAAGTCTATCCACAACAGGGAGGTATGAATCATAGGCCATAAGGTTAGGGATATCAGAAGTTTTACTCCAGCAACACTCAAGGGAATCAGTTCATCCCTAACCAGAATCAGACTCGTTTCCAAGGAGGGAACCAACAACAATTCGCCGCGCCACAACAAGCTACTTCCGCGCCTACATCTCAGGATGAGTTGAAGAGTCTCATGCAGCAACTGATGGTTAACCAGCAGCAGGCGTCCAATGAGATTAGTGCCAAGGTAGATCACATGTACAATGATCTGAATGCAAAGTACGAGGCTGTTACCGCGCATGTAAAGAAATTGGATACACAAGTTGCTCAAACGGTCGAAGCTATTAAGAGACCAGCTGGAATTCTTCCAGGATGTGGTGAGGTGAATCCCAGAAAGGAGTATCGAGTAAATGCTATTGAGTTGAGGAGTGGACAGTTGTTGGTACCGCCTACAATCACAAGCTTCCACGTGAAGGCTAAGGATAAGATTACCGAGCACCAGGCTCAAGAGAGTGATTTTTCTGAGAAAGATAGGCATAAAAGATTGGTTCAAGCTCAGGGACACCTCAAGGTTCTGTCCAAGTCGATGCTGCGAAAAAATTTTCCGAGCACCTGCTCGAGCAGGGTGCTCACACGAAAATTTTAGAAACTTCGCCTGAGCGAGTTTATGTACCAAGGGTGCCTTACCCTGAGCGAGTTTATGTGCCAAGGGTGCCATACCCAGTACCTCCTAAGGAATCTAGGAAAGATTTGGAGGATGTTAAGTGTAAGGAGGTGCTAGAGGATTTGACGGTGAAGTACTTGAAGGAATTGGTTGCTGGTAAGATCGCTGAAGAGGAGAGTGTGATGATGGTTTCTAAGGAGTGTAGTGCCGTACTACAGAATAAGGTGTTAACAAAAAAAGGTGATCCGAGAAGGTTTGTGATCTCCGTGAAGATTGGGCCTTCCACATTTGCTTGTTCGTTGTGTGACTTGGAAAGCAGTGTCAGTTTGATGCCATATTCTGTAGCTAAGCGTTTGGGCTTCACCAAGTTTAAACCCACCACGATTTCGTTGGTTTTTGCGGATGGGTCTAAAAAGCTTCCAGTTGGCATTATTGAAGATTTGCACGTCTGAATTGGGGATACTTTACTCCCGGGTGATTTTGTGGTTCTAGAGCTTGATGAAGAACCAAAGGATCCGTTGATTTTGGGCAGAGCTTTCTTACACATGGCATGTGCTATCATTGACGTCGAAGAAGGCATAGTGGATCTCCGTCCAGGAGACATGGTAGTTCGGTTTGAGATGAACAAGCTTCTCAAGAAACCGATGATTGATGGACAGGCTTTTGTTATCCACGATGGAATAGAGATGTCGAAAGATGAGGTTGAAGAAATATTAGCAAGTGATATGCTTGAAGTCGCATCGACAAAAGCCGAGGGTGAACACAATTTTCTGAGTGAAGACACCCAAGGATTTGCTAAGTTTCTGGACTCTTACATCAGAGTGGAGAAGGGAGATGAATTTCTGAGTCTGGGAGAGGGCACAAAAATCGAGGATCAGCGAGCACCCAGCGAGCACCTGCTCCCGAGTAGCGAGCACCTGCTCCAGAAAAATCTACTGTTCATGGTTCTTGGAGCGAGCTGAAAGCGCCAAAGCTTGAGTTGAAGACGCTCCCAGCATGGCTTAGATAGTTATTCAGGTTCCGAAAGATCAAAGATAAGAAAGGGTCCGGTCCGTTCATAATCAAACATCCCTATCCACCCGACCGAGCATCCGACCGAGCAACTGCTCCGGCTGCTCGACTACATGGAGACATAGTGTTGCTGGACACTAAAGGAGGTGAGTTTGACCCTCCTTGAGCTGAACGGTCTACAAAGTCAAGCTAAAGACTTAAAATAAGCGCTTGATGGGTGGCAACCCATCGGTACGTTTTCTAACTATTTCAATTTACTTTCTTTTATTACTAACTTTGAATTTCACTCTCTTTTTTCTTATTCTCACACCGAGACGGTGTGAAGTAAGTATGGGGGGAGTTGCTACTAATGACGTTTATTTTGGTTGTTTTCTATTTTCTTATGTCTTATTGAGTCTAGTTTTTATTTTGTTTTATTGAGTCAAAACTTTGTAGGGAATTAGGACTTTATCTTATGATGATATTTGAACTATCTATGTTTAATCTTCTCTCTAGTGACCATTTGTACAGAGCATGGGTACAAGGAACAACTGGAACACTTCGACACACTATCTTCCAGGTTTCAGATTGACCGAAATTTCCTCTCGTTACTGGCACTAGATTAGGGGAACGAACCATATTCTAGACTCCTTATTCTTTGTATCACTCTTGTCGTTCCGGAATAGCTAACTCATTTTTAGCTAGTACCCTCCTTAACCATTACCTCTTTTCAAACTCCATGCATTCTTGTTACTTCATTGTCAAATGTGTAGCATATGCGCAAAAGGGACGGAGAGAATCGAGTCGACACTGCCCCTAAATACCTCTTTCTGAAGAACCGAGCACATGCTCCCTTGAATCAAGCACCTGCTCGCAATTTCAAAAGATGATTCTATAAAGAGGAAGGAATAGCAATGATGAGCTCCACTTGGGTACGTACAACACTTCTATTTATCTTCGTGTTTGAGAGACACATACCTGAAATGTAAACCCTCTTCATCATCATCTAAAAAAAAGGAAATCGATGATGAAGAGTGGTAAGTTGTAAAATAGAGAAAAAGTGTCTCTCTGCACAGTGAGTATACCCAAGGTGGATGATTAGCCGAATGAGACGTTAGAGAGTTTTTGAGAAGAAAGAATGGTTTAGAGAATGTGGTTATCAACGTACTCATTCTCTCTTGCAATTTTGTGCGATATCCTGCATCCTCTACGAAACATCGGGTAACCCTTAAACACTTTAAATACTTTGAACTCCACCTCTAAATGGCCTTAACCCTTAGAGTCATCTACCCGAAAAAGGTGCCTTTAGCGAGATCCTCACGCATACTATAAATGCGTTGAGTTTGCGTTTGGGAAATGGCCTGGTTGAGAAATGTGTTGAGGATGTTTTGGTAAAGCTTTTCTATTCGTAATCTGAATTATGTGGTCTGCAGATTGAAGATTTTAAACTCGTAATTTGGATTTGTTTGAGGACAAACAAAGATCTAAGTCTGGGGGAATTGATATAATGCGTTTTTGGCGCATTTTAACCTTTATTTTGTAGGTTTTTATCGAGTCTTTCTTTTTCTTTTGAGTCATTCTAGCTATAAAAGAGGCTTTGGAGCATGGATTGGAGTTACGGGAGTTCATTAGAGCAAAATGGACGAATCTGGAGAAAAGATGGCGTTTTTCATAACCGAGCACCTGTTCGGTTTGGAGCGAGCACCTGCTCATCCGAGAACTCAACGATTTGAAACTCCCTGGAAACCGGACCGGTCAATCCAACCACAGGACCGACCGGTCCACACTCGAAGTCCCGAAGCCGAAGCTCCCTGGAATCCGGACCGACCGGTCCGGATGAGAAGACTGACCGGTCTCCACGAGAAGAATCGAAGCCACGGTCCCTGGAAATGGGACCGACCGGTCCCGCACCCGAAGACTTGAAGACCGAAGATCGTTCAAGACCAGGCCGACCGGTCGGTCACCCAGATCTGACTTTTAACCTATTTTTCAGAGAGAAAAATATAAATAAGTCAGGGCCGCCTCTGACAAAAGGATTTCCCCTTTTCTCTTTTTACCCAGACACATTTTGTTTTAAGTTTTTGGAGACTTTTTCCATTGTTCTACACTTTGCTTTTGGATTGCTTATCTCTTTTATATTATGAATTCTCTTTATACTTTTGTTGTATTTGATTTCTCCATGTTTAAGTAGTCCATTAGCTAGATTAAGGTTTTCAATGGTGATTTATGATTGATTAGTGACTGAGCCAAATAGGATATATTATCATATGTCTTCATAAATTAGGATTCGTAATGCTTAGGCTAGCGTGGCCGCCTAGTCTATGATTTCAAGTTTAACTTATTCACGACAGTGCTCTAGGTTGCTAGATAAACCATTGGTGAGCAATGGTTTTAGAATTAAAGAATTGCTACTATGTCACTACTATAAACAAGAATATCATCTCCATTTCGTGTTTGGACATTGAAGGGTGTGAATTTTTGATCAAGAACAAGTGTTGTTCATTTGATCGTGATGATATGTTATATGGTAGCGCTCCATTAGAGAATGGACTTTATCACTACAAGAAAACACTGTAATTTCTGACGAAATTTTTTTACCGTCGGTGTTTTCCGACGGGTTTCAGATGGAATGCCGACCAAAACGATTCTGTCAGAAACCCGTCGGTTATTTCCGACGGATTTCAGACGGAATACCATTCCAGTCGGCATTCCGTCTGCAATCCGTCGGAAAGCACCGACGGTTTTCCGACGGACACTAGCTGTCGGTATATTCTGACGGCATTCCAACGGAATTCAGACAGTTATCGATGTCGGCAGAGTTTGAATGGTTGATATATCGTTTGCGGTGGCCAATATGATTGGTGGGGTGTTATGTCGGATGTATTGACGGATTTCTGACGGATTTCCGACAGAAATCCCCTCTACATAAGTTTGCACATTTCTTCCGACGTTCATTATACCAACATCTGAAAACCAAACTAAAAAATTTTGAGAGATGAGTTCTTCATATTTTTGGTCATGGATGGACGCGCCAATGATGGAATAGGGATCGAACTTATTAACGACTGAATACGCTCAAGGTATTTGCGAGTTCATTCAGTTACCTAGAAATCAAGAGGCGGCCAACAAAGGTCAGGATATCAAATGTCCTTGTGCTAATTGCTGTAATAGAATTAGTGGTTCGGCTAGTAAAGTTTGGAATTACTTATATATATATGGATTTAGGCCAGGATATAAGGTTTGGTTTTTACATAGAGAAACCAATTATGAATATGGTAGTAGTAGTAGTAATGCACCTTATTTTTCGGATAGCGTAGGAGAACGTACACCAGAAGTAGATGTTGGGGGAAGTACGGTTGTGATGGTTAACGATGCGTTTAGAGAGAATTTGCAGTCGGGTGGGTATCATGAGGGTGATAGGGTTGAAGAACCTAATTTAGAATCCCAAAGGTTTTTCGAAATGTTAGACGCATCAAAGCAACCACTATACAGCGGTTGTAGGGATGGTCATTCACCGCTATCTGCTGCTAGTAGGATGATGAACCTGAAGACTGATTACAATTTGTCCGAAGAATGTGTTGGTGCATTCGCCGAGTTCGTGAAAGATATTTTTCCAGAAGATAATTTGTCCCCCGGATCATACTACGAGATCCAAAAACTTGTTGCCGGTCTTGGTTTGCCCTACGAGGTTATAGATGTGTGCATCGACAACTGTATGATATACTGGAGAGAAGACGAGAACCGAAATAAATGTAAATTTTGCCACAAACCACGGTTCCAGGACACAAGTGGGAGGGCAAAGATTCCATTTAAACGGATGTGGTATTTACCCTTAACAGAGAGGTTGAAGAGGCTGTACGAATCAGACCGCGCTGCTAGGGCTATGAGATGGCATGCAGAGCATAGTCAAGTTGGAGATATAACGCATCCTTCAGACGCGGAAGCGTGGAAGCACTTCCAATCCGTATATCCAGATTTTGCATATGAACGACGGAATGTATACCTCGGCTTATCCACCGATGGTTTCAACCCATTTGGAAAGCATGGAAGAAAATATTCATTGTGGCTGGTCATCGTAACACCTTACAATTTGCCTCCTTCTATGTGCTTGCGGCAAGAGTTCCAGTTTCTCTTAATCCTAGTTTCTGGGCCTGATCATCCAAGACGGTCACTCGATATATTCCTCCAACCATTGATCTATGAGTTGCAGATGTTGTGGGAGCATGGTGTCGAGGTATTTGACATTTCAATCAAGCAGAATTTCAACATGCGAGCGGTTCTTATGTGGATCATAAGCAATTTTCCGGCATACGGTATGTTGTCTGGATGGACAACGCATGGAAGATTGGCATGTCCTTATTGCCAAGACAATACTTCAGCATTCCAATTGCAGCACGGAAGGAAGACTTCATGGTTTGATTGCCATAGGTGTTTTTTACCGTCAACCCATCCATATCGTCGGTCTAGAAGACATTTCAAGAAGAATGTACAAGTGTTACATGGTCCACCTCCTGAGATAGATGGTCGCAGCATATTAGAACAGTTACGAGATTTTGGTGCAGAGCGAACTCCTGAATGTGGGGGTAATGGCCATTTCCCCGTCGACGGTTGTGGACAATATCACAATTGGCACAAGAAGAGTATTTTTTGGGATTTGCCTTACTGGAAAGACCATCTACTGCGCCATAATGTAGATGTCATGCATGTTGAAAATAATTTCTTTGACAACATCATGAACACCATCTTAAATGTTCCAGGGAAGACAAAAGACAACAGGAAGTCTAGGTTAGACTTGCCTTTGGTTTGTTCAAGGGAATCTCTTCATGTTTATAACGATAGATTACCGATGCCTGCGTACCGGTTGGACGCAGGTCAGAAAGAAGTATTTTTTGAATGGTTCAAAAAATTTGTAAAATTTCCAGACGGCTACGCATCTAATCTACGTAATTGCGTGGATTCGACGGAAGGGAAGTTTATAGGAATGAAGAGTCATGATTGTCATGTCGTGATGCAACGTCTTCTTCCATTTGTATTTGCATATCTTCTTCCACAACCAATCCACCAAGCAATTGGAGGTATATTTCGTACTCCCATTAGTTTCTTACTACCATAATATTACTATATATGTACTAGCTAACTTGTTTAATTTTCGTTCATAGGAGTTGGTGCATTCTTCCGAGATTTATGTTCAAGAACGCTTACCGTCCACGGGATACGTAACTTGGAGGACAATATCCCGGCTCTCCTTTGTAATCTTGAGAAGATATTTCCACCGTCCTTTTTTGACGTTATGGAACATCTAACTATTCACCTCCCACGAGAATCAGCCTTAGGAGGCCCTGTTCAATACCGATGGATGTATCCGTTCGAGCGTTATATGTTCCACCTGAAGAAAAAGGTAAAAAATTTGAGCAGGGTTGAGGGATCTATTGTTCAACAAAGCCTAAACGAAGAAGTCTCACACTTTGCCGAAACTTACTTTCCATCGGAAGCTCGTACTAAGGCGAGACGTCCTGCCAGACATGATGATGGAGGTGAGAAAGTTGTCTATGCCGTGGTTGTACCTGAGTTGTTTGCCCAAGTTGGTCGACCAAATGGAAAAGGAAAGAAACGCAGACTATCACAACAAGAGGTCACACATTTGCATACGTATATCCTCAGAAACTGTGACGACATTTTGAAGTACGAAAGGTATATAAGTTTTTATGGAAAATTTATGGAAATATATATATGCCTTCATCAACTAACAACTGTTATGTTACAGGATCTACATGTCTCTCGCCCGTGAATACCATTCTGATAAGACAGATGCCGAACTAGCTGTCTTGAAAGATGAAGAATTTACGGGGTGGTTAACATGTTATGTAAGTTTAAGATAATTACTTACTCTTACTTTTCCATGTTTTCACGTTCATATGTTACTTATATCTTACTTATATCATTTTGTAGGTGTCTGACTGTATAGCACGTGGTGAAGATGTCCCGACATGGTTAGTTGAGTTTGTTCATGGGTTACTCAGCACCGCGACTTCATATCGCGGGTTTTGTACTAGGGGATATTCGTTCAGGATCCGTGAGGAAGGACGTAAAAGGTCAACTTCGGACTGTGGTATTTCGGCGCAATCCGGTGATACGATGTACTATGGGATTTTAAAAGAAATCTTGGAAATCCACTATCCAGGAATGTTGGATTTGTGGTGCATTGTGTTTATGTGCGATTGGTATGACCCATCCAATGGTCGAGGGGTTCGAGTTGACCCTCTTGGTGTTATTTCGATTAATTCAAGCCGGAAACTACAGTATTACGATCCATTTATCCTTGCGTCTCAAGCAGACCAGGTATCAATACAGTAATATGTTTACCTACTTACTCACTGTTAAGGTTTTTTGTTCATGTATATTATCAATAACCACTAATTATTATTAGGTTTGCTACATTCCATATCCCCGAGTTGCCTACCGTACAGATCCATGGATCACAGTAACTGCAATAAACCCTAGAGGAAAAATCTATGGAGTTCCAGAACATGATGCTCTACAACCATCGAGAAATGTACAAATGTCACCGGTTGAGGAGATGGATAACATCGACCTTGTCGTTGATCCTAATTATGTCGGGGATGATCAAGTGCATTCGGACGAAGAGGAAACACGTGGAGAATTTGACGGCGATTCAGACTCCATCCCTAGTGAAGGTTTCTCCGAAGATTCAGAATAATTATTTGGGAATAAAAATTTGCTTATTAATGCATGTTGTTCTCTCACAATTGTGTGCTCCATATATCATATTATTTAATACTATATATATAGTCATGGACGATGAGTAATTAACGATAACTAATGTTATTGCAATTCTAATAAAACATTACATTTATTGGAACATAAAATTTAAAACAGATGAAATAAACATTAACAGGTACATTAGAGAGTTTGAAATTTTTAACACACAACCGTTACGAGACAAGTACATAATAAACTCCTCATTTTACAATCATATGTCGGTTTCCACTCCGAACTTACCATTTGTTAGAACCATTTCCTGATGTACTTTCCCTTTATTTTCTTTTCTTGAGAATCTACAAATCCATCGCACAATTCGCTTTTGATTGCATCAACATCTAAATTTAGGTTTGGCTTGTCTGGGCTTTGGGCGAATTCAAAATCATAGTAATGATCCTTTTGTGCACAATCTATCAATCCGCCGCACAATTCAGTTTTGATTGCATCAACATCTAAATTTAAGTTTGGCTTTTCAGGGATTTGGGCGAATTCAAAATCATACGACTGATCCTTACATACGTTTGAAGTACTTGCACCGTAAGTATCAGACTTTTCCACCAAGTCACATGGTTGTTCGACTTCGATTGGATTGGCGTGGTGGATGTTTGGCGACCACTGGCTGTCAGGCACTACTGTTGATGTGGAATCTTATTTTTGGATTGGTGAGCACGTATCAAATTCCCACGAGTAAGTGGGAATTTCTTGAGTGAATTCGTCGCATTGAGATTCGGTTTCCCAAGAGTATTTTGGGACATAAAAAAATTGGCCTCGGATGTTGTTTTTGCGTCTTCATTAGAAGAGCTAGAAGACATATTTTTTTGGTTACGGAGAGGTGTAGAAGATATACACTCCATAAGGTCTACTTATAGTTGTACTTGATTGTATAAACCGTCCGTATGTCGTCGGATTGCGGGCTGTTTCTGATGTCGCCAATGTTTGATTGGTCAGTTGTACCGACGGATTTCCGACGGATATATGTCGTCAGAATTATTTAACGGATTTCCGACAGCTTGCAGACGGTTTCCGATGTCGGCAAAGTTTGATTGGTCAGCTGTACCGACGTATTTCTGACAGAGCTATGTCGTCACAATTATGTAACGGCTTTCCGACGGATTGTAGACGGTTTCCGATGTCGGCAAAGTTTGAGTGGCTAATAAATCGTCTGCAGTGGCGGAAGGGATTGGTGGGGTCTTATGTCGGAGTGTTTAGACGGTTTTTCGACGGAAATCCGACGGATATCCGTTCTACATAAGTTTGCACATTTTTTCATTGCATTCATAACAAAATTATAACCATCAAGTCATAACACATTAAAATTCAATTGCGTAATGGCAAACAAAGATCTGTGGAATTACTATATGCAAAACCGATCCCCCGGTCATAACCCTCTAGCCACAACTCTTGTTCCTTGAAGCCCTCCTTACGATAACTTAAATGTTACTAATGGTGAACCGACTATTTCACTACATCCAACTCAACAATCCCAGAACCAAACGCCCGTAATACCGGGACTTGGCCAAGTTGTACGGCGAGGCCTGTTTCGAAAGAGGTCTCATGATGCAAAGGTGATGCGAGGTGAAAGTTCTCAGCCACGCCCAACACAAGATTTTATTCGTGAGGTCATGAATGAGGCACCACAGGAGGACCAGGATTTTAGTAGTCCTCGGTGGACTTCTACTATCAATTACATAATCCGTGAAGGTATATATATATATATATATATATATATATATATATATATATAATTACCGGTTTTACTTTTACAATAATGATTGTAGCTGACAAATACTAAATCTACCATTCATTTTCATGTAGGTTCTTCTAACAAAAGAAGCACACCATTCTGGACCCAGGTTGCAGAAATTAAATCCCCGCATTCACAATTTTTTTAAGTCAAAAAGGTTTACATTTTGCGACCTATTTTATTAACATTTAGACATACAATTTACCTGACAAGTATATTCTATATATTTTATTATCAGATTGTGGCTATGCTCTCTAGTTTAACCCCCAATGACCAAGGAGATTTGCTTGTAACCTTAAAAGATCCTTCAGGAAAAATCGAGGGAACCATGCACCATAACATCTTCAAGAAGGACGAGTACAAACTCACCACTGGTGTAGGTGCGGTGGTAATCCTGAAGAATGTTACCGTTTGCCGTTTTGATAGAAACCAAAAGTACATGAACATCACAGAGCGGAACATTGTTAAGGTAGATACACCATATATACATTTATAAATATTTATGGGAATGCTTAACTAAATTCGTTTTTGAAACAGATAATCGGTGCTAATTCGATTATTGCTGAATACCAACCAATGGAAGGATCTACCATCGATGCGGAAGATGGAGGAACTACTGGGTACGAGTATGAAACAGTTCCAGACTCTGATGAAGACTAAACATCCAAATCGTCCACAAATAAGAATAATTTAATGATAACAACTTTATGTTGCTTTTATGTTCAATAATGATCCAGTATCTATTTTACGATCGTATAATGTTTTCATGTGTTATATTTCCTTTTAATGATTATGAAATATTGGTGTTATATATGTGAAATACCTTTCAAAATATTTATTTACATAAATTGATACGCAAATCATTACAAAACAAAAGTAACTAAAATTATGAAATATTGGTGTTACATAAATTTATATATTTAATTATATAAAATATATGATAATGTTATTTTTTAATCATTATCATATATTTTATACAAATCTTATAATTCCTTTCCAAAAACCTTATAATCAAATTTAAAACCTTATCATATATTTTGAAAAAAAAAAAAAAATCAAACACCGTCGGAATTCCGTCTTAAAGTTCAGACGGAATTCCGACGGTTTAATGTTTTAAATTAATTTTTATTTGTTCCGAGAAATTAAAATTAATAAATAAATTATATGCCGTCGGAATTCCGTCTGAACTTTAAGACGGAATTCCGACGGTGTTTGATTTTTTTTTTTTTTTTAAAAATATATGATAAGGTTTTAAATTTGATTATAAGGTTTTTGGAAAGGAATTATAAGATTTGTATAAAATATATGATAATTTTTAAAAAATAACATCACCAATTCGAAAAATCAGACTTATTTATTCGGGGATTCAAAATTATAAGATTTTTTTACCAAATTTATTAAGTAAACAATTAATTCGGCGTACACACTAATGTCTAAATAAATAAAATGCAATTGAACAAACTAAAGTCTTATCAAATAAATTATATTTTCAAGTATACCAACACTTGCAACTTAATACATGAAAGTGTTACTAAAAGAAAAAAAAATTGTAAGTAAACCAACATTTTGAAATAAATAAATCTCAACAGCTGAAACCATCTTCGGATGATTTGTACCATACAAAAAAATTAGTCACATTGAAAAAACTAAATGGAACGGGAATATAGGATCGGGAATGGAACAGAACGGGAATTATGCCCCCCTAAGTAATACAATTTAAATTCTGTCGGAATACCGTCTGACATTAGGACGGAATTCCGACGGAAATGCGACGGAAAACCTAATGCGACTTGCCCCCAAACAACCTCGTGTTCGTCGTCAAAGCGGGAATTCCGTCGGCATTTCCGTCGAACTTTTTAATAACCATCGGAAAACCGTCTGACTGCCGTCGGGCACTGTTATAAATCCATAGTCTTCGTCTTCCCCGCAGACAGATCTGCAAATCTCAAAGTTTTCTCCAAAAATCCAGTCTTCTCGCCGCCGATCTATCACCGATCAACCGCCGATTTGCCCCAACATCTATCTCAATCAATCCCCAAATCATTCATCACTTCTCTCACAATCACAATGTAAGTTTTACAAAAACAATTGTTCCAAATTTAGGATTTGGGTTTGTGAATTCGTTGAAATTGGCGTTTGTAGATTCGTTAATTCGTTAATTAGGGTTTGTCAATATTGCTTATGATAATTTTAGTGAATTTTTAATTATCATATTTAGGATTTAAATTAGGAATTAACATAATAGGGTTCATGATGATTTTTGTGGAAATTTATGGATTTTTATAGAACGAAAATTATATAAATATTTCTAATTTTAAGAATTTGATTTGATTATGTTGTTGTTATTGTTAGGGATTTTTTAAAATTTAATCTATGATTAATATGTAAAATTGTACAAAAAAACCCTAATTACTTAAATTACATAAAACATATAAATTCCATAAAACCCAAAGCCCCAATATCCTTTAAATCCTTCAAAATTAATTTTTTTTTTAACATTATTAAAACAATTTGAACCAATAAAATTTTAAACCTATTTAAAATTAATAAAATTTAAAACTTTAAATCCTTTAAATCCTTTAAATTTACTATTTTATAAATTTTAAAGTTTATAACGTTAACAATTTAAACTTTTAAATCCTTCAAATTTATAATTTTTTAACGTTAATAAAATTTGTCAAATTAATGTTCAGAATTTTTAAAAAAGTTTTTAAAATTAAACCTTTAAATCCTTCATATTTACAAATTTTTTAACAATTTTTTAAAATTTGTCATATTAATTTTAATAAAAAAATTTTTACCAATTGAAACTTTAAACAAATTTAAACCTTTAAAGCATTTAAAGCCTTCAAATTTAGAAATTTTTTACAAGTTTAAAAATTTTGGAAAATTAATGTTAATAAAAAATTTTAACAATTAAAAAATAATAAAATTTAAAAATTTAAATCCTGTACATCAAACAAAATTTAAAATCCATGAACTTCGGTTTCTGAATATACAATATAAAAAAAACCCAGATTACTTAAATTTAAAAATTGCAAATCACAAAACCACGTAATCCCAATTGAATTAAATTCATTTACTACAAAACTCTTCAATCCCCAATATCTTTAAATCCCATCATCCTAAATTTCCAATTAACTAAATCCCAAAATTTCAAAATCACAAATTCCTATACATTCCAAATTCCATAAATCCCGAAATCTCTAAATCTTAGAATTATGGAAATCGTAGGAATTATGGGCAGTTTCATAACTCTAGAGGAGGTGCGAGTTCTAGTAGGGGAGGTCGGACTACGAGTGAGACGGTTATCCCCGAGGATAGTCCCGACTTGGAGACCCAATACATGTCTCAGCCCCCACCTACAGCCCACTCAGCTCCCACCTCGATGACCATCGAGCAGTTTGTGGCGCAACCCGGACGTGATAGGTTGATGCGTCTACATCCAGACCCGGCACCTAACACGACCTGGTAAGTCTTATTTACACATGTAGTGGATTTAATAATTTTAGATAAATATTTAACTAAATGTTTTAATAGGTTCAAATACTCGGGAAACGGTATTACGGGTTCTATCAACGAAATGATGAATTCCATGCTCACTAAACCGTATCCCACATACACCGACATGCCATTGGAGGACCGGGACACTTGGTTCCGACAATTTGCGGTATGATTTTATTTTATTTTTTTCAAATGTATTTTCTATATGACTCACATTTTAATTACTAATGCGGGAATGTGGTGTTTTTTTGCAGCAAGATTTTACGTGGGACCCACCGCTCACATCGATGGTCCGAAAGGAATTCGACACAAAGGCTGCGAGGAAGTTCTCGTGGAAGATCAACGAGTGGAAAGACTCGTGGTATAAATACGGGAAGGTGCCTAAAGTTTTTAAATATAAACAAGAGATGTGGGCTGGACTACTTCGACATTGGGAACTAGAGGCAACTCGTGCGGACTCCGAGAAACACTCCACTAACCGCAACAGCACCCGGAAGGGGAAGGGAAAAGCGACCCACAACCTCGGAGCAACGAGCAAGGCTTCAGCTGCTCAGAAAATTGTAAGTAGTTTAATAATTCAAAAAAATTTTAAATTCGCTAACGAAATTGTATATATTAACAGTTTCAGCAGACCGGTGTCTATCCTTCCAACCTTGATTTAGTCAAGGTTTCGCACACCAACAAGAAGACCGGTGAAATTCAAGACCCGCTTGCCCGTGAAATCGTGGAAGCCGTGCAGAGGCGGCAGGAGGAGTTCCTCCAATCGCAACCAATCGTGGAAGGAACTTCGGCGCCAACCGAAGTTCCAGTCGAGAAGATCAACGAGTTCACGTACGAGGTTAGTAACCGTTTCACTTTTAAAGAAATTTAAACATTATTTTTAATACAAGTAAGTTATAAAACATAATTTTTTTTTTATCGTAGGTGACTCCCAAGACCAGAGGCCGTGTTTACGGCCTCCCTGAAGATAGTAGCTCGTCTGTTTCGACGGTTCGATATGGCGGTGCTAGCAGGTTGGAGGCGGAAAACCGAGAGCTGCACGACCGGCTTAGGGAAATGCAGGAAGAGAGAGACAGAGATAGGGCGGAGTCGGAAAAACGCTTTAAAGCGTTGGAAGATCAGATGAACGACTTCTTCCGTACCCGTAGGCCGGAATAGACATTTATTAGTTTTTAAATTTATTGTAAAACTTTAATGTACTTTTGAAACAATTTTAATTTAATTTGGTTTTTTTAAGATTTTAATTTTAATTTTTAATGATTTATTGAATTGTAATGATTTTAAATTATTTAAATAGTTTTAACTTTTTTTTTAAAAACATACGAATTCCGTCGGTATACCCTCGGTATAGAATTCCGTCGGAACACCGTCGTGCCGTTTATCCGTCGGAATTCCCTCGGTTCCTTTTACCCTCGGTATACTGTCGGAATGTCCTAACCGTCGGAAAGGATTCGGAAACTACCGGATCTCTGAAACCGTCGGTATTCCGTCGCCTAATGAAGTTCCGACGATATAACGACGGATCTCAAACGAAAAACGGATATCCGTATTCCGTCGGAGTTCCGTTGCAACAAAGAGACGGAATTCCGACGGATGTTAAATTCCGACGCGATAGATCCGACGGACAAAAACCGTCGGAAACATGTCGGAAATGGGTCTTTTCCGACCGAATTCTGACGGTTTTGGCCGTCGGAATAGCGGTTGTTTTCTTGTAGTGTATGTTCTTAACCAAAACACGCCCGTCTATAACATTAATACCAAGAGATTTAAGTCTAATGACTCAAATCAAACTTTTCTTTGGCATTGTCGTTTGGGCCACATAAATGAGAAACATATTCAAAAGCTTCATAGTGATGGACTTTTGAGCTCATTTGATTATGAATCATATGAGAAGTGTCAATCTTGTTTATTGGGAAAAATGACTAAGACTCCTTTTACTGGACATAGTGAACGGGCTAGCGACTTATTGGGGCTTATACATACTGATGTATGTGGACCAATGAGTATAAGTGCTAGAGGAAACTACCAGTACTACATCACATTTACTGGCGATTACAGTAGATATGGTTATGTTTATCTGATGAAACATAAGTCTGAATCTTTTGAAAAGTTTAAAGAATTTCAAAATGAAGTACAAAACCAGCTTGGTAAGACAATCAAAGCACTTCGATCAAATCGAGGTGGAGAATATTTGAGCCAAACTTTTATTGATCATCTAAGAGAATGTGGAATTGTTTCACAACTCACTCCTCCGGGAACGCCGCAATGGAATGGTGTATCTGAAAGGAGAAATCAGACTTTATTAGATATGGTTCGATCAATGATGAGTCAAACAGATCTTCCATTATCCTTTTGAGGATATGCTCTAGAAACGTCTGCGTTTACACTAAATAGATGTCCATCAAAATCAGTTGAAAAGACACCATATGAGATATGGACAGGAAAAGTTCCTAATTTGTCTTTTCTAAAAATTTTGGGTTGTGAAGCTTTTATCAAACGCTTAATTGCTGATAAGCTTGGACCCAAATCTGATAAATGCTATTTCGTTGGTTATCCTAAAGAAATCAATGGTTATTACTTTTACAAACCTAGCGAGAACAAAGTGTTTGTGGCTCGAAACTGCGTCTTTTTGGAGAGAGAATTTCTTTCTAAAAGAACAGTGGGAGTAAAGTACAACTCGAAGAGGTTCGAGAAAGACAGGGGGATGCTCCAACTTCTCAGGAAGAGCATCAATTTACTAAGAGTTGTAGAATCTACACCTGTGGAACCTGAGATACGTAGGTCTGAAATGATTCGTCACGAACCTGATAGATATGGGGTTTGGGTGACAAATCATCATGATATATTGATTATAGAGAATGATGAACCTATGTGTCATGAAGAAGCGATGATGGGCCCTGATTCCGAGAAATGGCTAAAGGCCGAAGAATCCGAAATGGAATCCATGTCAGAAAACAAAGTATGGACTTCGGTAGATTTACCAGATGGTGTTAAACCCATTGAGTGTAAATGGGTCTTCAAAAAGAAGATTGACATGGATGGTAATATTCAGATATACAAAGCTAGATTGGTGGCTAAAGCTAGTTAAAATCTTCGTTTTAATGAAGCAATCAAACAGTTTGATTTTGTTAGAAACGAAGAAGAACCGTGCGTTTACAAGAAGAGTAGTGGGAGCGCAGTTGCATTTTTGGTATTGTATGTAGATGACATACTGCTCATAGGAAATGATATTCCTTTGCTTCAGTCTGTTAAGACTTGGCTAAGTAGTTGTTTTTCAATGAAAGACATGGGAGAAGCCGCTTATATTCTTGAAATAAGAATCGATAGAGATAGATTGAACAAAACCATTGGACTAAGCCAAGATACTTATATAGTTAAGATCTTACACAGGTTCAGTATGCATAATTCCAAGAAAGGGTTTATTCCAATGTCTCATGGCATAACTCTCTGCAAGACACAGTGTCCTTTGACACATGATGAGCGAGAGCGTATGAGTAGAATCCCTTATGCTTCGACTATAGGTTCTATCATGTATGCCATGTTATGCACTCGTCCAGATGTTGCATGTGCTTTAAGCATGACGAGTAGATACCAATCAGATCCAAGTGAGAGTCACTGGAAAGTGGTTAAAACCATCCTCAAGTATTTGAGAAATACTAAGGATAAGTTCTTGGTCTATGGAGGAAGTGAGGAACTTGTTGTGAGTGGTTACACGGATGCTAGCTTTCAAACAGACAGAGATGATTTCCGATCACAATCTGGATTTGCCTTTTGCCTCAATGGAGGAGCAGTGAGCTGGAAGAGCTCTAAGCAGAGCACTGTAGCAGACTCAACAACAGAGGCAGAGTATATAGCTGCTTCTGAAGCGGCTAAAGAGGCTGTTTGGATTCGGAAGTTCATTACTGAGTTTGGTGTGATTCCTAGCATATGTGGTATGTGGATCTCTATTGTGACAACAATGGAGCCAACGCTCAGGCAAAGGAACCCTGATCACACCAGAAATCTAAACACATAGAGAGGTGATATCATCTCATTCGTGATATTGTTGATAGAGGAGATGTGAAGATTAGCAGAGTCTCGACGGATGCAAATGTTGTTGATCCTTTGACCAAGCCTCTTCCAGGACCTAAGCATGAGAGTCATACTGTTGTTATAGGCATTAAGTTTCTTAAGATGTGATCTTAATTCTAGTGGGAGAATTTTCTTTTATGATATGATGTTCATGTTTAAAACGTTTGATTTATTTTCAAATTAATGAAATTTGTTTCAGTATTATTTCATTATTGGATAATTAAATAATAGTCCTAAAATAATTTATATTATTCTTATAGGTCATCAAGTACGTGACTTGATCATGAAACCCTATATGTGATAGATAACATAAATTATTGTGGTCCCTAGTCAAAGTTATTAAGATGGGACATTAATAAATGACTAGTATGTGAGGCGACTGATGACAAAGTTTCGTGAAGTCATTGATATGTTGTATCAAGTCAATCACATAGATATGTGTTGGAGAACACAGTATTGGACTGACCCGCTATGAGAACTCTACAAGAATGTTATGAGAGTGTCATAAGAGTTTCTCATCACAACTATAGAGTATAGTCCTTTGACCTGAGTTCATCATGATTTCTTATACATGAATTAGTTTGTTTTGACACTGTCAAACGTCAGCCGTAAAAGGTGATTATAAAGGCAGTGATTGGGCATACTATGGAGTGTGTAAAGAACAGGGATGGAACAAGATGGAATTTGTCCCTCCTATATAACGGGAGATAAATATCTCTGGGCCTATCGAAGATTTGATACTGAGAAATGCATGGCCGTGCTCAAACGAGGTGAAAGTCAGTCGTTTGTTTAATCAGTATAAATCGGAGTTCGATAAATGTGATATAGCTTAATAAGGATGACACAATTTCTTGCCTTATGCTATGATCAAGATATAGAGACAAAGGGATTATAGGAATAGATGATTCCAATACAAGTGGGAGATTGTTGGGAATGTCCTGAAATCATTTGTACTTTACTCTAGTTAAAGATGAAATGTCAAGGTTTGACAATTGTATAATATTATATGGTTATAATGTTTTGCTAGAAGCCGCTTATAACTTATGGACTTGAAAGCCCATTACTAATATTATTTAATCCTATTGGATCACACACCTAAGCAAACTTGATTAATATTATATTAGGTTTGTGTATAATATATATTATATATAGATTTCATATAAGATATGCAAATATATGTGTATATATATATATATATATTCACGTGCACTATGTGGAATAAGGAAACAATATTTATATAAAGATATGAATGATTGTGTGCACGTGAGAGACAAGTAACTTAGGCGGCAAGGATTTGTTAAGTGGGCTTAGCCCAAGCCATTAGGTTACGTAGCGTTCATTATATATATATATATATATATATATATATATATATATATATATATATTGACGCTTTGATGATAGACATACGATCTCTTACGCCGAAACCTAAAACATAATAAAAGAAGAAACAGTTCTTCGCTAATTTTGAGATTAGATCTCTACGGTACTAGCATCCCGTTCGATCTAGTTTGTGTGCGTGTGGATACCGATAGAGGCACGGCGTTTGAAGTGCTCTAAAACCTTGGTCAATCAAAATCTCTTTTTCCGCTGCAATTGATCCAGGTATATCCAAAACTCTGTAGTCTAGATTTGATTCAATATTTACACGCATCCTGGAAATTGAATTCGAATTAATATTATAAACTGTTATAAAACCGGTACGAATTTCAACAAATGTCACCTCTGAAAATCGTCTTCAATCATACATTGCCTCAGGTCCCCCATCTTGGCTTTCAGAACTTTTTGGCCATGAATCCAGATCTGCTGTTTTGTAAGGCTTTCCCTTTGCACTTGGTTATGATTGACACTGATTCTCCATTTTTTGGATCATGTAAAAGTGATGTAACAAACCCTTATTCCATCTAATATATCTCATATTTAGTGGAAAAAACAAAAAAGAATCATCACAATTCCTAATCCTACGACATAGAAAAATGGGGAAAATGACTAAGGAACACTATTATTTAGCAAGTGATGGAAATATTTTTAATTTTTACCAAGAAAAAAAGTGATGGAAATAAACATTACAAACGTAGTCAATGCAATTAACTAATGTATCAAAACTTAGTCAATGTATATTCAGTTGGTTTTCTTCACACGCTTGGGTCTTCCTTCTCGTTGTCTTGCCGTGCCTAGACCTCTAGACATGCAAGTACACAACATTATAAATGTTAGTTGAAAGTAGCATTTGATATACTGTGGGAGATTGTTTCAGTTCAGTTGAAATTACCATTTGATATACTGTGGGAGATTGTTTAAGTTCTGTCGCGAAGCTCCAAAAAGCTCAAAGCTCTCTAATTGTGGATTTCAAGAGTTTGTAACGCTTAGGACATTTCAAACCCTTCTCCGAAAGGAAGTTAGTAAAAAAAAAATTCAACCCCACTCTAAATCATATACTAAAATATAGTAACTATCTTTTTTATTTTACATGTAGTTACTACTTAATATTTTAGTGGCCCCATTATAATTATTTCTACATTTTTATATGAACTCTTATCTTAAAAGGTATATGCGGAGAGGCTTAAAAGAATTGATTTGGCTACCTATATCACCAAAGTGCACTTATCTTTGCGGTCAATAGTCTTGAGAGAACTCCAGAGTTAAGCGTGCTTGAGCTGGAGAAACTAACTTTATATATATAGATTACAACTAGTCAATAGATGGTGACAAAAAGTTAAGTTTTTATTTGGTCAGTTACAAAATAAATAACTATTAAAATTCAGTGTTATAGAACTGATAATTTGAAAAATTAACTTCAAATCCACTGTTATTGGAAATATACCAAAGATTTGATTTTCATGGTTTCAGAAGATTTCACAGAGATTTCAGAGGATTTTTAACTAAAAATACAAAAAGCCAAATCTAATGGTTGTAGCGTGTAGTTGTAGCTAGTTGGTGTTCTTTAGGTGTGGGTTTGTAAGTGTTGTTTCATTTCGCTTTGTTAGTAGTTGTTGTATTTTACCATCTCCCTTTCGCAGGGCTTCAGAACTTCGGGGCTAATGTGTTAGCCGCTGGCTTATGTATTTCACTTGGTTTTAATAAAATTCATTAGATGGAAAAAAAAAACCAAGTGGTTGTATCCCAGTGGTACTTGAGGGAGGTAATTCCTAATAAGGTCCCGGGTTCGATTCTTGGCCACCGGGGGATTAAAATTTGGGTATCGCCAGCGACACATATTAGTCTTTTGGGCGTAAAAAGTCTTAAGAAAAACTGTGTATAATTCAAAAAAAAAAAAATGTCTAGCCTATATAAATAGGCAAATAATAGTCAAACTTGTACGAACGTTGTTTAGTCAAAGATATTAATAACTTGTACTCTATTCTTATCATCTCATTGCCTCAAAAACGCATCTATAAATTATCCATTACACAAGTCAAAGCAAATCGTATCTAAACAAAAACCAGAAATATTTCATTTTAAAACTATTCAAATTATGGAAACCGGTTTTACCATCTTGAAATGGTCGTTCTTCTTTAGCCTAGTCGTGGTTGTATCATGTGCTCAGGCTCCCGCGCCGTGGAACCCAGCCAATGGGATACGTCCGGGGACGTGTGACCATTATGAGTGCCCCACCTACAAGCTGGTTGGACCAGGGTACGGCTATGAGATCCGTGCGTATCACTCCGCGGCCTGGATGTCCACTGGTCCCATCCCCTCCCCATCCATGACTGAAGCCACCAAAACCGGTTTTCAACGGTAAATTTTCTTCTTCGTTTTTTTAGTCTAATCATTTTTACATTTTTATAAATAGGGGTAGCTAATCCGGCTAAATTAGTCCAAATTTCTAAAAGAAAAAAGATACAACCAACCAAAAAAAAAAAAAAAGCAAATGTGGAATTACTGGGACTTTGATTCAGAATTCATTGTTTGTGTTAGAAGTAAATTTATTCATTTTTATTCTTATAACCGGAGTAGATTCAAAAAAACAAAAAAAACAAAATATAACAAAAAAAAACAATTGATTTCTTCGGTTTCTATATTTCGTAAGCCAAATGTGAGTATATAACTAGACACTACAAGAAAACAGGAAAGTTGTGACGCTCAATGGCGTCACAAAAGCGTCGCAAAACAGGTGTTGGCGACGCTTCTGTGAAGAAAAAAAAGCGTCGCAAAAAAACCGTCGCAAATCCAAACCGTCGCACATTCGTCACAAATTTATGACGCTTTTGTGACGAATAAAATAGCGTCACAAATTTGCGATGGTTTAGGGACGAACATGAAGCGTCACACATTTGCGACGGTTTAGCGACGATAAAAGAGCGTCATATATTTGTAACGAAATGTGACACTCATATTCCGTCAGAAATTGGCGACATTATTGTGACGGTAAACTTCGTCACAATTGCGACGAATTTGTGACGCTTTTAAAGGATTCTGTTGTTCATAAATCGTCACAAAAGTGTCTCGAATTTGTGACTGAAAATATAAATGTGATACTTGCATAATTGAATTTTGTATTGCACATGAAAATGGTGAAAATGTAAAAGAAATCAAACTAAAACCATAGTTTAGGAAAGCCAAAAGAGTAATGAGTTTACAAAACAACATAAACACTTTGAACAATGTTTAGAGTTCAAACATGAATCCAAAAAGAAAGTTTACAAAACAAAATAAAGTTAAAAATGTTACAAAGAATACACTACACCAAAACAGCAGTTTTACGACTGTACTATTAGTCACATTTTAGTTGTTATTTTCAATGTTACGACTAAATAGCGACTAAATGTTGTAGTTGTTTTTTCGCAGTCGCTAAAACAAAAAGTCGTTATATTAGTCGCCATTTAGCGACTAATTAACGATTAAAGCAAAGGAATCGCTCAATTGTCGCTGACCAGTCGCAACATTTAGTGACTAAACTGCATCTAGTTTGGCGACTAAGGAGTGACTAAAAATTAGGATCATATGGTCTTCAAAAATTTAGTGACCAAATAGTCATAACTTTTGGCGACTGAGTGACGACAAATTTGCGACTCAAGTAGCGACTAATTGGCGATCAATCTCGTCATCAAAAAACCTTGTGGGTGTTGTTTTGCAATTATTAAACGACTAAGATGTGACTAAATTGACCACTATAAAGCGACTATTGCTATTTTTGTATGATATGGTAAATATTATGCAACTATTTGGCTACTAATTTGTGACCGTTTTGCAATTATTTGGCGACTATTTTTTGATCGTTAAATTAGATTCCAGCTTCACAATGAATCGTTTTGGTCTGTGTGGATACTATAATTTGAATGAACTAGGGAAAAGACATATTCACATAAAACACAAAAACCGCAAATAACAAAAGTTTATCCTAATACATTACCAAACTCCAACATTAAGGAGTTGTCAAAACAAAAAAAAATAAGTTCATGTAAAATACAAGTGTTTCAGTGGAGATAGAGAGAGTGGTACTTAACCTAAAGGAGCATATGGTGATTAACGTGTAATTGTAGCGGAAGGACTGGTTGATAGAGGGATTGGGTTTGTTCATGGTGTTGCATCAGCCTGTCTTACCAGGAAGTCCAAATAATCCGGTTGATTAGCTCGCATAAACTGGCTCATTCTGAACATCTCCACTAGCATTTGCTTCTGCTTCTTCAAAACTCGAGCTTGCTCTGCTTCACGGGAAGAGATCTCCGCGAGTTGACGTTGAGTTTCTTTCAGTTGGTCCTGTAGTGCAACAAATACAGAAGACTGCTCTGGATGCTTGCGTTTGCCCACGATATCTTTGAGGCTTCCAAGTCCGAAAGGATTTCCCTGTGCATCTAACTCAGTAGACTATGCAAAATTTAAGTTAGTAAGAGGAAAACATAAGGTAAAGATCATGACATGAGTTTATAAATTTGGATTGTGGTGTTAATGTACCTTTATAAATATTTCATCGTAGTCATCTGTCGTTAGCTCGCGAGGGTGTGTACCACCGTCTGAACCATCAGAAGTCTCTCCACCGAGTTCAGACAACTTCTGTTCCAGGTTCTTCTGATAAGTATTAGCGATCCTCTCTGCCTTCTGATCGATATAGGTACCATCCTTCTTTGTATGTGCCCTGACAAAAACCTCGCCAAGGGAAACCGGTCTTCCCTTTTCCACCACCTGCAAATGTTACCCAAAAAAACAAAGGTTTAGTAAAAAACCTAAGGTTGGAAAGCTGTATGTAACAGAAGTAATATATATGCCAAGTTTACAAACCATTTCTCTTTGTATTTCGAGATATGATTTGGGCCCTGTTACGTGTCGGTGAGGACTGTGACCGTCACGGTCAGACATACGACAAGTTGAATACGTTTCACTCCTTTCCTTCTGCTCTTCAGTCTCCCAGTGGGTCACCATCCTTTTCCAGAGAATCTCATCGATCCATTTAGGTCGCTTTCCACTAGTCCTCGCGTTGCTGACCATGTTTTTTAACCGCCTTTGAACAATCGTTTCGAAATTAGCTTGAACTATCCCTGTTATCAACAGATCCCATGTGTGGGTTTTCTACATGACAAAGAGAGTTGTGTTAGGTTTGTGATTAGAACACATGGAAACTTATATGTGTAGGCTATAGTTGAGAGAAATGTACCACAAACTCGAGGAACCATCTTTCTACTTTCTCCCGAGGCACGCATGACCAGTTATAATATGGTTTATTGAATGTTCCACAAAAAAACTTTAGTAATCGCTCGGACAAGGCTCTGTTTTTTGTCGCGATCAAACCTGTAATTCAGTTGCAAACAATGGAAGAATAAAGAAGCAGACAAGTTAAGAAAGAGTCAATCAAATTAGAAACAAGAAAGTGTATAATACTACCCAAAGCAGAGAAATCGCAAACAAACATGCCAATATTTAACAAATAGTATAATAATCAAAAAGAAGATACGAAAACTAAACATAACAAAATAGATTCAGTCTATGAAACAAGAAAGCGTATAAAATAGTACCCAAAGCAGAGGATGGAGAAATAATAAAAGTTCAATTTAAAAAGAAATCCCAATGCTGGTAACTGAATCTTCTGACCAAAGTGACTCTAATTTGTAAGCTAGACTCAAAAACACCTAATGCTGGTAAGTTAAACTCAAAACCACCTAATAATGGTAACCCAGACTCAAACAATCGTAACAAAGGTCAAATAAAATAGAAAAACCGCAAAAAACATGGAAATGCAAGCTAGATACAAACCACACAAAAATTGCCTTTCCAATCTACAATACAATCAAGACACCGCAATGCAATCATGTAAAGCCATACCAAATTGAGTTAGGCGTCTTTTCGTCGGGAGAGAGCAGCTTAACAAATTTATGTCGGTCCGGCATGCTTAGAAGAGCATTCAAATCCCGCAGCGTGTCCGCATGGAGTTCCGGAATAACTGGAATTTCTTCATCTTCGAAGTTATGGCCTTCTGAAGATCGAGCGTGAGAGTTTTGAAGAGGTGATTCTGGAACTATGTTCTCGGCTGGACTCGAAGTAGCATGTGGATTTGTCGAGTTCGCGTGGAGTTGTGGTAAAGAGCGACTCCCATTGATTTAAGGTGGGCGAGAATTCGAGTCTGGGAAAAGCTCACCTGGTGGTGGAAATTGCCGAACATGATTTGCAGATGATGATGGGTGGGCAAAACCCTGAACTGGTGTTTGAGGCGTCTGAGTTGGTCGAATATCCCACGCCGGCGTTGTGATGTATTGATCCGGCAAAATCGCCGCCGATGAGGTAGCACAGATGTTCGTCCCTCCAGATCTCTGTGAAATGTTCGGAACCGTCTTCGCTTTCTTCCGAGATTCTTTTCCATTCGCAGTGGGGTTAGGCATAGTGTGATTGAATTTGAGGAGGAGAATATGATAGTTGTAAGGAGATTGGTGGGAATTGGGATTTACAGAGGATTCGATTAAGAATCTGATGGGGAGAATTTTCAGAGGTTTCGTTGAAAGAGAAGAAGAAAATTAGATGTAGGGTTTTCTTTTCCTCCTTTTTGCGATTTTGTCGATTGTGTTTCCCGGTTAATAATTGGTTTACGGGGGAAATGAAAAAATTGGGCTAAAAATTTGGGCCTGAGTTTTCCGGTTAATACTTATCAAATTTTTTGAAAAAGCGACAAAATTGTGACTATTATACATTAATTTGGTTAGGTTATTTCTGTTATTTTCGGTTAATTTGATCTAAATTGGTTAAATTTGGTTACTTTTGGTCTAAATTGGTTCTAAAAATTAAAAAAAACTAATAAATTAAAAAACTTCGGTTAACCGATCGGTTATCGGGTTTGGTTCGGTTAACCGAAATTTTTAAAAAATCATACCGATCGGTTATGAACAGTGAATCGGTTTGGTTTCGGTTCGGCGGGTTCGGTTCGGTTTTTTTTCCCAGGCCTAAATACAATCACGGAATGCAAATAAAATTAAACATACCTAATTTTGTATTTAAGCCATAATTAAGAATAAAATTAACCATAACAAACAAGTTGTTTTAGTGTAGTGCCAAAAAAAACAAAGGTTCATTAAAAACCATATGGTTGCAAGATTTTTGTGTAGATTAGTATGGTTCCTCGGGCTGTTCAACATCATCATCTGTGTAGATTACATCACATCCGAATTCATCGTCTCCTTCCGCATCCCCGACATCGAAGTCGAGGTTTACATAATCATTTCGGTGAACCGAATTTTCAACTTGGATCTCTTCAATTGTTGTCTCCATTACACCATCATCATTTTCTGTTTGCAAAAGTGTCGGTTCTTTGTGTTCGTATTCTCCTAAAATGAGTCCCCTCGGATTAACTTTTTGGTAAATTATATGGAGTCAAGATCACAGGCCACAGCGAATGGTTACGAGACATGCCAAAAGGATTGAACCCATCAGTACATAATCCAAGGTACACATTCCGGGGTTCCTCAGCGAAACTGGAATGTTGAGCTTGAAAATATTTCCACTCCGCCGCATCCGACGGATGAGACATCTCATCATCGTCATTCACTTCGTGCTCGGCATGCCATCTCATAGCTGCTGCCGTCTTCTCGCTCTGATACATTATCTTCAATCTGTCGCCAATAGGTAGATACCACATACGACTATATGGTACCTTTGTTCTACTGTTCTTGTCTTTAAGCTTCCATCTTGGATGATCACAATGCAAACACTTATCTTCCCTTTCATCCTCTTTCCAGTAGATCATACAATTCTTGATACAAACATCAATTTTAATAGATGGGAGGCCTAAATTGGACATCAATTTATTGGTCTCGTAATTTGAATTGGTTGCGTTGTTTCCTACTGGTAAAAACTCGGTCATCATATCGAAAATCGAATCCACACCCCTTTCACTGACATTATAATCTACCTTATGCTGTAAAACCCGAGCAGCTAAGGATAACTGCGACTGACCTTCACGACAACCATCATACAATGGATTTTTGGCACCTTCTAACAAGTCATAGAATTTTTTTGAATGATTTCGTACCGGTTCATCTTGATAATTACCATCCTGATGGTAACTATCAAAATTAACGTTATCTCGAAACGCATCATTCACCATATGCACATATGGATCTTCTACTACATTTTCCACATAATTCGGATCAATATAACTTGTTCCTAAATTCATATTGATATCTTCTCCATGCTTATACCAAACATAGTAATCCGGCATAAATCCATAGCTAAACAGATGACTCCAAATTTTTGAACCCGCTAAGAAATTTCCGTTCATGCACATACTACAAGGGCAATAAAACTTACCTCCATTGCTCTGCGCAAGGAGTTGGCTACCAGAAAATGTCATGAATTGCTCCACCCCCAATGTGAACTCCTCCGAAAAATTTCCCGTGGCTTCATCAATCCGATTATACATCCAATCCCGAGAATTGCTAGAATTGAACCTTCCACCCATTTTTCCACACTTACTGGTCGATTTATATTATTACAGATAAGAAAGGATAACGAAGATATGGTGAATGACGAGAAGAAAGCATAAAAATTTCGTTATATAGAAATTTTGGCTACTATTAAGCGACTAATAAGCAACTAATATGCGACTAAAACGAATAGTCGCCTTAAACCGATACACCTACCACAACTCGATTTACACGTGTTTTATACCAGTTTTTAACAACTATTATGTGACTAATTTGAGACCCGCCGCACCAGTCACCTAATAGTTGTAACTTTTGCAACTAAAAAGCGACTAATCTCCACAGAGTCCCAATTTGTTGTAAAATAGTCGCTAATTAGCTACCATTTTGGCGACTACATGTATTAGTCCCTTTTTAGCGACTAATTGACGACTATTTTTATTTAGTCACAGACTAGTTGCGAATTAGTCACTTAATAATCGCCAAATTTAACGACTATGTTATTAGTCGCAAACTGTAGTCGCTAAATCCTTGTTTTGGTGTAGTGATACTAAGTAAATGTGTGCAAACACTAGACGAAGAGAACTCAAAATAATAACTAAGAGGAACGGAAGTAAACCTTCCATTTCAAGATGTTTATTCCATTTTCTTCATCCAGTTGCAGGACACAGCATCAGCCGAGTCCACCTTCAGCTGCAACAAAACAAACCCACAATATCACTTATAAGACTAATCGGAACCACACGACATGATTTGCAGTTGTGTAGCTTATAAATGCTATTGTGAGTGTACCAGCTTCAAGTGTTTGAATAATGCTTGATGGAGTTGTCCCTTCAGCTTCTGGCACTGCTCTAACATCCGCTCGGCATTCATCGAATTCTCTAGCTCCCACCATAGTCTTTCCACTGTTGTGTAAGGAAACCAAACTCCTGACCTTCCTATCGAAAACACAAGAAAGTGGTCAAGAAGACTTACAGAAACCAGAAGGGAACAACCTAACAAATGCACCGGCCCATACTTTTAAAGCTACATTAATGATTGACCTATATATATCATTCTCCAAGAATGCATAGCGAGGCTTCATTTGTAATCATCTAATGGGTCTGATACATTTAAATCAACAAGTGCTTCATATGCTTCCTGTTAAAGCGAGTATATGAATGACAAGTAAGTACAAGAATCAAACTACTAGTAAAGAATTGAATCAGTTGGTGTTAAACAATCATGAGAAGTATAAACACAGAACAAAAAGCGAAATATACCTCTCCACTATCGTAATTGGGATCATTTTTATCGAGACAGCAGTCAAAATCTGAATCAAGAAGCCTTCCCCACGTTCCCTTTCCACCAGCACCATCTACAGGTACCATTGCCACATAAGTGAACCATAACACCACCCAACTCCTAAACTCTTTTACTGAAAACTAAACGTGCTAATAAAATTTAATCTCACACACTTCAAAAATTTAGAAAATGGTTTACATACTCATAACAGGGATTTACAAAGGAGAATGTGTTTTGCTAAGAATCAAGCACAAAAGGTTGTAAAGTTTTTTTTTTACCTTTTCTTTCACGCATATGCTTCCCTGAGTTAGCCCGCCGCACATGCTTAGATGGATCCGCAGCTACTGGTCTTTTCGCACCAGTTGTAGTAGACTTTTTGCTCAACTCAGCAAACAGGGGACTTGGTTTAGGCGGTGATGACAAATTTTCAACATTCTGAGTTGCTTCATCATCTACACACAAAGTAAAAAATCGTCAAATTTTCAACATTTTGAGTTGCTTCCAAACTGATGCCTCGGCAAGTTCCTTAAGAGAAATCAAATCAAACTCCAAATTCAAAATTCCCAATTCGATGAAATTGATACAGAACCTAATTTCATACATAAATGAAAATCTTCAAGTCGAAGAAGAAGAAGAAAGTTTGTACTTGTATCGATGTCGTTCAATTTCCATTTCTTTGAAACAATCCAGAGTTTTCGTTTTCGTTTTTGATTTCTGGAGAAAGAGCAGCGACGAACTCCATCGAAGCGAAGAAGAATGGGAAAATCAAAAGAAATTTTCGGTCTCTTTACTCCTCCGACTCTCTGCGCCATTTTTGTTGGTGAAGAAAAGCTTGGAGAGAGGAGGAAGAGTGAGCTAAATCTGCGAATTGAGGAACTCAGATCTACATCTCTTGGCAGACCCGAATCAAACCACCGTCGATGAGCTGATGAGACTGGAGAGAAGAGAGAGCAGAGAAACCCATCAACGATTCAAACCTATTTAGCAAAAATGAGAATCGAATGGTTTCGTGTGATTCGAATGAGAGAAATCGAGAAAGGGATACAAAAGCGAGAGATCGAGAAGAAAACAGATGAAAATTGCAAAGACTTCTATGGTTTTGACTAAATCGGATGAGAGGAATCGAGAGAGGAATAGAGAGAGAAAGAGATTATTGAAAATTAGGGTTTTCAAAATAATAGAATTGGGGATCTGATTCTTGTAGTTGTTTCACGAAAATAAATGAATGTGGATCTGATTCTTACACGCAAATAAATAAACGAGAGGGAAATTTTGGTGGCTCAAATTTCATTTGGAGCCCAATTAATTTTAAACCCAGATTTTGGTGGGAATCCAAAATTTCAAAGCATCACAAATATGTCACACAAGCGTCACATATTTGTAACGTTTTTGTCACGCTCAGTGTATACAAAACTTGAAACCCTAAACCCTAAATATTTAAATGAGAAATTGGTTAGTTAATGGGTTTAAATTTAGTTTTCTATCAAGTATGAGGCATTTGAATGATTATATTTAGGTAAATTGTACTTATAATATTTATTTATACAAAAATTTGTTTTTTGGAAAAGTTTCCAAAGTTATACTAAGTACTTTGTAATAACACTTATGTGATTAGTATGAACATTTTTTTTTGTACAAACTAGAAGTCTTAAACACTTAGATGTCAAATTATTAACCCACTCGTGACTATTGTACTTATGTTTAATCCCCTAGTTCTTGAATTCATATTTAAAACACCAAAATGATATTGGGCGTAGCTAATCTGTCACAAAAGTGTCACAAATTTGTGACACTTTTGTGATGCTAAGCAAAACCCTATACCCTAAACAACCAACAAGAATGAATTTGTAACGCTTTTGTGACGCTTTTGTGACAAAATTTAATTCTCGGAAAAAAATTACCCGAATTCAACTGGGTAGATTCGGACCACCGACATGTCTCTCATATAATAGGGATGGTTGCCACTATGCTAGTGTAATAAATCGAAATATTAAGCCACACAATTGTATTAATACAAAGTAATAATTCCAAAAATTTAATAATAACACATTAACATTTAAATTTATAATTTTAATCCATCTAGCATTAAAAATACTTGGAATATATTACACACACTACGTTTATTATACTAAAGTTTATTAGAAACAAAAAAATTTATTTGTCATCGGAAGATGATAAATTACAAAAAAAAATCATCAGAAGCGTTATTGTCTCTAATTTCAACATCAATAGGTTTAATCTGATTAGACGGGTCCACCAATTTCATCTACCGATTCTGAGCCTCCTTCATCTGTAGTTTGTTGCAAAATTATCAATTTGTCGTCATTAAACTTTCCTTCAATACGATTCCTGGGATTAACTTTTGTCACGCTTTTGCAACGCTTTCATATTCGTCACAAATTTGTGACCATTTTGTCACGCATTTGTCACGTTTTATGCATGTTAGACCGCAATTAGGTACACTTCCTTTACCACGTTTTCAACTCCTCTTCCTTTTAATTACCGACATAAGTCACTATTGTCTTTTTCTTGCCGACATCATTTGTCACGCAGTTGTGACGTCTTTTCGTTGTCACTAATTTGTTACGGTTAAGAAGTGTGTCACAAAAGTGTCGCAAATTTGTGAAGATTTTGTTTTCGTCGCTAATCTGTCTCAAAATGTGTGACGATTTCTTTAATCGTCATAATTCCGTCGCAAATTTGCCATGCTTTTTCTATATTTTTATATCGTCACAAATTTGCGACGATTTTGATATGCTTTCCCTTTTCGTCACAAATCCGTCACAGTTTCGTCCCACTTCCGTCGCAATCTTTTGTGACGAAAAAAACTGTCACAAAAATCCGTCACAGATTAACTGGTTTCTTGTAGTGAGATATGTTTTATGTGTATGGATCTAAATCTGAATTTCACGATTTGCCTTGTACATTTTAATGGACAAAAGTATCCTTTTTTTTTTTGCAAACCTCAAATATTGGTGTAGGTTTTGGAGCAAAATCTACTTTGGTTATTAAAAAACGAAAACTATAATTTATTTCATTTTGGGGTTGTAGATTAGCTAGTTATATAAATGGAGATAACAAGACAAAGGAGAAGTTGAACATGACAGCTTCTGTGATCACACAAGCAACACCGAGAAAATCAGACTACATTGTCTTCTTCTACCTACCGAAGAAGAACCAACAAAACCCGCCTATGGCCGATGGTCTAAAGGTGCAAAAATGGAAACCAAGCTATGTAGCCGTGAGACAAATCGGTGGTTACGTGACTGATGAAGTAGCCAAGAAAGAAGTTGCAGCTCTAATGGCTAGTCTCGTGGGCACCGAGTGGATTGCGCCTATCGAAAAGAGCAAAGGAAAGTCACCAGCGTATTTGGTCGCGGATTATAACCCCCCTTCCCAGACCACGACTAGAGTTAATGAGATATTGGTTCCATTTGACATGTAATGAGGTTACGCCCTTATAATCCAATTGTTACGAATACATCAATTGGATTAGAAGAGGTGGTTTAGAAGCAAGATTTGTAACAGCTTCTGATTAAACCGGTGCGATAAAATTTCTGGTTAATATTATTATAATATTTAACATTTTCTAGCTATCAAGTAGGCCTGAAAATTTTATCCGGTACCGATAATCCGATCCGACACCGATCCGATATGACCGGTTTGGTTCGGATTCGGATACTGCCCATATAAACCAATGGATGAGACTTTCAAGTATCCAAAATATCCGAAATCCGATGGATATTATCCGAAAACCAATGGATATATCCGATTATCCGATAACTTATGTAATAAACACTTATGTATATATCAAGAAATATGATATGCATGAACACATGTTGTGTTGAATGTTCTTGTTTTTCGGATTTCGGATTTTGATCAATGTAGTTGGATTTCGAATGTTCATTGTTTAGACTGATTTCAGATTTTTAATACCTTTCGGATAGAAACTTGAAGTTTTGGATAAAAATTACTCATACCGGATACATTTTATCCGAACAAAATGATATTTGATTCTTTATCGGATAAAATATCGGATATCCGACACCGATCCGAACCGATCATATCCGATCCGACACCGAACCGAAATAGTTTCGGTTCCTAATTGGATGAGGATCCCCCATATCCAAATGATCTGAAATTCGATGGATATTATCCGAATTCACGGGCCTAGTATCAAGGATAATCATAGTAAAGGTGGGAACAATATATAACCGAAAATATAAATGGAATGGGAACCTAACAAGGTTAAATTGTAACCAAACAAATACTGTTTATAAACTGATATTGGTTAATATTCTTAAATAAATTTTAGAAAAATGACGATTTTAAATTTGTGTTATGTCAAACAAACGTAATTTTTAGATATTTAAAATATATTTATATTTCATTTTTAGTTTTGTTTTTTTCAACATTTTTTTTGTCAAGAATCCATTTTAGCAAGAGTGAAAATGTCTATGGGTTCATTCGCTTCAACATTTTCTTATAGTTTCATATATTCTTCGAATCTGAGTTCTCCTCGGTAAATTGGATATCCTTAACGTCGAGAATCATGCCAAATTCACCATCAAACTTATATTCTACTAGTTCGACCACAATTTCAAAGACAATTCTCATTGTCAAGCTTATCTTTCAAGTAATCTCCTTATTAATATTTTCAAAAGTAAGAAACTCAAGAATCTTCAATTTTTCCAACGGCAGCAGTCATTAAATCAGCAATTGACCACACCTTGAGAAACGGTGTTCTTCTTCTTCTTTTTTTCCTGGAAATCAAGTTTTTCTTTGCTCCTTGAAATTTATTTTAGTTGTACTTTTATCTTTTTAAATTACTTGTTTTTAAAAAAACTTATTTTGAATTACTTGTTTGTCGTATTTAAGTCCTATTATGTATCTTATAGGATAGTATGTCATTTTGTAATGTGTAAACTAAGTTATAAGTTACAAGAATAACAAAAAAAAGATAAAAATGGTATTATTTAACCCCAAAAAATAAAAGTTTAATAATTTGATTTTGTAGGTTAACTTTTTATTTGGAAGACAGGAAAATAGAGTCAAACGTCATCTAGTGATGCGGCATAGACATTCTCCACGTGGCTCCAAGTCACTTGATACGAAACATGTCAGAATGTGGGATCCTCTACTTTTGTACCATTCTTCTTGAAACATTGTTGTTGTGAAACAGCTCTCTATTCTCAACCGTTGAATCTAGTATGATCAAGATCTTTGACGATTTCGAAACACTTGGTGTGACCCATTTTATTATAGTGGATTGTACAAACTACAAAGTATACATACTACTAGAAAGTTTCGTGCAAATCAATTTTCCTTTTCTTAAGAGAAATACATTGATATATTATGCTTCTAATAAAAGAATCTTAAAATAAAAATACGATATGTCATTTTTAGAACGTCACTTTACAGTTATTCCATCGTTTGAAAAACTTTGCAAAAAAACTATTTTTTTAACTTAACTTTTATATTTTTTGGGTTTGAGTTAATTATATTATATTTAGGGTATAGTTTTTGGGGTATAGTTTAGAGTTTGGTTTTGAGAGAGAAATTTTTTTAAAAAGATTTTATCTTTTTCTACAAAAAGTGGCATGTTTGCAATAAATTTTCAAGCATAGCATATTTGAAAAAAAATATTTTCAATGGTGGCATGTTTGTAATTCCCCCAAATAAAAATGCAACCTCTACCTCAACCTCAACCTCAAACACATGCACCTTAAAAAGCCCAAAATAAGCCCATGGTGGTTCTTTTATGACAGGTTTAGGGTTTGTGTTTCTTTCCAAATCGTTGAGGTTTGTCGTGACGACTTACTCTATTTTTTTATACGGGTTACTAGCTAGAGTCACTACAAAAAAACTAAGTTATTGTGACGAAAATTTGAGACAAAAAAATTTCGTCGCAAATAGTGACTTTTTACATACAATATTGTGATTAAGTTTGTTGGTCACAATTTCGTAGTTATTTTGTCACAATATTGTGACTGAAATGATCGTAGCCAAATTTTGTTAAAATTAGTGACAAAATTGTGACTATAATATCAGTGGTAACAATTGTGACGGTGTTATGACCAAATATGTTGTCATAAATTTGTTACAAAACTGTGATGGAATTATGAGTATCCGTTTGTGACGATATAAAATCAGTCACTAATTGCTACATAATGACATACTATAATGACCATTTTTATTATAAAAAAAATATCTACAGAGCCGAACAGCTTATTATTTTTTATATTGTCAGTAATATTAGAAATCCCCTATATATTATTAGGGAGGTGATTCTCAAATTAATTATGACATTGCTCAAGATTTATTATGACATGGCACAAGGTTTATTATGACATGACACTCACTTAGCTTTACTTAATCATAAACATTTATAAAATAACTTTACAATATTACTTAAAATAAACTAAAAAAATATGAAATGGCACTCACTTAACTTTACTTAATCATAAACATTTATAAAATAACTTTACAATATTACTTAAAATAAACTAAAATTTTTTTATATTTCTATTAAAAAATCATTTAAATCTATTACAATATCTTCTAATATCCCATAAACCAATCATCATTTTCGATTTTGAATGAAATTTATACAATATCCGTACGTATGCCAGTCAAACATAAAAAACATTTCCAAAATTAAAATATTTTATATTCTTTATGATTTTGCTTTAAAAAAATGGACCCATAACAAACAAACAAAATCACATCCCTTATATATTATTAGGGAGGTGATTCTCAAATTAATTGTGACATGGCTCAAGATTTATTATGACATGGCACAAGGTTTATTATGCCATTGCACTCACTTAGCTTTACTTAATCATAAACATTTATAAAACAACTTTACAATATTACTTAAAATAAACGAAATTTTTTTTATATTTCTATTAAAAATTCATTTAAATCTATAACAAAATCTTCTAATATCCCATAAACCAATCATCGTTTTTGATTTTGAATGAAATTTATACAATATCCGTACGTATGCCAATCAAAGATAAAAACCATTTCCAAAATTAATATATTTTATATTATTTATGATTTTTCTTTAAAAAAATGGACCCATAACAAACAAACAAAATCACAATAAATACATTTACATTTATTTTAAAAAACTCAAAACTGATTCAAATTTTAAATAGTAATTAAAACCATTTTCAAAACTAATTTGTTTTAATCTTGGTATAGGATTATTCATAGAAAACTTTAAAATGAAAAACCCCTCAAAACCAAAAATGAACCGCAACAAAATGTTGAACATAATTAGCAATTGTTAATCCTAAAAGTAAGTTAATCCGCGTATAACGCGGGGAGTTATCTAGTCTCATATATACATAAGGAAAAGATTAGAAACCACATAGAGAAAATCAAACTTAAAATAAAGAGAGACTACATGATAATAATCTTGAGAAGAAAGCGACAAAAAGCATATCAATTTTTCTTAGTACCATCGAATAAGGAAATTAAAACTACATAAACGCTTGGTTTGATGTATGAAATATTAGTTTGATCAAACAACTTATCAAGTTTCAGAAACTTTTGTCAATGGTTGAAAGTAATTATGAATTACGGAAAAAAAAAATCTATTTCTATTTTTCATGAATGACAAACTTTTATATCCAAATTTATAGTATGAAAATGAAAATTTATTACTATAAGAGAATCCCATGTGGATGCGTTTATATTATAAAGCAGCTTCACAAATAGATTTAGTATGTGTTGTACTTGTATCCACAAGTGAATTTGAAAAATGATCAACAATGGCAAAAATCATGATACAATCATACATCTCAAGGGACAAACTGTTTGTCAATCAAAACTTGTATATATGAACTATAATACAATATATCAAATGATCATCCATCATCCATGTGTTTATGTGGATTCCCTGCACGTTGACATCAGTAAATCTAGATAGTAAAAAAAAATGTTCTTAATTATCGAAGAAAAAAAAGTCAAACATAGATCAAATGATGAAATTAAGCGAACAATCTCATATTGAACTTTAACTATTTAAGCGTTTGGATAATTTTCTACTCCACTTTCCTATGTCACTATTATAATTTAATTTAAATTGAAACTATATTCAACCTTTCTACATACGTAATTTTAGGAAAATAGTTTTGGAAATCTGAATTAGTTTTCAACTTTTATTATTATTTTTCAGAAAAAGCAGATCTGATATGTGAAGAAAAAAAATAGAGCAACATAGGCGGCAAAAATCTAAAATTTGGAGTGAGTTTTTTTTTTTTAAATCTATAATTTGGAGTTAACCGCTTTAAATTTGCCAAAACAAAAACCGTCAGCGTTTAACCCTAATTAATAAAATAAAAACCCTCTCACATAAAATATTTTCTCTCTGATCTTTTGATTTTACCTTCTCTCCCACCGACTCTATTGCACAATCAGAAATTCAAGGTTTGTTTTTGTGTTATCCCTAATATGAATTTATGGGTTTCTGTTTGCAGTAGTCGTTAAAATCTTTTAATTCAGACATTGTTTAAATCCTTTTGCTACAATGTCGCCTTCTTTAAAATCCAAGGAGTTGTTTATTATGTTCGACATCTTCTATAACAAAATCGGATTTGGGGTTAATTGTAATCATGTTAATTGGGTATGGTGGGGACGCTTAGATGATAGAACTTCTTAAATTCATTTTTTCGGCTGAAACCAACCATTTATTTAGTGTTTAACTTGTTTGGGTTTGTTTGTTCTATACTGATTGAAGATGCAGCTGCTGAAGCACCAGATGGGAGTACTTCAGAAGAGGTGCGGGCCAGCTGGTGGCTTGAAGCTTGATGGGCTTGTGGAGTGGATCAGTCCAAACAAGTAAGGACGTGACTTGCACTCAAGGAAGGCTGGAGGATATCTTTGGAGAAGATTTACTCAAGCTTGAAGATTTCCTTATTCTTAGGAGAAGATAAGGAAAGTGTACTTATCCATGAAGATTTATATCGAAGAGTAAATCTAGCATGGAGTGGAGGCCAAGGCTAGGTTGAGCCGCAGGCCATTGGGTATAAATAGGTGTGTTTGAGTCGTGTAAGAACTTGAACACAACTAGAGCAAATACTTAGCAAAGGGATAAGGGTTTCGGGTAAACAAAGAAATCTTGTATCAAGGGCTAAGGGGAAAAGGGTTCACGTATCGGGTTGATTCGTGAACAGGGTAGACTAGGATTAAGTGAAAGCAATACGTGTAAGTATTCAAGTCATTAATCTAGTATCTTCTTGAGAAACCCCTTGTGTTGTGTTCCTGGTCAGAACTGTTAGTGTGATTGTTCTGAAGCAGTAGCTATTACATTTTCATTTGGTATCAGAGCGGCACTTGTTCGTATTACTACAAGTGAGATCTTGTGGAGAAAATGGATAGCTATGACGAATTGGTTAACAATTCTAAGGTGATACTTGATGGCGGAAACTACGGGTTCTGGAAGTCTAGGATGAAGTTCATAATCGTGGGAATCGATGTACTGGCCTGGAGATCTGTACTGGTACAGTGGGAAGCGCCTGTGATAGTGGATGATAATGGATTCAGGACTCCCAAACCAGAGGAGACATGGACGGAGGAAGAATTAAAGAAGGCCAAGTACAACGCCAGAGCCTTGTCTGCCATACATTCTTCTGTAACTAAGAAGACCTTCGAGCTGATTCAAGGATGTGAAACAGCAAAGGAAGCATGGGATCTGCTTCAGACTCACTTCGAAGGAACCTCTAAGGTTCAAAGTTCCAGAAGAGACATGATGGCCTCTCGATTTGAGAACATGAGGATGGAGGATCATGAATCTATATCAGACTTTGGTTCTAGGTTGAAGTCACTGGCACAGGAGTCTGCTACACTGGGAAAGAAGTACAAGGATAAAAAATTGGTAAAGAAGTTCCTAAGATGTCTTCCTGCTCGATTCATGGCTTATAAGTCAGCTCTGAACGTATCTCAAAATACCGAGGATCTTAGCTTTGGTGAAGTTGTGGGGATGCTACAAGCTCATGAGATGGAGCTGAACAATGCTGCAGACTACTCAAGGAAGAACAAGAACTTAGCCCTAACCTCATGTGAGACAACTGAAGAGACTGAAGACAGAGATCCGATGAGTTTGTTGGTAAGAAGGTTCGATCGAGCTCTGAGAAGAATCGAACGAGGTCAAGGTCAGAAAAGTACAGGAGGAGGTAGGTTCCAGTCTAAAGGAGAGAAGCAAGGTAAGAAGGCTGAGCTTCAGTGTTACGAATGCAAGGGATATGGTCACTTCAAGTCTGAATGTCCTTCAATCAAGAGAAGGGAAATGAAGTGCTCGGTTTGCAAAGGAATCGGACATACTCAGCAAGAGTGTGTTGATACTCTGAAGCAAAGAAGAGAGAGGTCGATGATGGCTGAAGAAGACTCTGAAGCTGACAGTGAGGATGAAGAAATCCTGAATAACTTGGTATCACTTGTGGGAATCCTGGAAGTAGAAGATGAACAGTCTGATTTTGAAGCTGATGATGATGAACTGGTTGAAAGTTACAAAGCGGTACGTGAGACTCTCATCAGATTGGGACAGGAGAATCTTGCACTAGTAAAGGAGAAGCAGCGACTTGAAGCTCAGGTTGAAGATCTACAAGGAAAACTTCAGGATGAACAGAAGTTGAGTCAGGAGAGTATATTATTACTGAAGGAAAAACTCAATCTGGTGGTTCAATCTGGAAAAGGAACTACAAGCTGAGAAGAAGATCTCTGCCAAACTTCAATCACAACTGGATCTGCAGTACAAGAAGATTCGCATGTTTGCTGGAACAGAACAATTGGATAGAATTCTGTCTTATGGAAGGACTGAAGCAGTTCACAGAGGACTAGGATATAATGGAAAGGGTAGATCAGAATCCAACAACATCAAGTTTGTGGCTGCCAGCAGTCAGTTACAACCTACTGTCAGAACTGGAGTTGCTGAAGTAAGAAGACTGGAAATCAGTGCAAAACAAAAGAGTGGATGTTATTTCTGCGGTAAGCATGGGCACATACGAGCCTATTGTTACAAGTACTGGGAGAGAATCAGACGGCTTCGATATGAGGGAAGATTCACTTGGAATGATAGTCGTAATCAGATCTGGGTAAAGAAGTCAGATTTAAGGGCTCCTGCTGCAAGACAGGGATCTAAACGTACTTCACAGTTTGGGTTTCGATGTAACATGGCGGTTGTGTCAGAAGAACAAGAAGATACAGGCCCATGGTATTTTGATAGTGGTAGTTCTCGACACATGACGGGAACCTTGGGCATTCTAGACAACTTCAAGACAATTAAGAAAGGCAAAGTTACTTTCGGAGACGGAGGACATGGTCGCATTCAAGGAAAAGGGCAGACATGTGATACGGGATTACCCAAACTAATGAATGTATATCTGGTGCTGGGTCTGAAAGCAAATCTCATCAGTGTGAGTCAACTGTGTGACGAAGGGTTGACTGTATGCTTCACGAAACATGACTGCAAGGCAATAGACAACAAAGGGAAGACTGTGCTGATGGGAGTTAGAACTGGCAACAACTGCTACATGTGGAAGAAAGAGGCTATCAACTGCTTCAGTGCAGCAGATGATCTAAACCTATGGCATCAACGGTTGGGTCACATGAATGTTCAAAGCCTTACGTCTCTCACAAATCAGGAGATGGTCAGGGGAGTTCCTCAACTTAAGGGAGGAGAAATATTTGTGTGTGGACCTTGCAGCAAAGGTAAGCATGTGAAAGTTCAACACAAGAAGGTGATGGATGTTCACTCTGAATCAGCACTTGATCTGGTTCACAAGGATTTGATGGGGCCTACTCAAGTGGAGAGTGTCGCCGGGAAAAGGTATGTGTTTGTTCTCGTTGATGACTACACAAGATATACTTGGGTCAGATTTCTCCGTGAAAAATCTGAAGCAGCAGACAACTTCAAAATCTGGGCTTTACAACTAATTAATGAACGAGGAGGAATCAAGAAGATACGCAGTGACCATGGTGGTGAATTCCAGAATGGGTACATGGAGGAATTCTGTGAAGACCATGGTATTGCGCATCAGTTTTCAGCCCCTTGGACGCCTCAGCAAAATGGTGTAGTTGAAAGGAAAAACAGAACGTTGCAGGAAATGGCTAGAGCAATGATACATGGAAAAAACATTGCTGAGAGATACTGGGCAGAAGCTGTAAGTACTTCATGCTACATTATCAACAGGGTCTATGTTCGGAAAGGATTGTCCAAGACACCGTATGAGTTGTGGAAAGGTAAGAAGCCAAATCTCAGCTACTTTTATGTGTTCGGGTGTAAGTGTTACATTCTGACTGACAAAGACTATCTGGGAAAGTTCGATTCAAGAAGTGATGATGGGATTTTTCTGGGCTATTCCGAGAGTAGTACAACCTTCAAATGTCTGAATAAAAGAACAAGGGTGATCATTGAATCAGTCAATGTGGTTTTTGATGACTGTGTTGGTACAAGGTCATGCAGGGATAGGATGTTTCTTCATGAAAATGAGTCAGAAAAACCATCAGATGGAGGAAGAGGGCAGCAGTCTGGTACAGAGGTAGCGATCTATCGCAGAGGAAGATTCAGAGACAGAGCAAGTTGTCACACCTCACGTGCCTTGGAATCATTCAGCATCTGATCTTATCAGTGATGTGAATGAAGGGAGGAAAACCCGAGGAGTTAAGAAGGATTATCGCGAAATGATGGGCCTGAAGAAGAAAAATCATGAAGTAGTTCAGTTTGCATGCTTTGTGTCAGTGATTGAACCACGAAATCATGCACAAGCCCTTGAAGACGAATTCTGGATTGTTGCAATGGAACAAGAGCTTGAGAAGTTTGAAAGAAATGATGTGTGGGAACTAGTTCCACGACCGGAAAGTGTCAATATTATTGGAACAAAGTGGATTTTCAAGAATAAGATCGATGAAACTGAAGTGGTGGTTCGGAACAAAGCAAGGCTGGTGGCACAAGGTTACTCTCAGATTGAAGGAGTGGATTTTGAAGAGACCTTTGCCCCTGTAGCAAGACTTGAGTCTATTCGATTTTTCTTGGGCATGTCGTGCATTCTGAACTTTAAGGTATATCAAATGGATGTTAAGAGTGCCTTTTTGAATAGTTTTTTGCAGGAAGAGGTCCATGTTGAGCAACCGAAAGGATTTGAGGATCCAACCAATCCAGATTAAGTGTACAGGCTGAAGAAAGCTCTGTATGGGCTGAAGCAGGCACCACGGGCTAGGTATGAAAGGCTGACAAGCTTCTTGACGGGACAAGGATATGAAAGAGGCAGTGTAGACAAGACGTTGTTCATTCTCAATCAGGAGAGAGATATTATGATGGTCCAGATCTATGTAGATGATATCATATTTGGAAGCACGTCACAACGGCTTGTGGACAAGTTTGTCGAAAGCATGACTCAGGAATTTGAGATGAGCATGGTGGGTGAGCTGAAGTATTTCCTGGGTCTCCAAATCACTCAATCCGAAGAAGATGTGTTTATCTCTCAGAGTACCTATGCAAGGAATCTGGTAACAAGGTTCAAGATGGATCAATGCAAGGAGACAAGGACACCGATGAGTACTACAGTCAAGATGACTCGTGATAGTGATGGGAACGATGTGGATGTTAAGCTGTATAGAGGGATGATCGGCAGCCTGTTGTATCTCACAGCAAGTAGACCGGATCTTTGTCTGAGTGTTGGGATTTGTGCTCGGTTTCAGGCCAAGCCGAAGCAGTCACATCTTGAAGCAGTAAAGAGAATCATCAGATATGTCAAAGGTACAGTAACTTTGGGAATTTGGTTCTCCAAGGGGTCAAACAAGAATTTGGTTGGATACTGTGATGCTGACTGGGCTGGGAGTTTAGATGATCGAAAAAGTACCAGTGGTGGTTGTTTCTTTTTCGGAAATAACTTGATCTCTTGGATGAGCAAGAAGCAGAACTTTGTATCTCTGTCCACCGCTGAAGCAGAGTACATTGCCCTAGGAAGCTGCTGCACCCACCTTCTCTGGATGAAGCAAATGTCTGCTGACTATGGGATGGATTCTGGACCACTTCTGGTTCACTGTGACAACAAGAGTGCTATAAGCATCTCAAAGAACCTGGTGCAACACTCAAGAACAAAGCACATTGACATTCGACACCACTTCATAAGAGAACTTGTGGAGGAAAAACAGGTAGTGGTGGAATATATTGTTACTGATTTACAACTGGCTGATTTATTCACAAAACCCCTGGATTTTAATCGTTTTATCACTTTAAGAAACTCAATTGGTGTTTGTGGAATTTGATCAATTGTGAAGTGTGCAGAACTGATACAGGTACTGGTTCAAGGTGCATATAAGGCTTTGGTTTTGTTTGGAGTCTGAAACATCAATGAGAAAGAGCTGCATATCATGTCGTCTTGTCTTGACATCAGTACAGATTCCACGGTAAAGAAAGAATCAAAGCTGAAGAAAGAAAGTTCAGAAGACAGCTTCTGAGAAGTCAAGTGATGGAGCTGTCTCATTCAAAAGAAAAGAAAACAAAAAAAACAAACAAAAAGAACCCAGAAAAGTGGGCAGGCGTGTGGAGGTGAAGAAAATCAAAAAGAAAAAAAATAATCCACACGTCTTGAGTGCATCAGCAGCTTTCTCGAGTGGATAAAGGTTGAAAACTGGTTAAGACAAGATAAAGACATGGTGGTGTGAAAGCTACTCATTGGAGTAGAAGATGACCAGATGTTATTAATCAGGTCGAGCTGAGTGTGTGCTGCGAATTGGTCAAATTTCAGTCTCTGAAACATCACTCGAAAAAAGGTAAATTAATCTTGTATCAAAAAGTTTTTCAAAAGCCAGTTTAGGTCCTTACAATAACCATCATTATCTGTTTAATCCCCATTGTGCTATCAAGTGAATGTGGTTGTTGTTCTGTGTGTTATGAAAGTTGGTACAGGATCCCCTGGTTCAGAATAATCCGAGAATTTGGGCTTCAGTTTTTGTATGGGCCTGGCAACAAAACAACTTGGGCCTAAGAATGTCGGTTAGGTTCTTAGGGTTTTCTGAATCACAGCCCAGAAGAGATTATGTGTGTTTAAATGGTTCCTTTGTTTGGTCGCGAGAAGAAGTACAGAAACCAAGAGTTTTTACTTCAGAAACCCTAGAAACTCAAAGAAAGAGGAAGAAGAGTCTTTGAAGTCACCATACGAGGAGAAGGAAGTCGAGGTCTCTGATTCTGCATGGGATCTGGAAGAAAAGGAAGATGATGAGGAGCCATTGATTCAAAATTCGAAGGCACTAAAGATGAAGAAGGAGCTGCAAAAGAAGTTGGGGAAACAGATCAAGGAGCAAGAGAGCTCTGAAACTAGTGATTCAGACGATGCAGGAACAGGATCTGCTGCTGGAACAGGATCTGTGACTGGTGGAGTTTCCTTTGATTCTGACAAGTTCTGCTCAGCTGGAGCCTACCAAAGGTACATCGTATTCAAAAATCGAGGTATCATTGGTGAAAAATTGGTAGATTTAGAGAAACAGAAAGAATTGGAGTATTCGTCTGTGATTGCTGAAGCTCGATTTACTCCCACAGTATCGATTAAGTCAGGTCATGATAGGGAGGTTATCAATGAGTTTATGCGAATCTGGGAGACACTGTGATAAATGATGGGGGAGTTATGGTTCTGGTCCGAGGTCGCATCATTAACTTAAGCCCTGTCAAGATCAACACTTTTCTGAAGATGTCTGAATTGAGTGCCAAGGATTTGAAAACTGCAGCAGCAACTGACAAAACGGATCCAGACTATGTTGTTGCATTTCTAAAAGAAGATGGATCTCATGAAGGTATGATTCAGGTCATCAACAAGCGTCCCAAGAAGGTTCCAGCACTGTCTACAGTCCATCTCTCTCCAAAGATTGCTGCATTGGCCATTCTGGTTGGGCACAACTGGTACCCAACAACGCATCGTACACACATTGCTCAATACAGAGCTATGCTTCTGTACAAGTTGGCTCAGAAGGTGCGAGTGGATTTTGGAGATATGGTGTTTCAGCAAGTCATGGCCATCAGTGAGATTGAAAGAGAAGACAACAAGCAGGTTGATTCAAGAAAGTTGGTGTTTCCTCATCTGATCTATGGGATGATTCAGGAGCAGTGTGGAGATGTTGTCAGTGAGGATGAGATTTTGGTACTGCCTACTCACTATCAAATGGATGGTCGAACTGAGAAGAAGGACACAGGAGCAATCAAAGGGGCAACCAGGACGTCATTGCGCACAAGGACCAAGGCTGCTGCATCAGTCAAAAATGAACCAGCAACCAAGAAAAGAGCCTAGTCGTCTCCAAGTCAACCTGCACTGAAGAAGAAGACCAAAAGGGAGCCAGAACAGTCAAAGCCGTCTAGCTCAGCTCAGTTCGATGACTCAGGCTCAGCAATTGACGTTCAACTTGGCCACATCAGTGTGCCTCTGGGTCGCTCAAGCCGGAGGGTGGTCAACCAGGTCTTGTACCAGATCACCTCGGTGCTGCATCAACTAGCCGGGATAGTTCAGGACATCACACAGGAACGAGTTTGAGTCGTCAGGTGAATTAGACAAGCTACACGGCATGGAGATTTGTTCAGCCATCGTACCATGTGACCCCTTGAGCTATACTTCAGAATATAAAGGTCATGTTGCTTTTCCCTATGTACTAACTATATTTGTTTTTAACTTGTGTGCTCACAAGCTGGGGGAGAAAAAGTATGACCGAATAAGATGTCTTGATTTATGGGGGAGTGAGTATGACCGAATAAGATGTCTTAAGATGTCTTGATGTCTTGATTTATGGGGGAGTTTGACCATGTTATGATTGTTAGGTGTTATTGATCTTGTTAGAGATTCGGTCATTAGTGATAGGATTTTGATCTTGTTAGAGATTCGGTCATTAGTGATAGGATTTGTGGGGGAGTTAGGAGATGAGGTTATAATGTTGATTAATTGATCTTTAGAACTTTATAACTCTGTAGTTTATATACAGTCTTGTTTAGAATCCTATTTGTGGCTGGCTACTTCTGTGTTATGTGTATATGTTTCAGGTGCTTGTGCTTGTGAGACACACAAAGCTAAAAAGGGGAAGATTGAAGATGCAGCTGCTGAAGCAGCAATCTGTAGCAGCACCAGATGGGAGTACTTCAGAATAGGTGCGGGCCAGCTGGTGGGCTTGAAGCTTGATGGGCTTGTGGAGTGGATCAGTCCAAACAAGTAAGGACGTGACTTGCTCTCAAGGAAGGCTGGAGGATATCTTTGGAGAAGATTTACTCAAGCTTGAAGATTTCCTTATTCTTAGGAGAAGATAAGGAAAGTGTACTTATCCATGAAGATTTATATCGAAGAGTAAATCTAGCATGGAGTGGAGGCCAAGGCTAGGTTGAGCCGCAGGCCATTGGGTATAAATAGGTGTGTTTGAGTCGTGTAAGAACTTGAACACAACTAGAGCAAATACTTAGCAAAGGGATAAGGGTTTCGGGTAAACAAAGAAATCTTGTATCAAGGGCTAAGGGGAAAAGGGTTCACGTATCGGGTTGATTCGTGAACAGGGTAGACTAGGATTAAGTGAAAGCAATACGTGTAAGTATTCAAGTCATTAATCTAGTATCTTTTTGAGAAACCCCTTGTGTTGTGTTCCTGGTCAGAACTGTTAGTGTGATTGTTCTGAAGCAGTAGCTATTACATTTTCACTGATTTGTTCACGAATAGTAGGTCGTGAAGGAGAAGACCACGTTCTCATTCTCGTTCTCGTTCCCGATCTACTGCTTCTCAAAAACTTTTTTTATCTAAGATTCTCGAGTTTAAACGTTACAAACTCTTAACCAAACGAAGATGGGGAAGAACTTTCAAAAACGTCTTAAACATATACTCCACTTAAGCTCGTAAGGGGTTTAGTGCGTTTGTTCGTACCTCTTGATTGAGTTGTAGTTTTCGTTTGTACCTACTCTTGGCTCTTGCTACTGCTACTTGATTAATGTAAGATCATATAGATGTATTTGATAAGAGGCTTCTTATGTGAACAAGTTTACTCTGGAGTGTTTTTTGAATGATGTAATTTGCTTTATTTAGTAAAATTAGATTTGTTTGTATCAGCTATATAGTTAGAAAAAAATTGAACCAAAAGCTATAGTCACAATTGATAAGGATCAAGTTGAAAATATAAAAAAAATGCATATGACTGTGACAAAAATAATAAAGAAAAGCGATAAATTTTAGATCCAAATATGTAGCTAATTAAGATGGAACTATGAACGAACTTTAGTAATAAAACGTGACTAGGTTACGACAATTAAAAAGTTGCAAAATAAGACGAAAAGACGTTAATTCTTTAGTCATCATTTGTTATGATTTGAGACCATAGTACCGTCTTAATGAGCGACAGAATTGAGACATTATAAAAGTAACAATATGTGATTGTTTCATGACGATGTTTTTAGTCACTAATTGTCATGCTTTAGTTACTCTTATGTTATGTCAGTACTTGTGATAAAATAGTTACTAGATATATTCGTCACAAAGGTTGCAACGATTTGGTTACATCTAAACAATTGCAACGAAATTATTGTAACTTTTTACAAATTATCACAAATTCGTCAAAATAATATTATTGTTACGGATTTCTTTTTATTGTCACGAAATATTTTGTCACAATATGATTTTTTTTCTTGTAGTGAGTTATTTAGGTAGATAACAATAGATTGTTGCATATTTAGGCAAATGACCAAACTTTTGGGGATTCTTTTGAAAAACTCATGGGGGTTATTAACATATTACATGTATAGTTTAGAGTCTCCTTTAGCTCTATCTACTATACTTTCCCTTCTCTATATATATGTGATGTAAACTACATTTTTGGATTAATGAGAAAATTAATTTCATATTAGAAAGTTAATTTGGTATCAGAGATAAATTTTTTCTCTCTCTTTCTCATTCAATTTTCCCAGAATTTTTTCTCTCTCTTTCTCATCCCTAACGGAAAATCTCTAACAAAATTTTCCTTCACTTTCTCTTCATTCTTTATCATAATCTTCAATTCATCATCAATCTTTCATCATCGTCTTCTCTGATTCATCAATTGAGCTTCAATTCTCGTTTCTTTGAGCTCAATATCACTTCTCCGCCGCATAATTTCGTTTTTCTCTAGTTTCATCAAATTTATTAGGGATTCTCTGGATTTTTCTTGTGGTTTGTGGAATTTTTTCGCGATTACGTTGATTCTGTTTATCGGATCTTCGATTTCTCATGGCGATTACAGATTCTACTCCTGACCCGCAAGATCAAGCTTTCGTTCGTACAACTGTGGATCAATATGATAATCCATACTTTCTTCATAGTTCTGATCATGTTGGGTTGATTCTCGTCTCAGATCGACTCTCTTCTGGAGCAGATTTTCATTCTTGGCGTAGGTCAGTTCGTATGGCTCTTAATGTCGTGAATAAGCTTGGATTCATTTATGGTACTGTTGCTAAACCTTTAGAAAATCATAGAGATTATGGTTCTTGGTCGAGATGTAATGATATGGTTGCAACCTGGTTAATGAATTATGTATCGAAAAAGATTGGTCAAAGTTTGTTGTTTATCTCAACTGCTGAAGGAATTTGGAATAACCTCATGGCTAGATTCAAGCAAGATGATGCGCCTAAGGTTTATGAAATTGAACAAAGACTCAGTAATATTCAACAGGGAGCACTAAATGTTAGTGCTTACTATACTGAGCTAGTTACATTATGGGAGGAATATAGAAACTATGTAGAATTACCTGTGTGTACATGTGGTATATGTGAGTGTGAAGTAGTTGTACTTTGGGAGAAAATGCAGCAAAGAAGTAGAGTTACTATGTTCTTGATGGGTCTTAATGATTCCTATGAGGCTACTCGTCGTCACATCTTGATGTTGAAGCCTATACCGTCTATTGAAGATGTTTTCAATATGGTCACTCAAGATGAGAGACAAAAGACCATCAAGCCTCTACCAAAGAATGAGAATGTGGTTTTTAATACTTCTGCAAGTCCTAATGAGACTACTTCTTCTGGTGGTAACTTTGATAATACTGCATATGCGATTCAGAATGGATATAGACCAAGGTCTAACCGTCTTGTTTGCACTTATTGTGGAAGAGTAGGACATGTGATCTATAAGAAGAATGGTTATCATCCAGGGTATATTCCTGGTTACAAAGGAGGTCCTGTAAATCCTCAAACTTCTAGGCCAGGAAAATTTCAGAATGGTTCAGCTCAAAATCATGTTGTAGCTAACATTGTTACTGGATCCTCATTCCCTTATCAGCCTTCACCAGTTACAGATACTGTTAATCTTGATCTCAGTAAGATGAATCAGACTCAGATTCAATCTCTTCTTCAATAACTCAGTACGCATGTTAAGGTTTCAGAGCCTGTGGCTCCAACTCCACAAGCAGCGTCTATCATTGACCATGGTATTATGGATGTCCAATCGTCTTATGGTAATGTCTCATTCCCTTCTATTTTTCCTTCTACTTCTCTTAAGTTCCAAAATAACCAACTTACCTTTTAAAATCATTGTCTCTCCAAGGCTATCCTTGATGATGGATTTGAGCAGTCAGAAGCAGATAACACGTTATTCGTCAAGATTAGAGGTACATCATTCATTGCCTTACTGGTTTATGTTGATGATATATTAATTACTAGTAATATTGATGCAGCAGTTAAGTCGGTTCAGGATACTCTAGCTAGACATTTTAAGACTAAGGAATTGGGTCAAGCTAGATTTTTCCTAGGACTTGAGATTTCCAGGAATTCAGAAGGCATCTCAATTTTTCAGAGAAAGTATTGCTTGGATTTGCTCTCTGATGCAAGATTATTAGATTGCAAACCCAAAACTGTTCCCATGGATCCTAAGATACCTCTGAGTAAGGATAAGGGAACTCCTCTTCTTGAGGCTACTCCATATAGGGAATTGATTGGAAGGCTACTATATCTATGCATTACACGTCTTGATATCACCTTTGCAGTGCATAGACTTAGTCAATTCCTCTTCTGTCCCACTGATGTTCATATGCATGCTGCTCTGCATATTCTCAAATATCTTAAAGCCAATCTAGGACAGGGTTTATTCTACTTAGCTAATACTGAAGTATGCTTGAATGGCTTCTCTGATGCTGATTGGGCTACATGTAGTGATACAAGATTATCAGTTTCTGGAATGTGTTTGTTTCTTGGTAATTCGTTAATCAGCTGGAAATCAAAGAAACAATAGACTCTGAGTGCAAGTAGTGCAGAGGCTGAATACAGAATCATGTCAGAGATAACTAAAGAGCTCATTTGGCTGAATCAAATGTTAACAGATCTACATATCAAGGTGGAGTCAAAGGCAAAATTGTTCTGTGACAACAAGGCAGCTATGCACATTGCAAACATCCCTGTTTTTCATGAGAGGACGAAGCATGTGGAGATAGATTGCCATATCACACGGAATCAAGTTAAAAAGGGCTTCCTAGAGGTGCTTCATGTGTCTACTATCAATCAACTCGCATACCTTTTAACCAAGCCGTTACACCCTGGACCATTTCATTCTTTACTTGATCGGTTCTCTATATCAAACCTCTTTCTACGAATGGAGAAATAGGTTTGAGGGGGGTGTATTAACATATTACATGTATAGTTTAGAGTCTCCTTTAGCTCTATCTACTATATTTTCCCTTCTTTATATATATGTGATGTAAACTACATTTTTGGATTAATGAGAAAATTACTTTCATATTAGAAAGTTAATATGGGTTTATGAAGGTTTTTGTCATTTGACCAATTACCCAATAATTCTTTGATATACAAGCCAATTACTCTACTAGCTATATTACTTATCTTGTTTTTTCTTTTGAAGTTACTTATCATAAAGTAAAAATTGTAAAAGCATAAAATAGAGGATCGAAATAACTTTTAAACAGATGGATGGGATCTTGAGTGTCATTTTTGGCCAAACATAAGTCACATAATTGAAGCAACTAGACACATAAAAAAGAAGAAGCAACTTGAAACCATCCTTAGATATTGTCCATACCTTTTTTTTTCTTCCCCCTAAATTATTTATTTTCTATAGTTTTATTTATGGAATTATGACTCACACCTACTGAATAAAATAAGATTTTCATTATATATGTTCTTATCAAACATTCGACGACATCCGATTTCTCGCGATCGATGTTCAAGAGAATAAACAAAAACAAAGACCATCATGATTAACTATATAGCAATAAACTACTTTTGGTAATGAAAAGTTTCAAAAAAAATATCTACTTTTGGTAACAAAACATGAGTTTGATCTTATTGTGTAGACTAAATTGTTTTTTTGTTCTTTAACGTAGGCTAAAATTGTTTATTTCTCGAAATAAACCTAAATGGCCCCTAAAAATTAATAAACTCTCGCCGGCCCCAAGCTGATGCTTGACCAGCCTCTGGTCAGGGCCGGCACTGACCGTACATGTCGGTTCTTGCTTCGCAGGCTTGTTGTCCCTCCATGCATAGCTCTCCAATATTCATATCGAAAATACCCCAAGTTTTTTTTTGAATTTTTATTAGTCATTATTAAATAATGGAAATCTAACATGCATTATTATTTGAAGAGAATCTAACATTATTAGTTGACATCAAACTTTAAAAGGGGTGGACATGCGAGGAACCTACCATTGTAGACGAACCAATTAATACGGAGTGCGTCCTTTCGAATCTTTTTTTCTTAAACACAAGATTTGTTTCCCTCGAATTGCCTCCTACGTGGCAACTCATGTACCCTTCAAACATATCATATAAGAAACTTTATTCGTTAGATATTTTACATATTAGCAATAGAATTTCCAGGGTCAATAATATTTATATGTATTGTATGTTTTTTTTCCTCAATAATACATATATACAATTTTTTTTTCATCTGTTATTATTAAACTAATCAGATCAACCGTCCAACGGAACTTAGAACGGAAATTAACATTTCTGGAGAGACAAAACCTCAAAGAGAATCAAACAACTAAAACAAAGAAAAGAGGGAACAAATGAAGTAAAAAGGCAAAGATCTCGACCCATAAGCTAACCAAAGAACCACAAGCACTCCAAGAGCTTAACCTTTTAAACAATAAAAGTCAAACTGAGCCAAACAACATACGCCTAGAATAGACCCTAAACCCTAAGGCACAACGAGAAAAAACTAGGATACCACAACGCGTTTCTAAAACTAGCATAACCGGCAAACAGTGAAGAAAAGGCACAAGGACCACTAACTGGGTCCAAACGACAACACCAAGTCAAACTCTAACTAAAAACGCATGGAGACTGATATGGGTCAAATTTACCCTAGACCTACTGTAACGCCCAAATCCAGGATCTAGGCCCATCGGTCGCCCAACAATCAGACAAGAACATGAGCGACTAACCGCAGACCGATTCCCGGCCAGAGTCGTCACAATGCGCATACTCAGTCGCCCGTTCCGAGGTTCTAAAAATGCATTTTTAGAACTTTAGAACAAACGCCCGAGCACACGGTTCCTATCGTTCAGGACTTCAAGGCTTTTCAACCCGAGTCTTGAACGCTAGTTAGATCGTCCGGACAGGATTAAATATCATATGAAACCCGATGTTATTCAAAACCGATCCTTTGCTTATTTATACTTAGTCTTTAAAACTGTTACAACATATATTTGCGCACGGAAGTCTGATACTCCAAAACGTTTACGTACATATTAAACATTTACATTTACAAAAGCAAGGAAAAGCTACCATTGATTTCCTAATGTTCCGAACGCCTCAAGGGTCTACTTACTACGGTTACCTGCAAAACAGATTGAGTCGTAAGCACTAGTTGCTCAGTGAGTCTAGGTTTCCCCTAAACGATTCAATCACATAATATCCCAACCAAACCCCAAAATAACAATCAACACACAACACACAATTGCAATGCATAATTAAACATGACCTGTTCATATGCATTTAACATTCTCTATTCTCTTAAGGCCTCACGTGTTGTCCATTCCCGCCACGTGTTTCCAAGGTATCATACAGCCATAACCACAAAGGCCTACGACTTACAATCTTTGAACAATTCCTGTGGTTGAATCCTTCACGGACCACATCAGGAATTCTGCATTGATCACGTATGCAGTACATGGCCCTAGGCTGCAATCCCGTCTCTCCATGCCTTCGTGAGTATTAACTAACACCCCACGGGTAGATTAGTTAAGTCACGGGACACGGGAACAACCTACCGCATATTTATCAAGTTTTATATGTTTTACCCACAATCATTTATGCATATAAACTTGTATCTCGATTCATATAGATCTATTCTCAACCCTTAGTCATTCTCGTGACTTTATGGGCATACCGCGTACTTATTAAGTTTTATATCATTTAACCATGCATATAAACTTATAATCATCCGTTCATGGATTCATGTCCAACACTAAGAAAAACTACTAATGAGCTACATGAACCTCCATTTGTATAGCATAATAAATCAAGTAAACATTCTGACACTGTGCCACTCATCGCTTCTCACTGATCATTTCCTACCCAAGCCATATCCTTTAGGCACGGTAATCCTTCATTTTATAACAAAACTACCATATGTGGCCAAAAGGTATTTATCTGATACCGCTCTTGTAACGTCCCGACCCGGACTAGGTTAAACTTGATCCGATAGGTCACTTAACAATCAGACAAGAACATGAGCGACCAACCGACCAACTGTTGACCTAAATCCGTCCAGAGACGCCACTTTCTTCATCTATGGTTTTTAAGTTAATCGTCTCGAATTATACGACTCAACTCTTCAAATCTCTCTCCATGCCAACACTTGTTTTACGGCAACTTAACACCTTTGAATCTACGGTTGCCTTTTCCCCGGTGGTAAGTGATATCCATATCACAACTTTCTACAAATTCCATTCCCCTTCTCTGTCTTAGGCTAAGAACATGTTGATGACTAACAACTCTTAGCTCTTACGATCCATCATTACTTGTACCCATTCTTCACAAAACTAAGATCGCTAGATCTTAAGGCAAACACTACTCCAATAATTTCTAAATCATGCGCGGGATACTCTTCCTCATGATTTCCTCAACTACTTAGATGCACAAGCAATGTCCCACTTGCCTTGCATCAATACATAAACAATCTCCGTTCTACAAGCATCGACGCATACCGTAAATGGTTGGTTCAACTACGGCTAGGACCGGTGCTTGGTCAAAGCCTTCTGATGGAACACCTTCTTCATTTACACGTCCAACACCAAGACTACACCCTTTCCATTCAGGCTAGCCAATGGTTTAGATATACATGGAAAATCCTTTGAAATATTTTCCAGTATATCTAGATATCTTTTCTCCAATTAAATCTAACCACTTCTTCAATTCCACTCCATTCGAATTGCAACAATCTTCTTTGCAATCTTCTCCGCAATCTTCTCCAGGTCGACCGGAACTCCCTATTCCGACACCTGATGTTTGCAAGGCATATCTCTTGATTCCAAAGGTTACATTTGCGAAACCTCAGCAACATGTTTGACTTTTCAAGCGTTCCAACACTTTTCCTAAGTGTTCCAACACTTTTCCTAAGCGTTCCAACACTTTCCCAAAATGTTCCAACACTTTTTCTAGCGTTCCAACATTTTCCAAAGCGTTCTAACACTTTCCCAAAGCGTTCCAACACTTTCCCAAAGCGTTCCAACACTTTCCCAAAGCGTTCCAACACTTTCCTAAGTGTTTTCCATGCTTCCGTGTGATTTAAAGTATACAAAAATATCATCAACAGGAATGATGACAAACCCATCTCATTAATCTCACAAGACTTTATTCATACAACTACATCAATGTCATTGATGCGTTGGTTATGCCAACGGCATGATCTCAATTCCTTAATAGTCTTAATGCGTCCTATTTATGATCTTCAGAACATCCTTCTCAGTAATATAAATCTGATGTTAGCCTGATGCTACATCCATCTTGAAAATCAACCCGCTCCTTACAACTGTTCTAACTGCTCATCATTTCTTGGGGGTAACCTTTTGATTGCTAGACAATCTACACACAATGCAAACGAATATTCTCTTTCCTGACCACCAACTCTAAATCTCTCCATGGTGATAAAGTTCCTCGAGTGAATCTTCCCTCCAACAAATTCCTCTAAACGTTTCTTCAATTCTACTAACTCTGCATTCCGCTTTACTAACTCTCCATTCAATTCCACTAACTCTCCATTCCACTGTACTAACTCTGCAAGGCCATCTGGTATGGCGCCTTACCTATTGGACTCCCGGTCCCAACAGAAAGATAAACACATCATTACGAGATGGTGGTAACCCTTCCCAAGGTCTTAACACATCAACGTAACCACAACTACGGGAAACTCTTCGAGTTTCTGCTTGGCTTTTATATATTACTATCTCTGCTCAAAGTCACATCGTAATTTCACCTTCCATAAAGGCACTTTCTCCAAAGGCCGTTATGAAGGTTATTTCGGTATTGGTTTTGATTCCAATATAGCTGGTTTCCTAAATCACTTGATTGTTACCCTTCCTCAACAGCTTTCAAAGGTTACTCTCCTTCGGCTGCGTTCACAGATTACTCTTCTTCGACTCCGGTCAAATATTACTCTTCCTCATCTGCGTTCAAAGGTTACTCTCCTTCGTTTGCGTTCATAGATTACTCTTCTTCGACTCCGGTCAACCAGTGCCATCACGCCGTAAGCCAGTCCATTCCTAAGATCACTAGATACTCCTTTAATGATACACTTTGCTAAGAAAATATGGTCTCCAATATCAATTGGCACTCCCATATAATATAACAACTTTCAGCATGAAGGTTTTGATTACCGGGTATTCTAACACGGATAGAAACTTTTACTCCCATAAAAGTTCCTTTACAACTCAATGTGACATCAGGTGACACGAAACTATACCTTTCACCTGAGTCGAACATAACGTGTGTGGATACACCACAAACACGAGATGTTTCCTAATTATTTCTTTCAAAGTGACCTTAGGTGAGACCAACCATGTATTACACCTTAGTCAAACAGAACATGTGTGGGAACACCACAACCATGTAATGTTTCCTACTCATACTCCTTTCTACTCAAGGAAATTAAACATTTGCTTTTTGTTTAATTCCTTATATATATATATTAAACATTTAACACCAAAGATTCTCACATCTTTCACACAACTCAAGAAAACACATCAAAAGATATTCGAGATAGAACCCCTTATTTACCTAGTACGGAACCTTTTATAGGTCGTAAGGGTTCAGGTTTATCTAGGGACTATACACACTATATAACGGCTTTCATCTAACCGTTATCATACACTCAACCGCTCTTATCACCACTTATGCTTCCATCGGGTTGATTTCGTAGTGAACGCATTATGGCTGATACTTCACGTAATGTCCGGGCCGTCTGCGTGTACATCCTTTGACGTCGATCTCCCAATCGTTCTTCCGTAACCTCCACTTCAGGTGCTTCGGTTCTTGTCCCTCTAGGTCCTGCTCCCTTGGAATTAAAACAGTGAGGACGTTTCCGACCATGAAGTTCTGATTCCTCCGGCTCCTCTAACTCTGGATAGTGACGTCGAGAAGTAACTGACGGGGAACTCGATGGCAACCGTGTTGATGATAGCTGGCCATTAAGTCCCGATCTACTTGGCCCCTCTGAACTCGTATCCTCTCGATAATATCGCTTCAATGGTAACGAATTTGACGAGTCAGTGGATATCCATCCAGCATGACCATGGCATGATCCCTCCGGTCCGGGGTCACTATGAACTCGAAGTCCTAACTCCGACAACGAATGTGGAGAGTTCTCGCCTATATAATCCGGGTACTCAACCAACGGCTCCGGATCATACTCTGGCACGTAATCTGAAAGGTTTGAAATATCCTCTGACGGATCCGTATCAATTGACGTAGACGAATCGTCAGGCTCTGGTGGAGGAAGACCAGGATATCGTCCCGGATACCCTAAAGAAGGTTGTCCGTGCCCCCTCGGTGCTCCCCACAATCTCGTATCAGGCCAATCACGACGTGTCGGTATAGACATCTGCATCACGGAATCCGGTAAGTCCTAATCATCTTAACATAATATAGCTCTGGAACATAATAAGTTTATCCTACTTGCTTTTGCGATAGTTTGACTCGATAAAACATTTGAAAACCAAGTCCCATTTGAGCATCGTAAAACGCTCTGATACCACTAATTGTAACGCCCCAATCCAGGATCTAGGCCCATCGGTCGCCCAACAATCAGATAAGAACATGAGCGACTAACCGCAGACCGATTCCCGGCCTGAGTCGTCACAATGCGCATACTCAGTAGCCCATTCCGAGGTTCTAAAAACGTATTTTTAGAACTTTAGAACAAACGCCCGAGCACACGGTTCCTATCGTTCAGGACTTCAAGGCTTTTCAACCCGAGTCTTGAACGCTAGTTAGATCGTCCGGACAGGACTAAATATCATATGAAACCCAATGTTATTCAAAACCGATCCTTTGCTTATTTATACTTAGTCTTTAAAACTGTTACAACATATATTTGCGCGCGGAAGTCTGATACTCCAAAACGTTTACGTACATATTAAACGTTTACATTTACAAAAGCAAGGAAAAGCTACCATTGATTTCCTAATGTTCCGAACGCCTCAAGGGTCTACTTACTACGGTTACATGCAAAACAGATTGAGTCGTAAGCACTAGTTGCTCAGTGAGTCTAGGTTTCCCCTAAACGATTCAATCACATAATATCCCAACCAAACCCCAAAATAACAATCAACACACAACACACAATTGCAATGCATAATTAAACATGACCTGTTCATATGCATTTAACATTCTCTATTCTCTTAAGGCCTCACGCGTTGTCCATTCCCGTCACGTGTTTCCAAGGTATCATATAGCCATAACCACAAAGGCCTACGACTTACAATCCTTGAACAATTCCTGTGGTTGAATCCTTCACAGACCACATCAGGAATTCTGCACTGATCACTTATGCAGTACATGGCCCTAGGTTGCAATCCCGTCTCTCCATGCCTTCGTGAGTATTAACTAACACCCCACGGGTAGATTAGTTAAGTCACGGGACACGGGAACGACCTACCGTGTATTTATCAAGTTTTATATGTTTTACCCACAATCATTTATGCATATAAACTTGTATCTCGATTCATATAGATCTATTCTCAACCCTTAGTCATTCTCGTGACTTTATGGGCATACCGTGTACTTATTAAGTTTTATATCATTTAACCATGCATATAAACTTATAATCATCCGTTCATGGATTCATGTCCAACACTAAGCAAAACTACTAATGAGCTACATGAACCTCCATTTGTATAGCATAATAAATCAAGTAAACATTCAATATCATTTAATCACTTAGCTCAATCTTTACCATTTTCATTAGTTAAGATCCTTAGCATTTCTAATGAATTCTTTGCTCTGAACCTCTACGGCTATAAACTTAACAATGATCAAACTCGTGTGTTCTACTCATCTAACACACGATGAAATCACCAAGACTCACAATCAAACAATCATGCACCAACATTCAAGGAAAACACTTAACAAATTCCTAGAATCTTAGTATGAACCTCTACGGCTATAAACATAACAACAAACAAGTAACGTGTGCTCTACTCATCTAGCACACGACAAACATCACCCAAGACTCACCTTTAAAGATGAAGTATGCGAGTCGGCTCAAGACTCTTCTCTCGGATTCGCCTTAGATTCGGTCTTGCTTTCTATACAAAACGAACCAAAGGTTTACTAAGGCAATACTTAGGGATTTCCAAGGAAACTTAAGGAATCAAGCTTAAGGAACTTTAACTAGATCGGATCAGTCAATACCAACCTTGCCTGAAACTCCTAAGATCGCTAGAATGAACTTTCCGGCTCGGCAAAGGCACGGATCGGTTTTCGGATTGCTCGGATCGGTCTCGGTACGGATCACTCTCGGATCAGTACGCTCTCGGCATGTCCATCGGGACACTATCGGGTCACGGATCGAGTGGATCACGGTACAAAGGAAATCGGTACTGTCGGATCAACACTTTCTTTATCTGGTCGGGAGGATCGGTCCGAGTGGTCTCTAACGGTCATAATAAGGAACTAGGGGTGTTCCTTATATAGAAAACGGAAGCAAGCACCCAAGTAGGTGAATCACACGGTCATGTGGATCACATGCACATCCGGATCGTTATCTAGGCGACACGTGGCACTGTAGCACATGCAAGGCCTCTCTATGAGCGACACGTGGCGTCGGAAAGTCAAACCGACGCCCACTCGCTGCCGACATACGGACGGTCCGATCCGCGGGCCGAACGGCATCCGAACGGTGCGGTCTCGGCGCGTGACCTAGTCCGGTCCTAATCCGATTGGTACACGGTCATTTACAATGCCTAAGGCAAAAATGACCTTGTTTGGCCGGCCATCCCCTTACTTGGACCGGTCGTCCTGCGTGTCTTGGGCCGGCCTCGGCCTAGGTCGTGGTACGGGTCACTACACCTACTCTCTCAAATTAAGAGGTCAATTGCAGTACTTAGGGTTATCGAATCCACAGGGAGTCTAAGAAAATACAATAGATTATCAAATTCAGATTATGCTATGCAAGAATAGTATTAAAGCAGTAAATAAAACGTATGTAAATCAATCAAAGGAAGAGCTAGGCACAGGGAATTCTACAGTGAATCAGAATTGCAGATAAATCAGTTATTAGGAATATTAAGCTCAGTTCATGAACATGCACACGAAAGTAAAACAAACCAGCTGTCGCTGCGAATATTTTCTATGTCTAAATCCTAGAAAACCAACTGTCGTTGCGAAATCAGATTAATTTAAACAAGCATTAATTGCAGGCACAATTGTTCACAAAACCCTAAATCAAATGTCTTTGCAAATAGGAATTTTGCTCATCAAAAACTAGTTCAAGGAATCAATAAAACTGTCGTTTCTATTAATTACCCTAAGATCAGATTTCAGTTCGCGAGGTTAAAATCAGCAGTAAGAACAAGTTAAGATTAAGAACTTTCTAAAGATATTATCCTAATAATCAGATCAGATCAGCAACTCATCAAACACTTTCAAAAACTCAAAACCTAACAGAGAAACTACTCAGACATAATCAAAGAAGAAAACATAATTTTATTCAAAGAAATCTCTAATTATTCAATAAAATAAAGCATCAACCTAAACAATGGCTATAAAAACGTAATTATAAAGGTCCCGAACCGTCCTAAACATGAAAGTAAACATCTGGAAACTTCAGGTTTCGAACGGACTTTTCTGCTAAAAATCTGGGCTTGGACGATCAGGGTGTCGAGCGACACCATAGATGGTGTCGATCGACACCAATCTTCAAATCGTAATCTTTTGCTTCAAAATTTGTCGTGTCGAGTGACACAATAAGTCCCGTCGCTCGACACAGCTTCTTAAACTTCAATCCGAATTTGCATCTTCGCCACTTCACTCCGGGAATGCTCCAAAACCTCCAGTAAACATCTTTTATGCTCCAGACGGTCCAGTTCCTAAGATAAAACATAAAAGACTCGAAAACACCAAAAGACTCGATAAAACGGACATATATCATGGTATAAAACTGGGTAAAAACCATGATATATCAACTCCCCCAGACTTAGCTTTTTGTTTGTCCCTAAGCAAAACAGATGTTATCACTCCTTTAGGAACCACATACCTTTGCAAAGCTAATCCGGCAATACTTCGATGTGTCCCTAGAAGCTTAGCAGTCCTCCAAATTGAATCCAAACCCCTTAGAAAATCTCAGACTTTCAGTCGCAAACCCCTTTCATTTAATTAGGTGCGGTCTCATCGAGGGAATATCGATCGCTGGACCTTCTAGATTCTTTCACTTCCTTGAACACTTTCATGTGTTTCACCCTCTCTCTTCCCTCTGAAACCGTATCCAATTAAGGATATCATAGAGATGCAATGCCTTTTTGCTGAACTTTTTCTTCAAGATTTTTCTGATTTTTGGACTTGCATTTTTTTCTGTAGATTTTTTTTTCTTGGCATCTCTATGATCAATAGATCAGCGCTCACTAGATCAGCGCTCACTACTATTGTTCTTGTGAAGACAGGTCATGAGGCTTTTTTCTTTTTTCAATCGACACCAATCTTCAAATCGTAATCTTTTGCTTCAAAAGTTTTCGTGTTGAGCGACACAATAAGTCCCGTCGCTCGACACAGCTTCTTAAACTTCAATCCGAATTTGCATCTTCGCCACTTCACTCCGGGAATGCTCCAAAACCTCCAGTAAATATATTTTATGCTCCAGACGGTCTAGTTCCTAAGATAAAACATAAAAGACTCGAAAACACCAAAAGACTCGATAAAACAGACATATATCATGGTATAAAACTGGGTAAAAACCATGATATATCAGAGACCAATAAAACGCCTAGGGCCAAGAGGTTCACTTCATCACAACAAATGGATCCCTAACTCAGACATAGACCGACTGTCAACGATTTCGACATCGGCACCATAAGTCCACAACAGGGGAAACTAAGCAAGCTAGACTTGTAGAACAACATAAACTACTAAACCACCAATCCGAATACATTAAGCCCTAACCAACAAGAAACCACAGACAAAAAGCACGCCTAAACCACAACATAGAACAAGCTTTTCATCTGAGAACCTCTTCACCGGAAAACGAGATGGAAATGAAAAGGACGGAACTGAGTAACGACGAACTGTTGAAGGAACCACTTCGACAGATCTGGAACTAACTCGCCAGGGTCTTCACGGTGGCTTCTGAAGACGCCAAAACCACAGACCACAACAGCAACGGCAATTCCAACCAACAAGGACCCAAATCCCGATCCAGATCTGAGATCTCCACAGACGCCAAAACCGATTTGATCGAGAAGCAAAAGATCAGAGAGGAAGCCGAGAGAAATCTAAGTAAAGCAAAGGAAGCAAATAAAAGCACGACAGGCCAACGGCGTCGACGCTATGGAAGCCACCGCACGCCGGAGCCAAAACGTGGTGGAAACGGTGGGAGGTTACTGTATTGACGGTGGGAGATATTTTGGAGGAGAGAGAGTCTAACTAAAATTGTCCGATGATGAGCTGATTAATACATATATACATTATAACCCTGAAAATTCTAAAGTGTATTTTATTTTGTATGTGTATATGAATTATATGTTTCTTTGTAGCAATTACTAATCACCCCTCGAAAGTAAAAAAAGTTACTAAGATTAATCAATGGTCAGTTCGATTCTCCATAGAAACACTTTCTCTATTTGGCCAACTGAAATGGTGTTATGCTTTAGACATGTTAGAAAATCTAATAAGTGAACTATTCAATGGCTACATTCATCAAAGAGATTAGTCGAAGGGGTTAAAATTCGGATATCGTTTAATTATTAAAAAAAAAATTAACCAATCCTCTCAACCTACGAAAGTGATTTAATGGAGAATTAGTTATGTGAATGACAAGAGAAATATTTATATACGTGAATGGCAAATGTTAAAGTTACTTATAAAAAACTAACAAAGCATGTTAATAAGTATATCAAGAAATGTAACATGTTTTTTATTTAATGTCCATTTATAAATTATATTCATTTGGAAATTTTCGGTAAAAAAGTACTCATTTATATAAAACGCTAATTAATTAGCTCCAACATATGCTTATGTGACGAAAAACGAGATACGTTGATAATATATAATACCATGTGTCTCGTAATGAGTAAACACGCATCACAGTTTTATTTGATAATCTAGATCTTTACACAAAAATGTTACCAAATAATTACATACTAGATTAGGACCAATAATGTGCACGGGTTAAATTGTAACTATAAATTTAAATTTAAAATTATTTGATTATAAACAAATGAAATAATTTGAATTTATATTAATAATTTTGATGCATTAAAAGATCGGATTGAATACAATGTGTTTATGTATTTTTGGTGAATTTTATAATTGTGTAATATAGGATTTGGTATATTCATTTTTATTCGAATTTATGTTAAGAGAAGAACTTAGGCAAAAGCATGAGATGTGTTCATTAAAAATAATACCATAAAGATTCAGTTTGGAGGTCTTTGTCCAGAAGATAATTTGAAAGGTTAAAGATTACAATTGATGGGTTTTCTTCAAAAAATTTCGATTATGGTTGTAGATTAATCGATGGGGGTTAATTTGATGGAAATAAACAAATCTTGTAGTCAAACTGTAAATACTTAAAATAACAAACTATGGAATTATTGTGAGTACTTTGGTTTGTGATAAAACTCATTACTCGTAATGACAAATAACTGTGCTTGAAGTAATGACACTGAAATAACAAAGCTGAATCAAACATACTGGTTTCGCAATAAACTCATGATCTTCATTCTAGTGAGATAAGGTCTGATTAGATTCTGCAAGTGAGGTTAAATAAATCGTAATAATTAGAAAATTAATGTGAAAATATATGTTGTTAAAAAAATTGTGATGGTCAAAGATTTGGTAATTATTGTAATAATTTGATTGTAATAATTTGATTATATTGATTGTGTTGACAATGTGATTAACGATATGATTTAAGTAAATTACTTAGAAGCATTTCCCTTTTAGTGTGAAAATAAAATAGAAGTTTTAAAAATGTGTTTGGCAATGAGTGTACAAAAAAAATAGAGAAAACAAATTCAGAATATATATAACTAAACTACTTAGAAGCATTTCTCTTATTAAAGATTTGTAGTTTGTTAGATAATTAGATTTTTATTAATCAAGTTACGTTCATTTTGATTTTGAGAAAAATGAATTTATAAAGCGTAATTACCAATTAAAATAGGATGGCTAAAAAATTATAAATGTTTGACCTAAAAAAAGAAAGCAAAAAATTCAGAAATTTATAGTATTTGTAGTTTGTTTGGTAAATTAGAGCATTAATCAAGTTACATAGTTTGTTAAATTAGAGTTGTTTGGGGATTGGATTAATGTCATCATATAGTGTTTGGAAGTTAGCATAGTAGGAGAATGGAGTGTTTGGATAGTAGTATATGAGACATTAAATTATTTAATAAAAAAGTAAGAAAAATTGTGGAAGTGACACATCATCAAAGTTCTCCCAAATGCTCTTCAAATAATATATAGGATTCGTAGAAATTAATAGTTTATCGTTACAAAAATAAACACTTTCAATTGTCATACACAACAAATAGTCTTTTTATTTGATAATCTAGATCTTTACACAAAAATGTTACCAAATAATTACATATCCGTAGAAATTAATAGTTTATCGTTACAAAAATAAACACTTTCAATTGTCATACACAACAAATAGTCTTTATTCTTAACACTGTCATTCATGAGTAACAGATATATAGCAGACGTGGAACAATAACGGACTCTACAATGCAACTCAAGAAGACATTGCTGATTCGTTGACAATGACACTGTCTTGTAACTTTACTGACACGCGTCCTTTTCGGCATGCATTGATGATAACATTATCTTATAAGCACATAAATTTATTAATAACAGTCTACTATAGTATAAACTATAAAGTCGATAACATAAGAAAACTTTTCTTTTCACCTGAAGAATATTTGTATCATCAAATGAACTGCCATGTCACTGGTTAGTATGTTTGGATAAACCGGTTACCTTTTGCATTGTTGTCTAGATATTTTCAGTATTCAAGTGAGGCAAAATATTCATAAATTTTCGTCAAGAGTCTTAAGAAATTTATGATGGACCACGAATCTAATTTTATGTGGTTACTTAAGCATACATACCAACACATAAAGAATGTATGATTGTATTCTACATTTTGTGATGACATGTCCGATATGGAGGATAAACAGATAAAGCAAAAGATTAAGAGCATCACAACATTGAGACTCATAAAGTTTTTCAATTAATAATTTTAAAATCAGTTAACTATTTGTTTAAATTTTTTATTATTAAAAAAAAAACTCAATCAATTAAACAAAGATAAGTGGCAAAAAAAATTTCAAAACCATGAGAGACGGTATTATTTTGGTGATACTTCTGAGACGTTTCATCCTTCTCTCTCCTCTTTATTTTTATATTTATTATTTATTTCACACTAGGTGATACGCATCAAAAGCTTACCGATAAAGATGGTTTAAGCGCGCAACCAATTATTATTTTAGGGTTATTTATTGCATTTTAGAATAATGGTTATATACTATTAGGGCTACCGAATATACCTTTTTATTAAGAATTCTTATTAATTTAAAATAATATTCCATACTATTTTATTTAGCCAATATCATTTCAAATTTTGAATGATAAAAATGGAAAAACACCATAATTTTTATTGGACCGGCTATGTGTGGTACAAAGAGAAACACTCGGATGCACTCCAAGCCATACGGGTACGTCTCTTCTCTCCGTTGTTGGTAACAAGTATCAAAACAATATATCCAACAAAAATAAGATCGTTTTTCGTTACAAATATTATAAGGGGCGTATAAATAAAGACTAGCTTAGCCTAATTAGATTCATCGTACCGTTGATTCGAGGATAAGGGTCGGTGTTGGATATGGACAATTTTAGGTTTTAAATTTTAACAAAAGTCATAAACAACAAAACAACATACATAAAACTAGTACGAAATTAGTGAGTATGTCTAGAACCGTGAAAACGTTGACGGTTGCCCTAAACAAATAAGAAAAAACTTTGATTCGTAAAAATATTCGGTCTATTATATGCATCATCGTCATATAGCAAAACCATATAAAAAACTAAATTAGCGGACAAAATATCATCTAAGACATACTTTTTTTGTTCTTTCTCCTAAAATCGTTAATCAAACTTTCAAAATCAACTTTCAAAATCAAACTTTTATAATGGATAAAGTAGCTAAAGTCATTCTATTTTAGCCATATAAAGCTTTCAATTTAAACAATTTTAATCACATGAGAGAGGACTATTTATAAATCGTTTTTTGTAATTTTTTTATTTGTAAAAGAAGCACATGCTCCATCATGGTCATATTTTAGTTACTCACAAAAATATTAACTCTAATATAAATTGTAACTAAATGAAACTAAAAAAAATGCCCTTAATTATTTTAAAAAAAATTGATGTCCTTAGGGCATCTCCAATGGTACTCTATTTTTGCCTTTAAACTCTATTTTTAGAGTAAAATCATCTCCAATGATACTTTATATCTTGCTCTAAAAATAGAGAAATGAATAGTAATTCTCTATATTGGAGAATTACTATTCATTTCTCTATTTTTAGAGTATAACTTTTTTATTTACAAAATAGTCCTACAATTTGACAAGTTTTTATTTAATACCTAAATAAAATTTATCATGCATATAACACCTACCAAAATAATATATGAACCCAACAATGTTACCTTGTGACAAATTTAAAGTTTATATATGTTCTGCAAAATATATTAAATTACTTTTAGTTTAAAATGCAACAATTAATTTGAATGATATCGTTATTTATTGTTGCATTATTATTATAAATAAATATATATGGGTAGAATTTGTAAATTTGGAAACCTAAGGGTTTTAAGAGAAATTAGAAATAAAATAAAAATAGGATATATATGGAATATTTTATTTTTAAAGAAAGAAATAAAGACAACTATTGGAGTGAACCTCTCTTCTATTTTTAGAGAACTCTAATTTTAGAGAAAAAAATAGAGTAATTCATTTTCTTCCCACCTAGGCACGACTCTAGTATGTCAACCATCTAACAATCATAAAATATTGTCATTATTATTTTACAGACAATGATGGACGAACAATTTAAAATCTAGACATGGATGTTTGGAAATTCTTTTTACACTAAGAAATACGAAGTTCTAAAAAATAGGAAGTTCTAGTGTCAGAAAATGTATACAGATTAATAAGAACAAAATTTACATGCATTATAATAAATGACATAGATGTTTAAGCTTTAACTAAAATAACTAGTTCAATATTATGATGGAGAAATCAATTTATTGATGTCGATACATTAAAGAGAAAATTAATTGTTTTAGCATGAGTTTTGAACATTTTAATTCGTACGGCATTGAAAGATTTTTTATTACATCATCTCCTATATATAACTCCTCCGAGTACATAACTCGACGTATCAACCATCAAAGCTATCAACAGTGGCCTAAAAAAAAGACTTTCAAACAAGCATATATAACAATGGCGGTCTTGTCTAAGCCGGTCTCAGAACCAAAACCCTGGTTTTCTCCAATCCCGGTTATCGATATCTCTAATCCAGATTCCAAACACGACCTCGTCAAAGCCTGTGAAGACTTTGGTTTCTTCAAGGTGATCAACCATGGTGTTTCCTCTGAGCTAGTCTCTGTTTTGGAACACGAAGCCATCGAGTTCTTCTCATTGCCTAAGTCCGAGAAAACGCGAGTTTCAGGTTATCCATTTGGATATGGGAATAGTAAGATTGGTCGTAATGGTGATATTGGTTGGGTCGAGTACTTATTGATGAATGCTAATCTTGATACCGGTTCGGATCTTTTGAAAAACCCGGGAATTTTCAGGTTAGAATTTGACGGTTTTTTTGTAATGTCTCTTGTTTTGTTAACACCTTTCTTTGTCACTATGTTTCTTGCTCTGTTTTGTAGTTCTTTTTTCCCCAGTTTATAGTTGGGTCAATCTGCATAATAACACAAAAAAAATATATATCAAACAAGTAGCAAAAAGTGCCCTATGTGGCCAAATAATAACCCTTAGATATAGGGTAAATGGTTACAAAATTAGTTATAGTTTTTTTTTAGTTATATATGTCAATTTCCCTTGATAGTTCATGTCTGGTCTCTTTCTATGCTTTATGGCTTTTTTATGGCTACTTTTATAATATACCATCTTATCTTGTTCAATATAATCACCTTTTTATTGTATTATATTCTCATTTTTTCGATATAGTTTGATTTTTCGATGTTTGTTCGATTTGAATCTTACTGTCAACTTTTCGTGTATGTAGAAATGCATTGGAAGAGTATACAACATCGGTGAGGAAAATGACGATTGATGTTTTGGAGATGATTACAGATGGGTTAGGGATTAAACCGAGGAACACATTGAGCAAGTTTGTGTCTAATCAAAACACCGATTCGATATTGAGACTTAATCACTATCCACCATGTCCTCTTATTGACGAGAAGACTAATGGTGTGAAGAATGTGATTGGTTTTGGCGAACATACCGATCCTCAAATCATTTCTGTCTTAAGATCTAATAATACCTCTGGTCTCCAAATAAATCTGATAGACGGCTCGTGGATTTCCATTCCTCCTGATCCATCCTCATTCTTCTTTAACGTTGGAGACTCTCTACAGGTTCTCCAAACAAGTTGATTAATCGGTAAGTATCTTTTTTATGCTATAGACCTAAACTTATTTGGTTGTTGTTGATTTTTCTAGGTGATGACAAATGCGAGGTTCAAGAGCGTGAGGCATAGGGTTTTAGCGAACGGAAGTAAATCTAGGGTTTCGATGATTTACTTTGCAGGACCATCGGTGACTCAGAGAATCGCTCCGTTGACTTGTCTTATAAACAATGAAGAAGAGAAGTTGTACGAAGAGTTCACTTGGTCTGAGTACAGAAATTCTGCCTATAAGTCAAGATTGTCTGATAATAGGCTTCAACGATTCGAAAGGAAAAAACTATATTAAAACAAAATGAATCGCTAAATGATTCATAATTTTGTTTCTTGATTTATAAGTCTAATAAAATCTCCCAAGTGTACTATAAATATACATATGTATATGTGTATGTGTTTGAAACTAGTGTTGATCCAATAATTGTAAAAATGCAACTATTTTTGGTTTTTTTCTTTCTAATATCAATATGGCATTTTATGGCAACACCAAGTTGTTTTATTAACAAGTTACAATATATTTTGAGCAAAGTGACGGAAATATTATTCTCCTTGGTAACTGAATAAATGGTGGGAAAATTGAAGTGGTGTTAAAAAAAATATACATTTATATAACATTGTTGGATCAAACAAGTAACATTTTATGGCTAACAACTTTATAACAGTATTAAAGATATTGACAAAGACATTACAACAGAAAATCTCAATATTTACACGTCGAATGTGGTCCGAGAAAATTTGATTTTGGTACCAAAATAATTAGTGATCTAGACATGAATGTATATTTATATATGAATTTAGGCAGATTGAGTGTCGTTTACTTAGAGATTGCATTATTCTTTCAAGGGAAAGTGACTTATCACTGTATTGTCATATTCACATTCATGGACCAACTTGGATATATCTTAAGTTGTATTTTTTTTTTTTTTAACGTTGTTAACTAAAAAGTTTCTATAACGACTTGAGCTCTTGATATTTTGTATCAGATATATAATCATTAGAATACGACAAAGGTTTTAAAAATAAACTTTAGAAAATATACTAGTCGTACAATGTTACTTGGTTGGATTTTTAGAACTTGTTAATTTGTCCGAAAAAAATATCAGTATGGGGTCACATCGAACCGGAACCGTATGGTCCCTACACATTCGAAAATCTAAACCGGACACTACTAGTAAAGAATACCTTAACCGGTTTCGATTAGACATTTGTCTTCTCTTCTTTCGAAGAAACAAATCATCTTCCAATAGATATTACAATGACAAGAGCACTAAGTTTCAATTCTCGTAAATAAGACTTCACTAGCACAAGATAATTTGATGAATCGTTTTTGGTTTTCATTTTTAATCTTTTAGCGTATTTTGGTCGTTTGCTTTAATTTGATCGGATTTAGGGTTTTCAATGAAGTTTTTTGGGTTATTGCCTACAATTCATAAACTTCAACTTGTTCTGAAAACAATGTCCGGTTTGGTTACATAGGTTTTTGAGGAATTCGGCTTTGTTTTGGCGATAATTTAGGATAGTAGAGTCCATATGAGGTAGGGATGTCCAAACCAAACCAATCCATTAACTCATTAATCCATTACTAAATGGATAATGGTTTTATCCAACTCATTAAGCAAATAGTTTGGTTCAATCCATTAACTCATTATGTTAATGGATTAATGGTTTTAATGAGATTACCCATTAGCTTTCACGTGTAAATGTCTATAGAAACATTACAATACACATTGGTCATCAAATTAAACGTGTAAATGTCTATAGAAACAGAACATTCCAACAACATATTAGTAGTTCAATCTTTATTCAAACATAAATCCTAAACGATCCACTGTAAGATGCAAATCCAACAAAACAACATCTTGATAAAAGCAAAAACTCTCAGAACAAGAAGTGGAAATTTACTTCATTTATCTTCTTCTTCCACAGGATCTACCACCGCATTTGGATCAGCTCGAATAATAACCATCTCGCCATTATCTACAATTCATTACGATATAAAATTTATAAATCAAGTAACAAGAACCGAATATTAAAAATTATACACACTGAACAAGTGATTACGATATAAAATTTATAAATCAAGTAAAACAAATCATGAAATCAATTGTATCATACCTTCATCACCAAGCTTGTAACCATGTATCCAAGATCGAGTACATAGTAATGCTTGAACGTTACTAGAAATAAGTCGAGTACTGTATTTGTTTATCACATGATCCTATACTGAATGAAGATTCGGAAGCCACAGTGGTGATGGGAATGCTAAGTATATCCATAGCCAAGTATGTTAAAGTGCCAAAACGATGTCTGTTTTCTTTCCAGTAGAGAAGAACATTTAAATCTGGATGATTCCTCATCTCCAATTTAGGATCTTCTAAATACATGTCCAAGGCTGACTTTCCTTCTTCCACATAATCTGGACCATCATCTAATTCGAACAAATCCTGTATCATTAGACAGTTGAGAAACTGAGAAACTGCAAAAACATTTAAACAAGTTATATGAAAGACTGTAACTTTTATTAACTTACTGCAGAAACCTAACCATGATAAAAATTACAGGAACCTAGCCAAGTTAATGAAAGACTGTAACTTTTATTAACTTACTGCAGAAACCTAGCCATTATCTATAATTCATTACGATATTAAAACCTAAGATCCCATCAGTCATCAGAGAACAATTTATATGAAAATTTGCTGTAGCAGAGCTCACAACTTACATCTTGCACGCCTAAGTTGCTTCTTCCTCGTCCAGGAACACGAGAATTTGCTGTAGCAGAGCTCACAACTGGAGTCAGAGGAAACTTTTTCCTATATTCTTCAAAGAGCTTATAAAGCTGACTCTTAAGGTGTTGTATTTTTTCTTCTGAAGTGAATGGATCAAGCTCATTATAACAGCGCTTTAGAAGTCTGAATTTCATCCTCGGGTCTAGAACAGCTCCCATTGCAAGAATAACACTATACTGCTCCCAATACTTATCAAACTTCAGCCTCATTTGATAAACCATATCTCTAATGACAGGGTCATCGTTGTCCCTATTTACTTCCAATAGACACTGAATCTTCCAAATATGCCCAAAGTACAAGTTAGATGTCGAATAACTTCTTCCTGACATTAAAGTGGTGATATTGTAAAAGGGCATCAAAATCTCATGAATGTTTCTTGCTCTCTTCCATTCTTGACTCGAAGGACAAAACTTGTAGTTAGTATCAACCACTTTGAACCTATTTAAAGCTCGCTCATACTTCAAAGCCTTTTCAAGCATTAAGTAAGTAGAATTCCATCTGTGTTGCACATCTAAAGACAAGATAACTTCACCATCACCTTCAATAAATTCTGCGAGTTCAATCCTTCTAGACATTGAAGCTTTAAAATACTTCACAGTGTCTCTAATCTTAGCCAATGCATCACTAATAACAGCTAAACCATCTTGCACTATGAGGTTTAAAATGTGTGCACAACAACGAACATGAAAAAATTCTCCTTTGCAAAACAAATTCTCATCCAAATTCAGGCGATCTCTCAATATATCTTGCATACAATCATTAGCTCTAGCATTATCCAAAGTCAAACTGAACACCTTTTTCTCTATTCCCCATTCCTTTAAACATTCATGGAGTTTACTAGCTAAAACATCAGCAGTATGTGGAGGAAGCAACTCACAGAACGATAAAATCTTACTATGCAATATCCACTTTTCATCAACATAGTGTGTTGTCAAGACTATGTATCCATCTCCAGGGAGTGAAGACCAACAATCAGATGTTAAGCATATCCTACTAGGAATCTTTTGTAACTCAACCTTCAATTTCACTTTTTCCTTCTCCCAGGTTCTAACTACATCTCTTGCAGCGGTGTTCCTAGTATAACATTTATATTTTGGGTTCAAGTATTTCAAGTAATCCCTAAGCTCCTCATATTCAACAGTAAGAAAAGGAAGATTATGTCTAATTATCACTCGGCTGAACTTCTCCCTAGCAAATTTATCATCAAACTTCACTACCCTTCTTTCAACATCTTTACAACAGCATTTCTTGTAATGTTGCTTCAGATTAGATGTTCCACTATTTTTCAACCACTTATAACTTTTTGGGCACTTCTTACAATAAGCCCTTTCTTCACCATGATCATCTTTTTCTACACTAAAATAATTCCACACATTTGATCTCTTACTTCTTTTAGCAGGATGAGAACTTACTTGACTTAGATTTCTAGATTGTGCATCACTCTCCATCACTGTTTGACAGATGCACTGCTTCTCGCCACCGGTGTAGTACTCTCGAGGTGAATCAGAATCACTGTCAGAATCCAGTCCAGACCTTCGATTGAGATCGGAAAGAGTACGGATTTTACCGGCTCGACTACTAGATGGCCTTGCCAGTTTCTTGTCCTTGGAGGACATTCTCTTTCTTCGATGCGGAAAATGACTTTGAGAGAAAGAGAGAAAGACGAAGAGCTGAGAGACGTGATTTGCAGATCTCTCTGCGATTGTTCTCTGGGATTGTTTTGAGATAGGGTTTGTGAGAGATCGAGAGATTGAGAGTTGAGACAAAGAGGAATCGGTTTAAGTAAGTGCCCAATTCGGTTTGATTCTGAGTATTTTTTGGTTTGATCTGGTTAAATCACAGATTTCATAACAAATTAGATTTATTGGTTTGGTTATAGATAAACCATTAATCCACAATAACTCAATCCATTAAAACCAATCCATTAAAACCAACAATCCATTAAAACCAATAACTCATTATGATCCATATTTTCAATCCAATGGATTAATGGTTTGGTTTGGTTTGGATTGATCCATAAAATTTTATCCATTTTGACACCTCTAATATGAGGTATAGGATATTTTGGTTACATGTTGATAGAAGAGCCAAATTCACCATTTTGTAATATTTTTTACTATATGACATATACATCTTCTTATGTTAGAACTGGCTTTCCGAAAAAGTTTAATGTATACGGACTTTGTAACATTTAGTTGGAAAAGCCATTTATGGGTGAATTTGCTTAATAACCAAACATGAATTATATCAGCAAAGTAATACAAAATGGCTTATGTGGAATTATAATAGCCGCAAGATTGAGGGTAATTGGCAGGGCCGGCCCTGAGTTTTCGAAGGCCACAAGCGAAGAAAAAAAAAGAGCCGCTTTACACATTTTAATATTAAAAAAAATCGTGAATTAACTAATAAAAAATGCGTTAACTAATCCAATCTCTTTCTCATTCTCATTCACATTCTCGTTCATTTCAGGCATGTCAATGTCATCTTCTAAAACCTCAGTAGGTTCAGGAGGTATAGGTTTAGTTACATACCTCAACATCGAATTAGCTAGAGATTTTGTCTCTTTTTCTTGTTTTTTCTTTCTCCTTAATTTTTCAGCACCACCCATCACTGGTTTTATTCCTTTTGAAGTCATCTCTTTCCTACGGTCGAAATATTTGTTAAACAAAAACCACTATAAATAAACAAACAAACAAGACCAAACATGTGAAACGAACAAAACTAAACAATAATTAGATCTCCCTATTCTAATCTAAGAAGAAAACGAACATTGATTCTTCCTATTTAGCCACCTGTACTAAAAACAAATCATCAAAGTCTCACTAAACATTTAATTAGTCTTCATAATTGACAGAACCTCTACACATTTGAAACCATAAAATCTGACTTGTCACATAACTCAATATATAGATTCGATTTTCATCAACAATCAGAGCTAGTTTTTTAGGATGTGTAAGTTTCTAAAAAAACAAAACTAGTAATTATCGAACTAACCGTCACGGCTCTAACACAGAGATTCGACAATTCGAGCAACGAACAAGATTCACCAAAGATGAGATAGTTTAGGTTGAGGCGGAAGAAGAATGGAGAAGAAGCCGATGATGAAATTTTTTTTTCCCGACCACGCTAATTAGGTTTTAATTAGGAATTTCTTTTTATTCGCATTCATTATATGTTTCTATGGGTCCGATTGATAACCTAGTTTTTTAAAAATTTGGAGCGGTAAGCTTTATAGCATAGTGCAAAGCTGTATAGATAAAGATTTGAGATAAAACTGTATAAATAAAGATTAGTGTAATAGTGTTGGTAAAACTTTTGATAAAATTTTCGTGATTGGTACAATCTAAAGCAGTACAAATTAAAAAGTGAAATAAAGATTATAAACATTATAAAGATTGGTTACCAATCTAAGCCAACATTTTACACACGACCAAAAAGTAAATCTTAAAAAAAAAAGTGCAAATTACAAAATCTGCCATAATGTTGCTACAGTGATTACGAAATCTGCCATAAATATTTAGTCTTACAACATCTGCCAATTTTTGGCATCTAGTAAAATGGTAAATTTACAATTTTCTCCCTCTACTTTTCTTCCTTTTTTCACTTCCTCCATTTTTCTCTTTCCCCATTTTTCTTTCTTTCAAGCTTTTTTCTCTTTTTTTTGAAACCAATGTTTATTCAATCTCTTTACGTTTATAAACAATGGGTCTAAGAGGGAAATGAAAAAAGCAAGCTTTACGTTTATGATCGAAACTTTATGAAAAATACGTAAGTTTCGAGATTCTCTCTCTCTCTCTCTCTCTCTCTCTCTCTCTCTCTTTGAAAAGGATCAAGCCGTGACCACGTGACGCGAATCCAAGCGCTGGAGTTTTTTCTGGATCTGGATTACCCGGAAACGATGGTGGTTGTAGCCGGGTTTTACCTGTTAAAGGATTGGCAAGGAAGTTACTATGAATGGATAAAATTGCTCTTTTTCTCTTACTCAGAGACGGATGTCCTCAGTGACATAGTTGTCCTCAGAGACGGACGTCTAGTTTGGTAAGATCATGTCTTTCGATGTCCACCACACATATGGTTATAGAAACGGTGGTCAACGGTGTCGGTGGTGGACATAGCCGGAGACGGTGACCATCGAAGGACAAGAAATACAAGACCGAGAACAACAAATATAAATGAGGACAAAAAATATAAGATAGAGGACAAAAATATAAGACAGAGGACGTCTATTTTTTGTGGACGTCTAGTTTGGCGACATTTTGTCCTTCAATATCCACCACACATACGGTTACAAAAACGGTGGTTAATGGTGTTAGCGATGGTGGATGGGATGGTGGCTATCAGGACACAATAAATACCAGACCGAGAATAATAAATACAAAATAAAGTAAAAAAATATAAGACGAAGGACAAACAATACTAGACATAGGACCAAAAATACAAGACGAGGACAAGAAATACAAAACAGACGTCCATTGTCCCGGGGAGAGAAAGATAGAAAGAAAGAGAGAATATTTTGTGGTAGATTAAGACAGAGGACGTCTAATTTGTGGACGTCCATTGGACGTCTAGTTTGGCGACATCTTGTCCTTCGATATTCACCACACATACGGTTATAAAAACGGTGGTTAATGGTGTCAGTGACGGTGGATGGGATGGTGGCTATCGGAAGACAAGAAATATAAGACCGAGAATAATAAATACAAAATAAAGTCAAAAATATAAGACAAAAGACAAACAATACAAGACATAGGACAAAAAATACAAGACGAGGACAAGAAATACAAAACAGACGTCCATCGTCCCGGAGAGAGAAAGATAGAAAGAAAGAGAGAGCAAAGCGGGAGAGATGAGAGAGTACGAGAGAGAGACACAAGACGAGGACAACAAATACAAAAAAGAGAGAAAGACACAGTAGACGTCCATCGCCTCGGAGAGAGAGAGAGAGAGGGAGAGAAAGAAAGAGAAAGAGAGAGGGAGAGAAAAAAAGAGAGAGGGAGAGAGAAGAGAGATAATGGTTTCAAAAACGAGAAAAAATGGAGAAGATGATGAATAGTTGAATAGTATTTTCGTAAATATCTGGATTCATTAAAGACCTTTTCGTCTTTAACCAGTGGACGTCCGTACTGTTCATGGCAGATTTTAAAAGGCTTGTTTATTTGTGGCAGATTTTGTAAGTTTTTTGGATTTTATGGCAGATTTTATAATATCCCAAGAAAAAAAAACAACATCTAGGTTCGAACTTATGACTTTTGATAATGACTCAACATTGATTACCATTAAACTAAAGCAATCTTTTTGCATTTTAAGACCGGTTTTTTTTATAAAAATATTGGGGCCACAAGCATGGGCTTGGCCCGCTTGCTCTCAAGGCCGGGCCTGGTAATTGGTTACTTGGTTACTTATTACATTATTAATTTTTTTATATGGTTACTGTTGACAATTTCTCTTATTTTATTGACATGGAAAAACGAATTGAAACACAAGGTTAAGTTGTACTCTTGTAGAGCCATTTTTAATGAAACACTAATCATTAAAATGCCATTTTTGTGAAAGTGTTTGTTAAAGTTTCATGGCTTAAAACTCAAAACCAATTGACAATGAGTGAAGAGGCTAAATCCTCTTATATATCGTTCAAAGTCTCTTTCCTACTTCCGTTGTGGGATAATATTTTTCACACTCCCCCTCGAGATAATGGCCCGTGTAGCAATTAATCTTGACAATATCCATGTCTAGGATTAATTTCGGGTGAGATCAATCGGGCATTTTTCGATGGGTCGAATCGATTTCGGGTGGGGAACCATGTGTTCAGGCTTTGATACCATGTTAATTTTCATAGGCTTCCAGCTCAAAACATAATGACAATGAGTGGAGAGGCCTAATCCTCTTATATTTCGCTCAAAGGTTTTTTCCACTTCCGATGTAGGACAAAATTCTTCACATCAGTTCCAAGATTTTTCAAAAATTTCTGGATCAATCATGTACAGATATATACAAGAACATGAAGAATTGGCATTTTGATAAATTAGCATCTGGTAAAAGCAACACAACCATTGTCTAAATGTTGATCACTAGAATACTCACTAGATAATCCATATAATCCAAAATGATAAGCCATCATTTGGTAGTCACACTTAAGATAAAATCCCACCAGTGTAAAAAAAAAAACACACACTACTTTCTCGAATCAAACGCTACTTTACTGATTGATCACATTTTCATTTAAACCCTTTCTTCCTCCACAAATCACCAAACATCTTAATCCCCGAACCTTTCTTTTTTCCATTCCCGTCATACGAATCATCACCCATTCCCGGTGGTGATCCCATAAACCGTCCTCCAAAATGCTTCTCCAACGACCCGCACCGCTCTGAAAACAAACCATTCATATCAACCCCTCCAGATAAAACCGCGGCCGCAGCATCAGCCGCTTTCCTCCATTGCTCGGTTTGAACTTTCAACTTCCTCATCTCAACTTCTAAACTCTCTTTCGCTTCTTCCATAAACTCAAGCTTCTTCTTCAACTTCGCGGTTTCTTCGTTACTTTCTTCTAACTCTTCCCTAATCCGACTCACCTTCGATACCATCTCGTCCTCTTTAGCCTTTACGCTTAACATTTCCAAATCTGTCTTCTCCAACTCTTTCCTCAAACTCTCGTTCTCCTTACATAGCAAAACCTTCTCTTTCTCAATATCGTATAATCTAGCTTTCAATACTTTGATTTGATCATCCTCATTCTTCTTCTTCTCACCTTCACGAACAACTTCGAACACATCAGTCTCTTTATCAGGAACATCATCTCTAGGCTGCTTTGGTTTCTTGGATTTCTTCTTGCGAAGTTCGTCTTGAGCACGTTTCTTCGCAGCCTCGGCTTTAGACAACTGTTCTTTAAGCAATCTTAACTCTTCTTGAGCTTGTCCTAACTGTAACTCTAAGCCAGAGATTCTACCTCCAAGCTTCTTCTGAGTCAGAGGATCCGTGTTAGGTCCATTACCAGACCGGAGACCAAGTTTTGGACTCCGGTCTGTAATCGAACGGTTGAGATGAGACGGATCAGAGGAAATGGACGATGATGATGTTCTCAACCTTGGAGATTGTCTCAAAGGCAACTCTGAACCTTTAACACTACTCAAGATCACAAAAGACACCAAAAGATTGCAAATTTAACTCTTGTAAGAGACTAACTACTAACAAAAACCAAATCTTGATCACATTTTTCTTCAAGAATTGAAATAAAAACATTTACCTTGGTTTTGGCATTTTGAGTTATGCAAAAGTTGTTGGAGTCTCCAAAGTTATGATCTCTGATGAAATTACAAAGTTAGCTTAGTCAGAGGCACGAATGAGAATTGTGTCACACGCGCCACCAAGTGCGCGTGGGAATTTATGAAAACAGAGTTCCGCTATAGGAGTCAAAAACATTATAAAGATCATTGCTTTTTTCTTTCACTAATCACTAATGACACTTTATAGAAAGATTTAAGAAAACCCACCAAACCCATAAACAAAAATCCAATACTTGAATCAAGTTTATCAAAATCTGAGAAAAAAAGTTTCTAATTTTCATTGTTACATAAACAGAGGAAGACTTATATGGTTAGTGTAAAGATTGAGATTACTAACCTTTAGAGAAGATGAGAAGACAATGTGGAAATCTGAGTACTTTCTTGGTTTTGAATTTGCTTGGTGTGACTGAAGAAGGACAAGATGACAAAGACAAGAAAGCCCAAAAATCTGGAGGAAAATAGAAAGGTCGTAGCTTTTGTTATTATTGTTGAGAGAGAGAGAGTTATTTCGAGGCACTCTTCACTTAAACCAAGAAGAGAAGAGAGACGTTTGAAGATTTGAAATAAAGCTCTGGTGAAAGGTGAAGGACCTTTGGAGTGAAGAAAAGGACAAATGTGTAATTTTGCTGTCTTTGGAAGGGTAAGGGTCCCACATTTTTACAGACTAATCATAATGTTTTTCCTTACTTTTTATTACAATAAGATTCCGAATCTTTGTATGATTTGAGTGACACAAAGATGACATATATAGATAAAATTTTGTAAAATATTATAACAGTAAGTTTGTACAATGTTTAATAAGTAGCAAAATTGTTACATTTTCTTTTAGATTCACAAAGAGCTGAATTTGAAAGAGTTTTTTTTTATTATACCTATTTTTGATACATTCAAATATTTGTGTATATGTTTATGATAAATACACCCATATGTGTGTATCAAATAGGTCTGACATCGTTTGTTGCTTTTTGTCGGTTTCATTTTCACATAGTTCAAACTCTTTCTTTTTTTCTTTGGATAAATATTTGAAAATGGGTTGAAATTAAACAAGGGAAATAATGTACCAAATTTAGAATTAATTGTTTTTTTGTTATTTGCCTAATCAATTTTATGGTTTGTAAGCAAAAAAAGAAGAAGAAATAAAATAATTAAATAAGACAAATGTTACCTTCGAATTTGTGTCAAAAATGAATAAATCACTATCTTTTGATTAAAAGGCGAGTCTAAGAAAACACAGTGCAAAGCAAAATTATGAGTAAATCAGTGCCACTATACCTATATGATTTATGATTACAAGTAAACAACTAACCAGTAACAACCACCTTTAAACTTTTTGGATGCTTATGATGATGATGTTGCTAAATAATTCAGGTAACTAATTTTTTGGGTGTAGAGAAAATTAAAGACCCACTTTATTCCCATTTCTAACGTAAAATCAGAGTCACTCACAAGACCCTAACAGAAACATGAGTTGGTTATAAATTTGGTTAGTTGCTTTGCCATAAATCATATGCATTCAATTTTCCTTACAGTTTCATTTTAATGATCCCATAAAAACTCTTCTAGTATGTTGACAAACACTATACCTATTTTGGTCATCATTCTCCAAACTTTGACTCTCTCTTCTCATTTACTATCAAAGGGACATAACATGTGTGATCTATACCGTTGAGTCGTTGACGACTCAATCTCGGACTTTCACTGAAAGACTTCTAGCAACACGGGTATTCTCGGCTTATGTGACTTGCGATAGTATCTTTATCTCATCCAACTGATTTGGGAAGAACAAAAACATCATCATCATCACTTCGTCTAACTCCATTATCATTTAGTATTATGTTGAGTGGATCGGCTAAAACCCTTCATGATTATGCTTACATGTTTTTGCCATGAGACCATTCTATAGGCTTATAATAACTAAACGTTTTCATTTTTAATGAAATATTTACATTCTTAACGGGGGAAAAAATTGTGTGATCTTTTTCACCTTTGGTCTATAGAAGAACCATAGAAATACACTATAACATAAACAAAGCTTGAACATAAAACCAACTTTTCCTATTAAAACTACAAATTCTGTTTTGTTTTTCTTTTCTTTCTTCCTATAGAAACAGGCATTATAAGAATGAAGTGATATTCATCAGATTCATATTCAGACACATGAGTTTCGATTATTACCCTATTTTACTGCCAAGTAACTTGAGTTGGTGCACTTGTGGTTGTGGCATGAACTTCTGCCATAGACACAGCCATAGCCATCATCATTTGCTCCTCAAAACTCTCTGGAACAATCACCAAAGGAGGAGGAGGAGGAAAGTTGTGAAAACTCTCACCGTTCATGTAAGAATTTACATAGCTACTACTGCTTCCGGTTTCTTCCATCTCGGTGTAGTTATGGTAATGGTGATGATGGTTGCCAATGTCATCCGTCTCTTGTTCTATGTCGTAGTAACTGTCGCAATTTACAGGAAGCATACTGTACGAAGAAACGTTTACGTTGTGACTGTGGTTAGAGGATTCGCCAACCATTTGTTGGCGTTCAGCAAGTTCAGCGATTGCACAAGCGAGTCCACCGGATGATGAAGACGGCGTTGATGGTACTTCTACCATTTGAGCCACTCGTTGTGGTGAAGAAACATAACTATGATCTTCTGCTACATACTGCCTAGCCAAAGTCATTTCCTCGGACGCTGAATTTCTCTGTGTCCCTGTTTCCTGTTAGAGAGTGAAAAAGCCGTCTTAGAATTGAAACAAAAATTGTCATCAGAATGTACAAAGTTATGCGATTAACTAAACAGACGAGTTACCTGTATGGAGAGCCATATTGCTTCCATGACCATTGACTCCTCAAGGTCAACATCAACCTCATTATCCCTGAAGATTTTCCAGACCAATCACTCAGAATAAAGTTTCATCAATGTGCATTTAGCTAATTTATGCAAAGAGAAATGACGTTGTGAAAAATGAGCTTATATTGTAAAACACCACACTTCCATTTCACAGTGATACTAAGTTCATTCCAAAGTGAAAATGTATCCAAAGCACTTTAGTTCCACAAAATGTATTCCTAATTGTAGTAAGCACTTTAGAAATTTCATGCTTACTACAATTAGTACATTACTCCATAGAAGAACTAGACAGAGAAAAATACAGAGCAGGCAGAGGAAAGACGAACCTGTTTCCTCGAGGGCGAGAATGTTGTCTAACAACTGAAGTGTCCTGCGACTGCGATAAATCAATTTCACCATCTTCCATGGGAGAATTATAAGATATAGCTGCAAACCAAAGGAAAAAAATTAATGAAGCTTGTCAAAAACCGCCTCTTTAACACGTTCTGGTAGATAAATACGACCTGAAGCTGAACCGTATTCCATTTCACCAGTCAATGCACTTGTGCTAGACGAACATGATTCCATACGTTTCTGCATTTTCTCTTCATCATCCTGCATTTCCTTCTGCCTCATCCTTATTTTGGCTTCTATAACCCGTTGCTCTTCCTGCAAAACAATACAGAGACGGAATATTCCATATGAACGAAAGCTTTACTGAGAAACGTTACTGTGAAATCATTATTTCTGACTTACAACTTGTTCAATCCCCTTTTCTTCCTTTGACTTTACTCCACGGTACTCGACGGCATAATTGGGTGTTTTACAAAAGGGACATCTAATAATGTTAAGGAAGGACACATAAAAGCAAATATCCATCAAATTAACAAGACAAGTCCTTAGAAGATAACACAAGGATACTGCGTAGGCCGAGCCGAATTCGGATTCTTCATTTGCAAAAAACATTCTGCAACAAATCAAGAAATCGCCATGTGAAACGAAATTGAAACATGAATGGAACAAAGAAGCTAAAAAGGTTTGACAAATATTGTACCGGTACAAATGCTTTTCATGCAACATCTTGATCTATTGAGGCTAGGATAAAACTAGAAACACACAACAAGAGAAACATCGCGTAGTTAGAAAATCAACAAAAAACGTAACGAAAATGCGGCGTTGTTAGGCTCACATTGTAACCAACAAACAAAATGTAAATTTACAGAGACAAAATCCACAAACCAGAAAGCAAATCGGACATTCTTCGAGATCGTGGCAACTCTCATCGTCTCCGGGATAACAAGGAGCAAGCTTAGACTCTACAATAAGTTTCCTAAGCTTTTTAATGTCAACATCTTTATTCTCATACAATCCTTGTGGCTTTGTATACCTTTCTTCCACTACTTGCCTCTTCCTTCCAAGCTTATTACCCATGATAAAGTTTCAATCTTTTTCTCACTTTCCACTAAACCCTATTCACTAATCACATTAACTTCCAACTTTCTACAATCAAAGTTCCTAATTTCGCCAAAGAAGTTTACTTTCTAACCTAAAGGTACATACTTTCAAATTTGGGGGAGATTTTTAAACCTGCAAAAACATAAATTCAATTTCAGGACACACAATTAAGAGCAAAACCCTAATTTTTTCAATCTGTTTCTAAGCAATTAGCATACATAAAAAACCTAACTTTGAAAATTTTCAATTGGGGGTTCTAGAAAATTCCATGAATTTGTGAAACCCTACAAATTCTGCAAGAAGTACGGAAAAAGATTATATAAATTGAAGAAGAGAAACCTGAAAACTTCGAGGAAACAAGGGCAGAAGAAAACAAGATTAAGATGGGGTTTTTGGGTAAACGATAAGAGACACGATCAGAAACTTTAACTCTGTAGAGAGAGAGAGAGAGAGAGAGAGAGAGAGAGAGAGAGAAGGAGAGAAGAAAGAAAAGCAAAGATTACAGTGTTTTATGTTTATGTCTGTTTTCGATATTATATAAATTCAGAGAGAGAGAAAAAAAAACAGAAGATTAGTGGAAGAAGAAAGATTAGTGGGAGAAGAAAGATTACACAAACTGTGTAATGTGAAATTTGTATATTCTGTTTTGTTGCTTTTTTAGATTGAGATGTTTTTTTATATAGTCTCAAAGAAATGGGAACAAGAAACGATGGAGTAAGAGATGAACCAAAGAATCCTCTGTTTCATTACCTCCTCTCCACGCGCGTGTGAACAAGCGTGTGAAGATCAGTCTCGTGAAAACGACGTCGTTAAGTTTGGTTTAATTTGGTATTGTTGACCAGAAAAAAGATAAGAATAGAATATACGAAATCTTGTGGAGGTGGTTTTGTCTTTAGCACAGAGTTTGGGTTAGAATAATTATAGTGTTAACTTCTTTTAATCCATTTCTTAATTGTGTGTTTTATGTATGTCGTATTGTATAAAATTAATTGTACTATTGATTTTTAATTTGTCATTGAAATAAAAGAAAATTTGTTTTTGTCTAACTATAGGGTGATCCAGATTTATCATCCGATAAATTTATATGATGTGTAACCGTTGAGTAATTCACTTATCAAATTTGTAATAAATTTAATGTATGAAAACATATCGACTCATTATAAAAATGTTTATAGAGAAAATTGAACTTAGGGTAGTTTTCTACTTTTTCTAATCTTTTTTAACACTAAACCATCACTACTAGAATTTTTTTTTTTTTGTGTTTTATTTGTAGGAGGATTTACTTTCTCTCATTGTTGTTCAAAGTTTGGTGTTATTTAAAAAACTAGATTAGTCAGCATTAGTGTAACGTTTAATTAAATTAAAAAAAAAAATTTGTCAACATTGAACGGTCTATTAGCCTAATTCCTACATTCAATATGCAGAAAAACTTGATTTCGGTGTGATGGTGCATGTTGTCAGTAGACATACTTCATGCAACTAGACTAACGCCACTTCACTTCACAAAAATGTTTTTTGTTGATGACAATATTGCTTACAAGATTCTATTAGCTTATGATTTTTTCAAAATATATTAAATTAAGTTGACGTATAAATTTTGTCTAATAATCGTTGAATCAACCCAACTGATTACCAATAAAAAGTGTTAAAGCAAATGACATTAAGCTTAATATAAGAAGACAAAAAAAAAAAAAAAAAAGTGTAGATGAGACGAATAAAATCGTGAGTGTGTATGTTTGGGTTGCTGGATAAAATAAATTGTTCAACCAACACATAATTGGTTAAAGTTGGTTAGAGATGCTCAACAATGGATCTTGTTTCTATTTGCCTCACCAGTTACATACTTTTTTTTTTTACTTTTATATATAATCTCAAAGGATTAGTTCATATAAACCTTGATTTTGGTTGTTGTGAACTATAACATAATTGAATATTAAAAACTTCTGAAAGTATATAATACTAGTGTGTACAAATTTAAAATTCCCAGTCTTAGAAATTCCATTTCAACACATCAACAAAATGCAAATATTTGGGCTTCATGGGCCTTCACATACCATATGAAAAGATGTTAAGACCGATTAAAATTCAGAAAGATGGGCTTTTATTAATCCAACTCACATTATACTTCCCAAAATATAATGCAAAAAATTGTACCTAGTCACAAGAGTGACTATCAACTTAAGATGATTAAATCATCAATCAAGGACAACATTATCTCAGTGGATTAAAGAAAGATTAAACTCAAAAACATATAATTCAATTTTCTGACCATAGTTTATACAATTCTTCCATTGGAGGCATCTCTTTGAAAAATCTATCAAACTCCGTCGTCGTCCCTCCTCCTCCTCCTCCTCCGCCGCCGTCCCCGCCGTATAGCCGCCTCATATCTTCACCCGTTTTACTACCTCCACCGTGACAACGTCCGCCGGAAGCTGAAGGAGAGTCGAAAGGACCGGCGGCGACGATGGCGTCCTTACCGGTGAGTTCTTGAACAACAGTCTTGAAGCTACGAGCATCGGTCTCAACGTATTGTGTGTTTATGAACACAACTTTCATTGGCTTAGATTTCACGTTCCCTCTTCCAGACATTATTATTAAGTATCAAATAGAAAACCAAAAAATTGGTGTTGATGATGATGAAATGATCTTAGTAGCTCTTCCTGTGTCTTTGGGTCTTCAAATGTTTGTCTTTGGGTCTCTAGATATATATATATATAGAGATTTAGAGAGAGAGATATGTATGATAAATGTTACAATGTTTGTGGGGTAGTGAAGTGGGTCAATTTAGTGAATTTTCAATATTATTTTTGAAACAATTTTATTATCTGGCCCTATAGTACATGAAACATATAGATGACGACCTACGTTTTTCTTGTTTTTTGACGTCATGATATAAATTTTTTCGACGACCAACTTTATATTGTGAATAAGTGTGCCATTTTAATGATATGATAATTCGTTGAATTTCCTAATTATTTATTGGTTGAATGATATTTATGGTTATGTAGTTCTAGAAATGGTTACCTATTATGATTGAAGGGATTTCTGACTAAAGACTTTTTATACGGATGCCTAATATACTACGTAGTCACTATATTACAAAAAAATGTAGGTTAGGATTTTTTTTTTTTTTTTGATTTTGATAGATAAAATGTTAATTGTCTACATAGAATCATATATAGGGTTAATTTGTTACATAACCATAAAAAAAATTATAATTCAAAAACTAGCAAAAAACCCTAAATCTAAGGGATAAAATTTTGCCACATAAGGCCATTTTTGCTGTTTGTAAATTATAATTTTTTTATATTTATTTAGCCCAATTTCCCATCATAGATATTATTGATAACTATTTGTCATTTATTTTCTAGGATTATTGCATAATTAATATTGAATTGTATAGCAATGATTCACAATGAAAGTCAGGCATGAAAAGTTTTCCTAGCCATGCTTTGTACTTTGATTATATATAGCTTTTGCTTATTCTGTAACATATGATCTGTTTTTCTCCAAAGTACAAAGACTATTTCATTGTGAACAATAAAACACACTAAACTAGTTGTTTTACTACAATCATTCTATAAACTATCCTTAATTAAGACCGGTTCAAAACTATTAAAGGTCTTAGGACCAAAATAAATTTGGACTCTAATTTTTTTTATGTGATTTGTTATGCTAAAAATAGTTTATAAATAATAATTATGTTATGAAATTAGAAAAAAAAGTTGTAAAAAGATTATTGGTTCATTTCATTTTTTCGAGCCTCTTAATTATTGAGACATGAACCGCCTTCGAGTCGTATCGTAGCCTCCAGTGTTTCCCCACTTGAGCCACCCCTGGGTCGTAGCCCCCGAAGCGTCCCCTACTAGAGCCGTCCCTAGTGAATTCAATCATAATCAGTATCACATAGCTTCCTTACGCATAAATAAGAACCGCTTAATCGTTGAGACATATTGACCGTTAATAAAAATCTAGCAGCCTTGACGGACCAAACATTAATTTTTTTGTTTTATATCACTATTACTATTTGAAAATATAAAAATTCGAAAAATCATGTTACATTTTCTTTTATCGGGTCAAAGCACGCCTTGTTTGATGAAAGTACTAGCACGTGTGTAGAATCTGCACGTCCCAAACACTAGTATCGTTATATCTGTAATTTTTATAACAAAATTAAATCGATTATACTTCTAGAAAGAATTAACGTTATATGTCTTTTGGAAGTAGGATAACATAAAGTACTCAATGATAAATACTTTTCTGAATAAGAACCATGTTTCCTGTTTTGGAACAATGTAAAAAAAAAAATACTTTTACTATATGAATTATTATAATATTATGAGGTAAATAATTATTCACATATTTATTAACTCGAAATCAAGGTAAAATTTTATTATTTGCATCTTGATTTTTAAAATTCATGGCTTGATAAATATGATTAATCATACTTTTTAGATATTATTATTTTGTTAAAAATTCAAAAATAAAAAGATCCTTTTTTTGTTATGCTTTTTGTAAAAGGGATTTAAATTCCACGATGATGCAAGAAGTCAAGGATAGTTACATACGATGTTTCATGGACAGTTTCAAGACGGGACCCCATAATTCATTTAGTACATTTTTCTTTGTTGACTCATATTTCCTTACCCATATTCTTTTCACAATTTGCAAATTCATTACTTATACCGTTGTACGATTGTACTTTCAGATGACCCTAATTATGTGTTAATATGTCTATGAATACACAAAAATCCTGATTAACACTACCATTAACATATATTAATGTACTCATTTTATGTTATTTCTCTCCTATTACGAAAAAATAATAGGTTGAATATCTATCGGATTTGTTAATGTATTCTATTATATAAAAGAAAGATAAGGCGCAAAATCGTAACTCACAAGATATTGACACGTGTTTAATAGTCGATTAGATTCTAACATATGTCAATTATTTAAATATGTAATTTTTCAATATAAAAATTGTTAATTACCCAAAAAAGAAGAAATTAAAATGAAAAAACAAATAAACATAAAATAATTGCACAAATTGCACAAAACATTTATACAAATAGTTCTATAAGATATTTAGTTGAAAATGGTTTTTAATAAAAAGAAATTTAACATAAAACAAAAATTTGAAAAAGGAAAATAGCAAACTATAATTCTATCGTTATATATATATATATATATATAAAGAGAGAGAGATTTAACATATGTATATCTGTGAGGAACACAAAATAATAAACCATGTGTTAAAAAAAAACTAGACCAAAGAGAAAAAATAAAGATAGTTAAAATTTGGTTAGTGATATGATTAAATTATTATATCAAATAGTTTAATGATTTAAACCATATTTACATATGAAACGTATATACTGTAAAACCCGGTCTATTTTTTTTTTTTAATGCGGAAATTCCCATAAAATAAATCCAATAACAGTCAATAATAACCAACGACTCAATCCAATTCCAGGGAAATAATAAAATCTAACAACCTATCCGGGTTCACTAAAACTTAGCAAAAACAGCAAACCAAAACGATCCTAATCATCCTCTCTCTAAAGCCATGATCCCGCGGTCTCACTTTTCCTTTTCCTTTACCTGCAACACAATTGGGAAAAACGAGTTGCGTAAGTATTTCATAAATACTTAGTAAGACGGTCTTCCCGTCTATAGATATATCAACAATCAAATAACAATTAATTTAAAAATATTTAATTCAGAAAACATGGGTGTCGATCGACACATCGCACGGTGTCGATCGACACATCGCACGGTGTTGATCGACGCTTGATTTACCTTGGTGTCAATCGATACACCATAAGGTGTCGATCGACACTAGGTTTCTTCTCCGAAACCGAATGGCACAAAACACACAAAAGTCACGGTTTCAACAATTTCTAGCCGATTCTAACACAGAATCACCACACAAACATCACACAAACATCCACAATTCATTCTTAAACATACAAAACTAATTCCTATTCGATAATCGACAAATCCGAACCAACGGTCGCGCACTCACCTCGGGAACGGTTTGAACAGGGAAAAACCCGACCAAAACAGAAGGAGATAACTCGCGACTCCCTCCACCAAATCAAGTTCTGAAAACTGATCTGGAAACTAGACACCAAGATCTTTCCAACGGTGTATAGAAATCCTTCTAACTCACACCAGATCGGCGGCAAACCAGCCCGCAATCTTGCTAAACAAAACTGGAAAAACAGAGATTTCAGAACCGACTCCCTGGAATCAAACAAACACAGAGAACGAAGCTTACCTCCGAATCAGGATCCGAAACCTGATCTAGAAACTAGACAGAACTATCTTTCCAACGGTATAAGGATACTCTCCTGATTCTCACGGATTCGACGGGAATCCTCCCTTGAAGCAGACTGATCGCAGTTTCGAATCTGCAGAAACCTCTCTCACGAAAACAACGATAACTCAGCGAATACTCAACCAAACCACAAACGGTTCTCACCGGACTCAAGAACATAGATCAGAGAACTTACCCTTAAAATATCGCTCCAATCCGATCAGAACTTGACCGCCGTCGCCTCCCCCCAAAACCGACAGAAAAGCTTCTCAAACTCAAGAGAACCCTAGTTCTCTCTCAATTCTCTCTGATTCTTTTCCTCTCGACTAATCTGTGTTTTTCTCTGATAGAAACGCGGCCACAATCGCTCAAGGCTTAAATACTCGAGCCCTAGGTCATTCCCATAACCGATCGAAAACCGAGAATCGATTCTTTTTAACCAAACCGAACTCAGAACCTGGTGTCAATCGACGCCCCGCACTGGTGTCGATCGACGCCCCGCACTGGTGTCGATCGACACCCTATACCAAAAATCACTATTTGGTTTTGGGATGTTACAATTCTCCCCCACTAAATTGGATTCGTCATCGAATCCTGCAAAAATACGTCCACACAGGACCACACTCTGGCTCGCACCGGCCAATACCTTAAGAGATTTTCACATAACCTCAGAGACTCACGAACTAATCCTATGTTTATATGCACGTTCCTCAGACATTTATTACGTTTAACTCATCTACACACTCTAGGGAACCACCGTCCCCTCGGGAAACCACCGTCTCCCCGCACTATAGAGGAACCACCGTCCCAATATAGGCACTCTGTACTATAACAGAGACCACCGTCTCGGTATAAGTACTCAGGAAACCACCGTCTCCTGGAGAGACCACCGTCTCTCAGCATGTATACAGGAAATCACCGTCTCCAATACATACCCTGGAAACCACCGTCTCCAGCACATGAGTCATCCGTAATAAATGCTAAAACGCCTATAAACATCAGCGACTAGGTCACCTCACGTGGTCTACACTCGATACTCCCTAACCGGGATATCAACAAAAATACGACCCACACTGGTCCTCAAACTCATAACATCAGAAAAACAATCAGATACACCAGAAATATAAGGAAAACTCATCTTATAAATCTCCAAAACGTATATCGTTACAACGGAACGAAAATACAAGAATCAAAACAACAACACCGGCACCAAAGGCCAAAAGAAACTAGAACCACAAAGAAAGCTAAGCTCAATCGGCGACATGCTCGTCGAACCATTTCCTGAACTTCAGCTTCATCTTTGCCTCTAGTTCCCAAGTCTCCTCCTGGCAGCCGCCACAAACCCACAAAATACGCAACAACGGAAACCTCTTCCGGCGCAGTTCCTTGACTCTCCTAGCGAGAATCCTCACGGGAACCGCCGGAACCGTCAAATCAGGCTGCAAATCCGCAGGAAACTCATGCACTAACACCTCCGACTCATGCATGTACTTCCTCAACATCAACACATGGAAAACCTAATGAAATGTCTTCATGATCGGTGGTAACTCAAGCCGATACGCTACCGGTCCCACTCGCTCCACCATAGGAAACGGACCCATAAAACGCGGACTCAGCTTGTTCTCCGAAATGGATCTGCTAGGACCCCTCAACATAGCCATCTCAAGATACACGCGATCCCCAACCTCAAACTCAAGCTCACGCTGTTGCTTATCAGCGTAGCTCTTCTGGCGATTCTGAGCTCCCTTCATGTTCAATCTCACGACCCGGATCCTCTTCGTTATTTCTTGAACATAAGTAGCTCCAAGAACACTGCACTCCCCCACTTGGGTCCAGCATAAAGGCGTCCTACATGGCCTCCCATACAATGCCTAAAAAGGACCTATCCCGATACTCGCCTGAAAGCTGTTATTATACGCATATTCCACTAAGCTCAAGTGATCATACCAATGACCACCCCAATCCAGAACACACATCCTCAGCAAATCCTCCATAGTCTGAGTCGTCCTCTCTGACTGCCCATCAGTCTGCGGATGATAAGCCGTACTCATATGCACCTTAGTGCCCATCTCTTCCTGAAATGCTCCCCAAAACTCAGATGCCACCCTGGGATCTCGATCCGACACAATACTGGTTGGTACTCCATGCAGCCTCACAATCTCGTACACAAACTTCTTAGCCAACATAGCCGCTTCATCGGTCTTCTTAATGGCCAAGAAGTGTGCTCACTTAGTCAACCAATCCACGATCACCCATATAGCATCAAACGTCCGCGAAACCGGTAATCCCACTACGAAAACCACCGTAATCATATCCCACTTCCACTCCAGAATGGGCAAAACTCTGTAAAAGCCCGCTCGGAACCTTACGCTCGGCCTTGACCAACAAAAACAAATCAGAATCGTCCCATTCGGAGAGGCAATAAACTCAGAATCCTCAGCTCGCGACGCACAAACCAAACCCTGATCACTCTGCTGAGCCACTCTGATCCTACTAAGAAGATCTGCCAGATCAACTGCCTCTAAGCCCAAAGGCTCCTCCGAAATAGCACATAACCGCAAAGTGCTAACCTCGCTCACAAGCGACTCGATATCCTGCTCTCGAGACGAATCCACACACCGACGGCTCAGCGCATCCGCTACCTGATTAGCCTTGCCCAGATGATAGGTGATCTCCAGATCATAATCCACCAACAGCTCAACCTAAGGCCTCTACCTCATATTCAACAATGGCTGAGTGAAGATATGCTGCAGATTTTTGTGATCCGAGAAAATCTGCACTCTCCCTCCGAAGAGATAAAACCTCCAAATCTTCAGAGCGAACATGACTGCTCCCAACTCTAGATCCTACGTAAGCCGATTACGCTCACTGCCCTGCAAATGCCTCGAAGCATGAGCAATAACTCGACCCTCCTGCATCAAAACGCAACCCAGACCAACTCCTGAAGCATCAATATACACGGTATAAGGCTTCCCCGGCTCGGTTAATGCCAATACCGGCATACTAGTCCACATCTCCTTGAGTCTTGCAAAACTCTCCTCGCACTCCGGCGACCAGACAAACAGAACATCCTTACTGGTCAACTTCGCCATTGGCTGCGCCTTACTCGCAAAGCCCTTGACGAATCTCCAATAATAACAGACTCAAGAAACTCCTGACCTCGGTCGCACTGCTCGGTCTAGGCCAAACTCGAATAGCTTTAATCTTAGCCGGATCCACAGAAACTCCCTCTGCTGAAAAAAAATTGCCCAGAACCCATCCCTCGCTGCCAAAAACTGCACTTGCTCAACTAGCATACAGTTTCTGCTCCCGAAGCTTTTCAAGAACCAACCGCAAATGAGCCTCATGCCCCTCGGGATCCCTCGGATACTCCGAGATATCCACTATGATAACTAACGCGTCCAGGTAATCCTCGATCACGACGCAACCTCTTAAGCTTACTACAAGCACAATAACCAGACAAAAAGACCACAACTCGAAATGCCCAAAAATTACCTATTTCTATCCAGTACTCACAATGCGGCATTCTTAATCCATCCAGGTCTGGCGGTCAATAGTACAATAATCAAACAAGAACATGTACAATCGCCCGTCAGTCCAGACTATACCTAATCCAAACTAGGTCTGGCAGTTAATTGTACCACAATCAAACAAGAACATATACCGCCATCTGCCAGTCTAGATTTGGATTTCGCGAATGCTACATTTATCACCAGAACTCAAAACATAGGCCCAGCCTTACCAGCGATACTTCGACTCACAACTTGAGTCCCCCGAACCGTCTATCACAGACCACAAACTTGACTGCTCCAGCCAACACTACACGAGATTCCCACTCGTTCCACACCCGTCCAACATGGACGAAAATCCCGGCCTGACTTGGCCCATACCACACGAGATCCTCCCCTGATCTCTGAGGCTCCCTCTAATCCACACACAAAATATACCGCTCGCACTCTTGGGACACAACCCTTGAGCCAACGGTATCTAGGGATCTCACATCCCCGCAAGAGACCTCACATCCCTCGCTGCTAATTCTGGGAACTCACTTCCCAATAAGCACACAGGAGAACACACGTCTCCTCTGATTAGAGCCGCCTCACGTGGTACAGTCACAATATTCCCATCCTGGAATAACATCAAAGAATGACCAACCATGGTCCACACCTATAGAACACATAAAAGGGTCACTTGCCTCATAACTCATAAGAAAATAAATAAGGAACGCCATCTTATAAATTTTCAAAAATGTATATCGTTTTCAACACCAACGAAAATACAATAATCCAGAAACAATAACACCAAAACTCAAACTCTGAAACTCGAAACAAAACCAAAAAGAAACAAAACCAGCTCAAACCTCGAACTGCTCCTCAAGGCCCTCGACCGCTACAAGTGCCTCCACCAGCTCTGCCCTCGAGGAACACCTGGAAACCATGTCAGGCTTCTTCAGCCCAATCTGAAGTCCTACCACGAACTTGCCCATCTGGACTCGCTCCCCATCCATGCTGCTACTCGCATAGACCACTAGCCTGCTGAACTCAGTATTATATCCACGCACTGATCGGTTGCCCTGAACCAAACTCTGGAACTGCAACTCTAACTGCTCCACCGCTTCTGGAGGATAAAACCTGGCATTAAACTCGCCCAAAAGGTCGCCCTAAGTCCACAAGGTTCGCCTTCTCTTGGCCTGGACTCCTGTCCACCAAAGGCGAGCATCTCCTTCCAAGAACTCCACCGCTAGATAAACACAAAACTCATCCGGACATCGGAGAATACAAAGTCTTCGCTCGACCTTCAATCTTCATTCATTGGCTTCCTCAGGCCTCCCTCTCCCCAAGAAGGACAAAGGCCCCATGAGCAGTAACTCGCCGCACCCGTAGCTCTGGCACTAACTCCAGCTCCAGCTAAACTATCTGGCACACTGACAGTGCCCTCTGATAACTCTTGATACGTAGGCGAGCCAACCACCTGATCCGACGACTCACTCTGAGTCTCCCACTTGAACGACTTAGCCACACAACCCCGGCCTCCACGGCCACGACTCCAGCCTCTACGGCCACCGGCTCTGCCACCATGACCTCTTGGAACTCTAGCCATCTCACACTGCACTTTTCACAAGTACACACTAAGACACTAGAACTCACAATCAAAAACACAAACAATAACTTACCGCAGAATCTCTTTAAAGGCCGGAGAGGATGATTTCTAAGACTAAAAGTTTGACTAAAGACAATTAATCAATTAAGCACATAGTCTCAGTTCATCCAAACCTAACGGTCCTAAAACCGTCTAGGCTCTGATACCAAAATGTAAAACCCGGTCTTTTTTTTTTTTTTAATGCGGAAATTCCCATAAAATAAATCCAATAACAGTCAATAATAACCAACGACTCAATCCAATTCCAGGGAAATAATAAAATCTAACAACCTATCCGGGTTCACTAAAACTTAGCAAAAACATCAAACCAAAACGAACCTAATCATCCTCTCCCTAAAGCCATGATCCCGCGGTCTCACTTTTCCTTTTCCTTTACCTGCAACACAATTGGGAAAAACGAGTTGCGTAAGTATTTCATAAATACTTAGTGAGACGGTCTTCCCGTCTATAGATATATCAACAATCAAATAACAATTAATTTAAATATATTTAATTCAGAAAACATGAGTGCCGATCGACACATCGCACAGTGTCGATCGACACATCGCACGGTGTCGATCGACGCTTGATTTACCTTGGTGTCGATCGATACACCATAAGGTGTCGATTGACACTAGGTTTCTTCTCCGAAACAGAATGGCACAAAACACACAAAAGTCACGGTTTCAACAATTTCTAGCCGATTCTAACACATAATCACCACACAAACATCACACAAACATCCACAATTCATTCTTAAACATCCAAAACTAATTCCTATTCGATAATCGACAAATCCGAACCAACGGTCGCGCACTCACCTCGGGAACAGTTTGAACAGGTAAAAACCCGACCAAAACAGAAGGAGATAACTCGCGACTCCCTCCACCAAATAAAGTTCTGAAAACTGATCTAGAAACTAGACACCGATAGCTTTCCAACGGTGTATAGAAATCGTTCTAACTCACACCAGATCGGCGGCAAACCATCCCGCAATCTTGCTAAACGAAACTGGAAAAACAGAGATTTCAGAACCGACTCCCTGGAATCAAACAAACACAGAGAACGAAGCTTACCTCAGAATCAGGATACGAAACCTGATCTAGAAACTAGACAGAACTATATTTCCAACGGTATAAGGATCCTCTCCTGATTCTCACGAGTTCGACGGGAATCCTCCCTTGAAGCAGACTGATCGCAGTTTCGAATCTGCAGAAACCTCTCTTACGAAAACAACGATAACTCAGCGAATACTCAACCAAACCACAAACGGTTTTCACCGGACTCAATACCATAGATCAAAGAACTTACCCTTAAAATCTCGCTCCAATCCGATCACAACTCGACCGCCGTCGCCTCCCCCCAAAACCGACAGAAAAGCTTCTCAAACTCAAGAGAACCCTAGTTCTCTCTCAATTCTCTCTGATTCTTTTCCTCTCGACTAATCTGCATTTTTCTTTGATAGAAACGCGGACACAATTTCTCAAGGCTTAAATACTCGAGCCCTAGGTCATTCCCATAACCGAGCAAAAACCGAGAATCGATTCTTTTAAACCAAACCGAACTCAGAACCTGGTGTCGATCGACGCCCAGCACTGGTGGCGATCGACACCCTATACCAAAAATCACTATTTGGTTTTGGGATGTTACAATTCTCCCCCACTAAACTGGATTCGTCCTCGAATCCTGCAAAAATACGTCCACACAGGACCACACTCTGGCCCGCACAAGATCATCACGACACAGACCACACCAATCACACAGAGAACAATCACGGAAAACAATCAAAGCATCACAAACAATCGTTCCAAATCCTAATAACCTAATCTCATATCCACGATCACGCACTCACCTCGAGAACGCGAAGAGAGAAGGAAAACGGGATGGAACAGCGACGAATCAGCGATGAACTCGCAGGAAATCAGACTCAAACACCACAAACACGAAGGAACAAAGATCTCTAAACCTTTGGGAAACAACGAGAACGTTCCTGAAGGATTTATTTGCAACAATCCTTTAGAAATTCTCAAACAATCACTCTCAATGATCTAACTTGTGAAATCAGCCTATCTCCCACAGCCACAAGTCTGATATCCTTTATAAAGTCGAGCCCTAGGTTTCTCCCTAAACCGACTCGCCAACCGGGCGATTAAAACTTAACCGAAATCGACCAAAAACATTGGTGTCGATCGACACCCCTAACCAAAATCCATTTTTTGGTTTCGGGATGTTACAGTGAGAGTATACTTTTTCAAATTACATATGAATCTATTACTTTAGTCACTTCATTATCTAAGCTAGGGTTTGAATTAAGAAGATAGTATGTTTTTCCCCAAAACATTCTTCAAACATAACTATTTACTATAATCCAAATAATTGTCGCTTCGCGAAGGTCTTAATCTAGTATAATATATACATTAATATCATTTCAATCTTTAAAAGTCATTCCATTATTCTAGTTTATGATATCTTTTTTTTACAACCAAATATTGAATTATATGAAATTCTCCCTATTGGTTACCCAAAATGGAGCTAAGTTGCTCACATAAGTAAAAGAAAAAGATCAAAACCGAACTGACCGAGCCAAGGAATCTGCTTGCAGATTTGATTTACTGGGGATCAAAGTAAGGGGAAAATGAGGGAATTGTGGACGTAGGGCTTCGAATCGGCTAGCAAGGATGGCGAGCGCCGGCCATTCCTTTGACGATTGAGTAAATTTGAGGAGGTCGGCACAATCTGTCTTAAAACTCTGACAAAGCACATTGTTCTCCAACATGCAACACATTGGTCATAAGAGTGCTTTTATCTCTGAATGAAGGGCAAACCGCATATGTCTAAGCCCCTTTGCACCTAATAGGACTGGTTGGCTTTCTTGATGGCAAAGCCACCCGATTCCGGATGTAGTATCAGCTTCCTTCCACGATCCATCCACCTTGCAGCACAATGTTGATGAAGGTGGAACCATTATTTGACCTTGTACCCCATGAATATGATGCTGCTCTTGTGCCTCATTCCATACCTTTCTCTCATTAACCACTTGCATAAGTATTTTTATTGGTTCCATATCAAGCCCCTGAAAGACTTTTTTATTTCTAGGCTTCCATATAAACCATGCAATCTAGGGGAATAATTCGTGTTCCCCATTGAGAGCCCTACATTTGGGAATCCTCAAAAAAAAAAAAAACCATATTTGCAAAAATATAGGCATATGAAAATTAATTCCCGTCCATAATTAAAGACGATAAGTCCCACGTACTCCGAGCTGTCGGACATTCAAACAACATATGATCGACCGTCTCCTCCTTTATATTGCATTTCGTACATGACATTGGGCAGTCAATACCTCTTTTTCGTAGTTGTGATCTTACCACCAATGATCCTATTAAAAGTCGCCATAAAAAATATCAAAGTTTAGGCGGGCATACTGTACGCCACACATGTGATGTCAACCTTGTAGTACTCGGTTCACTTATTACAGTCAACCCTGCACCGTCCTGGATCATTTTAGCTAATTGATATCCTGACTTAACCGTGTAATTCCAGAATTTCGTAAAATGCCAAATCCAATTGTCCTCCATGTATCGAAGACTAATTTCAAGTCCACGAATCCATGAAATACCCTCGGGGTCTATAAATTTTCGTTGGATTAGCATATGCCAGCCCATTTTGCCAGGATTAATCAAATGTACACCATCATATTAGGGTGCCAAATCTTTCCACGTCCCCGTGTCGGTGTTGGAAATTTATCCGGTATCCATGGGTCTGTCGATACTGCAGTCCCATGTCCCGACCCCAAACACTTGCGACTTCCCTGATGTAGTAGATCCCTTGCCGAAAAGATACTCTTCCAGCCGAAAGATGGAGGCCTTGACTTTTTAGCCATAATAGGATGACAATCTCTAAAATATCTCCCTTTCATCACCTTTGCCACTAAGGAATGTAGACATCTATATAATCGCCATAATTGGTTTGCTAGTAATGTCGAATTGAACATTTGTAGAGATCGAAATTCCAATCCACCATCCTCTTTGGGTACCCAGTGTAAACATAGTTTATGATATCTTAATATTAAAAGTTTTAATCAATTTTCTACAAAACAATATATATATATCAGTTAAAATCAAAGTCAAGTTTGGCTTATAACAGATCGGAGTAAGATTTTGACTGAAATTCTTGACTAAGAACCGGAATATTTTCTTTGCTCGCTTTTACAAAAGTGTTTAATAATTTAAAAATTTTGAAATCAATATATTTCAATTATATAGTTTCAACAAACGAATTATTTAATCTCAGCTTATTGACAACATGAGTGAGCTATTTTTTTTTTGTAGTGGCGGTAAAGTTTAATTACAATCAGATCCCAATTTTAAGTTTGTTACGTTACATCCAGAACTTATTGCTTAAATTCAATCATCCAAGTCCCAACACTATCAAACCTTTATGGAAACAATGTTTTCTAACGAAATTAATTCAAATACTTAATACGATTGGAGTATTTTCCAATATTATGGTATCATGATTTTGGTAAGTGGTCCAAATTGATCTGTTAATTTGCAATCCAAAGCCTAAGATATAGCAAATATTTAATAATTAATCCGTACGGAAGGAATTTGGTAATCGTAATTCACAATTGATTGACCAAGACTGATAATTTACCATATTTGGAAACAATCCAAAGCCTAAGATATAGCAAATACTTACTAATATTCTGTTCTAAAGGAATTACAAACAAAAGAACCCGCTATAGTCAAGAACATTAGCAACAATTGGAAACAAATAAACTGTTACTATTAATAAACCAAATTAATCCGTACGACTATAGAAACAATTAATTATTAACCAATCAAGCCACTGATTTTGCTTTCCTATTATATACATATCCACTAGTATATAACTATCAGAAAGTATCGCAAACTAAAACTCACTTATTTTTCTTATACATTTCAAGTTGAATTCATAACCATAAGAAAATGGTTTCTACAATTTGTTGTTTCAAAGTACTTTTGTTCATCGCCGCCATCGCAGGCAGCGTTTCAGCCGCTTCTACCGCTTTAGCCCCAAAAAAGATCTTCGACGTCCGAAACTACGGAGCTCGTGGTGATGGCAAAACAGATAACGCTATTGTACTGAGTTTTCTAAGTCTTTTTTTTTTTGCTAAATGGTCAATAATTTTTTTTTTTTTTTTGGGTCTAAATGTCAAAAAAAATTATAACTCTTGATCCAACTAATTCAACATTATAACGTTTCAAGTTTGTTGATTTACGTTTAATTTGCTTTGTTTTGATTTGGTTTTTTAGGCGTTTTCAAAGGCGTGGAAAGAAGCATGTGAATGGAAAGGAAACCCTAGAGTTTCGTACCATTCGGAACTTTCTACCTCGGTGGCGTAACCTTCACGGGACCATGTCGAAGTCGGATTAGTTTCATCATCAAAGGAACTTTGTTAGCTCCCAAAGACGCAAACGCCATCAAAGAAGATACATGGATTATTTTCAGGTACATTGAGTATCTCACGGTCTCAGGCGGTCGCATTCTTGACGGACAAGGAAGCTATTCTTGGCCACTCAATGATTGTCGCAAAAACCGTAATTGTCGTCCCTTACCTATGAACATGGGGTTCCAATTCGTGAGATACTCGAGAATCAGTCGCATTAAATCGATTAATAGCAAAATGGGTCATCTCAACCTCTTTTCGGTTTCATACTTGAACATCACGCAAGTCAAGATTAGGGCTCCCGAAGACAGCCCTAATACAGATGGTATCAAGATTGGGTCTTCGAATCATATCAACATCGACAATGTAGACATTGGAACCGGTGATGATTGCATCGCAATTGTGTCGGGAACTACGGATTTGGATATCTATAAAGCCAAATGCGGACCGGGACATGGAATCAGCGTTGGAAGTTTAGGGAAATATAAAAATGAGAAGAGCGTTCAAGGGTTAACGGTTAGGGATTCGGTTTTTAACGGTACGAGTGATGGAATACGGATCAAGACATGGGCTTCTTCGGCGTCACAGTACTTAGTATCGAATTTTCTTTACAAGAATATTCAGATGATCAATGTCGGAAACCCAATCAACATAGATCAAAACTACTGTCCAGTCAAACCTTGCAGCCAACAGGTAACTTTCACCACAAGAAACAATTTTTTTTTTCTTGAAATGAAATGATCTAATTTGTCTTCTTCTTTTTTTTGGAATTGTAGTCTTCTTCACACGTTCAGATACGAGACGTGAAGTTTAATAACATTTGGGGAACATCGTCTAACAAAGTGGCAGTGAAGTTGCAATGTAGCAAGAATTTTCCATGTAAAGGTGTTGAGCTCCTTGCCATTTTCTTGGTGCACCGTGGAGACGACGGTCCAACCACCTCTTTTTGTGAGAATGCTGGTGGAAGGATAGGTGGCAAGATGTTTCCTCCGTCTTGCCTCCATTCATGATTCTCAAACTTTTAGTTTCCACCCAACTTTGGTGTTTTACTAGATTGTTAGTTTTAATTTCTTTTTCTGGCTCTTATTATATGAAAGAAGAGGAGATTATTCTAGATAAATCGTATCAGAAATTTTATACCAAATAATTGAAGGAATATACAGTTCCACTCATTTTCTTCTTTTTTATGTTAACCATTTGCACCCACAAAATTAAGGGAAAGAAAATGTTCGTATCATATATATATTCTAACTTTTACATGGAAACGATAAACAAACAAAATATTTATTTTCTCTTTTTCACCAATCATGTATGTATAGGTTTTGATTTGTTTGGTAATTAAGAAAAAAAAAATTCATGTCTTAAATCGTAAAAGTTAGGAAATTTTCTAAACGAAAACAGCGGGTATTCCGACGGCCAAAACCGTCGGAATGCCGTCGGAATAGGCTCTTTTCCGACGGTCTACCGACGGGACTGGTCCGTCGTTTCTATCACGTTGGAAAATAAGTCCCGTCGGAAATTCGTCGATCACTTCCGACGGAAATCCGACGAATTCATGTCAGAGTATAAAGGGAGACGGAATTCTGACGGTTGAAGACTTCCGGTGAGGACCGACGGAATTCCGACGGTTTCGGTTTTCCGGCTAGTACCGACAGAATTCCGACGGTTTCGGTTTTCCGGCGAGTACAGACGGAATTCCGACGGAAATCGTGATTAAAAAAAAAATTATTATTTAATTGGAAATAAATACTATAATAAAATATAATAAAACATTTAAAAACATATTAAAAATTAAAAATACAAACTAATTAAATTAAAATTGTTTTAAAAGTATTTTAAAGCTTTACAATAAAATTTAAAACTCTAAAAGGCCTATTCCGGCCTACCGGTTCTGAAGAAGTTAGTCATCTTCTCTTCCATCGCTCGGAATTTTGCATCGGCCTCCTCCTTATCTCTCGCTCTCGCTTCCTCCATTTCCCTAAGCCGGTCGTGCAGCTCTCGGTTTTCCGCCTCCAATCTGCTAGCACCGCGATGTCGAACCGACGAAACGGACGAGCAACTATCTTCAGGAAGGCCGAATACACGGCCTCTGGTCTTGGGAGTCACCTACGATAAAAAAGAAAAAAAATATTAGAATTTAGTTATATTAAAAGTTAATTTCAAATTACTTTAAAATTGACACGGTTACTAACCTCGTAGGTGAACTCGTTGGTCTTATCCACTGGAACTTCGGTGGGCTCCGGAGTTCCTTCCTCGATCGGTTGCGATTGGAGGTACTCCTCCTGCCGCCTCTGCACGGCTTCCACGATTTCACGAGCAATGGGATCTTGAATTTCGCTGGTCTTCTTGTTGGTGTGCGAAACTTTGACTTGTTGGTGTGCGAAACTTTGACCAAATCAAGATTCGAAGGAAACACACCGGTCTCCTGAAACTGTTAACATATACAATTTCGTTAGCGAATTTTAAAATTTTTTGAATTATTTAACTACTTACCATTTTCAGAGCAGCTAAAGCCTTGCTCGTTGCTCCGAGGTTGTGGGTCGCGGGTCCCTTCCCCTTCCGGTTGCTCTTGCGGTTAGTTGAGTGTTTCTCTGAGTCCTCCCGAGTTGCCTCAAGTTCCCAAAATCGAATTAGACCTGCCCAACACTCTTCTTTATATTTAAAAACCTTAGGCACCTTCCCGTATTTGTACCACGAGTCCTTCCACTCGTTCATCTTCCACGAGTACTTCCTCGCAGCCTTTGTGTCGAATGCCTTTCGGACCATCGAAGTGAGTGGTGGGTCCCACGTAAAATGTTGCTGCAAAAACACCACATTTCCGCATTAGTAATTAAAATGTTAGTCATATAGGAAATACATTTGAAACAAATAAAATAAAATCATACCGCAAATTATCGGAACCAAGTGTCCCGGTCCTCCACTGGCATATCGTTGTATGTGGGATACGGTTTAGATACCAGGCAATTCATCATGTCGTTGATAGAACCCGTAATCCCGTTTCCCGAGTATTGAAACCTAGTAAAATATTTAGTTAAATATTTATCTAAAATAATTTAAGCCACTACATATTTAAATAAGACTTACAAGGTCGTGTTAGGTGGCGTGTCTGGATCTAGACGAGTCAACCTATCAAGTCCGGGTTGCGCCACAAACTGCTCGATGGTCATGGACGTGGGAGCTGAGTAGGCTGTGGGCGGCGGCTGAGACATGTATTGGGTCTCTAAGTCGGGACTATCCTCGGGGATACCCGTCTGACTCGAAGTCCGATCTCCCCTACTGGAAGTCGCACCTCCTCTAGAGCGATGAAAATGCTCATAGTCCCTACGATTTTCAAAATTCTAAGAGTTTGATATTTCGGGATTTATGCGAATTCGGGATTTTTATATTTTGCGATTTGGTTATTTGAAAATTTCGGATTTAGGGATATAAGTATATTGGGAAATTAAAGAGTTTTGTAATAAATGAATTTAATTAAATTGGGATTACGTGGTTTTGTGATTTATGGACTTAGGAATTTAGGGAAATTAGAATTTTTAAATTTAAGTAATCAGGGCTTGTTTTTATATTGTATATTCAGAAACCAAAGTTCATGGATTTGTTTCCAGATCTGTCTTCGGGGAAGACGAAAGAAAAGACTGTGGATTTAATAGACCATCCGACGGCTTTCAGACGGCATTCCGACGGTCAGTCATTATTCCGACGGTACTTCCGACGGTTTTCCCGCTTTGACGAAGATTACGAAGTATTTTGGCGGCTGGTGAAATTAGGGTTTCCGTCGGAATTTAAGACGGAATTCCGACGGAAATTCTTTAAAAAAAATTAAATTGTACATTTTTTTTAATATTTTCCCGTCCAAATAAATTGTTTGTATCCAAAATTTTAAGAGTTTGAGATTTCAGGAGTTATGGAAAATGAAATTTATAGGAATTTGGGGTTTTAAGATTATGTGATTTATTTATTTTCGAAATTTCGGATTTAGGGATATATATAAGGATATTGGGAATTAATGGTTTTTGGAATATAGAAATTAAAAGAATTGACTTTTCGGACATTTTGTTATGTAAGGACATATAGATTGATGGGAATTTAAGATTTTGGTAATAATAGAATTTATTCAATTTGGGATTATGTGGTTTTGTGATTTATGCACTTTGTGAATTCAGACAGATTTCCCGGTTTGACGATGATGACGAAGTTGTTTGGTTTTTTTGAAACATAGTATAAAGTTATATATAACCAACTACTATTTTTCAAATTGATGATGTTAGTTTTGAAACATTAATTATCAAGACGGTGGAAATATTTTCTCAAGATTACAAAGGAGAACTGGGATATTGGCCTCCAAGTTACGTATCCCGTGGACGGTAAGCGTTCTTGAACATAAATCTCGGAATAATGCACCAACTCCTATAAACGAAAATTAAACAAGTCAGTACATATATAGTAATATTATGGTAGTAAGAAACTAATGGGAGTAAGAAATATACCTCCAATTGCTTGGTGGATAGGTTCTGGAAGAAGATATGCAAATACAAATGGAAGAAGACGCTGCATCACGACATGACAATCATGACTCTTCATTCCTATAAACTTCCCTTCCGTCGAATCCACGCAATTACGTAGGTTAGATGCGTAGCCGTCTGGAAATTTTACAAATTTTTTGAACCATTCCAAAAAAACTTCTTTCTGACGAACGTCTAACCAGCACGCAGGCATCGGCAATCTACCGGCCGAAACATGAAGAGATGGCCTCGTACAAATCAATGGTAAGTCGAATCTAGACTTCCAGTTGTCTTTGGTCTTTCCTGGGACGTTTAATATGGTGTGCATGATGTTGTCAAAGAAATTATTTTCAACATGCATGACGTCTAGATTATGCCGAAGTAGGTGGTCTCTCCAGTAAGGCAAATCCCAGAAAATACTTTTCTTGTGCCAATTGTGAAATTCCCCACAACCGTCGACGGGGTGATGGCCATTACCCCCACATTCCGGAGATCGCTCTGCACCAAAATCACGTAACTGTTCCAACATGTTGCGACAATCTATCTCAGGAGGTGGACCATGAAACACTTGTACATTCGTCTTGAAATGTCTTCTAGATCGACGATATAGATTATTTGCCGGCAAAAAACACATATGACAATCAAACCATGAAGTCTTCCTGCCGTGCTGCAATTGGAAAGCTGAGGTATTGTCTTGGCAATAAGGACACGCCAATCTTCCATCTGTTGTCCATCCAGATAACATACCGTACGCCGAAAAATCGCTTATGGTCCACATAAGAACCGCACGCATGTTGAAATTCTGCTGCACTGAAACATCGTATGCCGTAACACCATGCTCCCACAACATCTGCAACTCACAGATCAATGGTTGGAGGAATATGTCGAGTGACCGTTTTGGATGATTTGGCCCGGGAACTAGAATTGAGAGAAACAGGAACTCTCGCCGCATGCACATAGATGGAGGCAAATTGTAAGGTGTTACGATGACCGGCCACAAAGAATATTTTCTTCCATGCTTTCCAAATGAGTTGAAACCATCAGTGGATAAGCCTATGTATACATTCCGTCGTTCGTATGCAAAATCTGGATATACGGATTGGAAGTGTTTCCACGCTTCTGCGTCAGAAGGATGCGTGATATCTCCATCTTGACTATGCTCTGCATGCCATCTCATAGCCTTTGCTGTGCGGTGTGATTCGTACAACCTCTTCAACCTCTTCGTTAAGGGTAAATACCACATCCGTTTAAATGGAATCTTCACCCTGCCACTTGTCTCCTCGAACCGGGGTTTACGGCAAAATTTATATTTCTTTTGGTTCTCGTCCTCTCTCCAGTATATCATACAGTTGTCGATGCACACGTCTATAACCTTGTAGGGCAAACCAAGACTGGCGACAAGTTTTTGGACCTCGTAGTATGATCCTGGGGCCAGATTATCTTCTGGCAAAACATCTTTCACGTACTCGGCGAATGCATCAACACATTCTTCGGACAAATTGTGATCAGTCTTTATGTTCATCATCCTAGTCGCATAATATAGCGGTGAAAGACCTTCCCTACAACTGCTGTACAGTGGTTGGTTTGATGCGTCTAACATATCGCGAAACCTTCGAGATTCTAAATTAGGTTCTTCAGCCCTATGACCCTCATACCCACCTGACTGCAAATTCTCTCTAAACGCATCGTTAACCATCGCAACCGTACTTACCCCAACATCTACTTCCGCTGTAGGTTCCCCTACGCTATCCGGAAAATAAGGTTCATTGCTACTAGTACTACCATATTCATAATTCCTTTCTCCATGTAAAAACCAAACCTTATATCCCGGCCTAAAACCATATCTATATAAGTGAGTCCAAACATTAGGAACGGCCACACTAATTCTATTACAGCAATTAGAACAAGGACATTTGATATCCTGACCTTTTTTGGCTGCTTCTACATTACTGGGTAAATTCATGAACTCCCATAATCCTTGAGCGTACTCGTCCCTTAATAAGTCCGAGCCCTCATTCGTCATTGGCTCGTCCATCCATGCCCGAAAATATGAACTCATCTTTATAGTTTTTTTTTCTCAAAATTTTGTTATGATGGAATGAACCATTCTGCAAACTTATGTAGAATGGATTTCCGTCAGAAATCCGTCGGAATTCCGTCAATACCTCCGACATAACACCCCCACCCATCCCATCGGCCAGCCTAGAAGATATAGCAACCACTCAAACTTTGCCGACATCGTAAACCGTCGGAATGCCGTCGGAAATCCGTCCCCCATTCCGACAGATTTTATCCGTCGAAAATAAGTCCGATCAATCAGCCGTTGCCGACATCGGAAAGTTCGAATTCCGTCGGTAATCCGTCGCAATGCCGTCGGAAAGTGCCGACGGATCATTGCCGTCTCACATTCCGTTGGTGTTTTCCGACGGCTTTCCAACAGAATGGTGACCGCGTGGATTCCTGTCGGAATTCCGTCAGCTTAATTGGACGGAATTCTGACGGATCTGTTTTTGTCGGTAAGCCGTCGGGAACCCGTCGGATTTGGCAGACAAATTTCCGACGGAAAAAAACGGGCCGTCGGAAATCTGCCTGTTTTCTTGTAGTGGAAACATAGTATCTAATCTTTTAAAGTTGAAACTGCCATATATTCATTTATTTCCTATGCCAAAGTATTTTACTGTTTTGAATATTCGCCGTATTTCACAATATGTACTTTTCATTTTTACAAGGTCATTTAAGTATTTTTTTCGTTGTGTTTATGATGGAAAAAAATGCAAAAGATAGTTGAATTCACATCATAGTATTTTTTGATCGAATTGGGCCTCTAAAAATTTTCATTAAGGCGTAAGTAGTCTCCTAAAGGTCCATATTTAATCATTTAAAGAAAAAGTACCAACGGCTACTTTTTTTTTCCTTTCTCGGCTATTTATACGAGATTAGTCCCATCCCAACGACTAAGTTCTTTCAAAAACTCTCTATAACTATTCTTCTTTCTTTTCTTCTCCGATCAATTGCCCAAAGGCTTATTATTTCCAGATATAGAGTTTTAAATCATGAAGGAGACACCATCATCACCATCACCAACAAGAAGATCTAGTCACGAGGTTTCTCCCGACCAAACCCTCTCTACAATTGAAAGCTCTGCCACAAATAATCAAGTAAGTCTCGAAGAGTGTCTCATTCCCTTAATTCATTCTCTATTTCTTGTGATGCAAGTGTTGTAACAATGACTGTAATTTTTATTAGGTTTTTATCCTTCGAATCGAACAATGTTACCTCTTTCTACAGTCTACGACAACCTTTGACGGTTCCAGAACATGACCGAACCGTTCGTTTCGAGGTTAGTGTCCTCTTGATTCTTATGTGAATTATTAGGTAGATGTACGTGTAGGGAGGAACTTCTTTCGTCATGATACCATAATTGACAAAAAAAAAAAAAAAAAAACTTTTTTTCCTGAGAATCCTTCGTATTTCAAAATAATTATTTTAAAATTTTATGAACCTTACAGTATGAATTAAAATCTCAAGAGTCTAAAAAAGTATGCAAGTATTATTTCATGGTGATTAAGATGGACAAAATGCAAAAGATATTAGAATTTCACAGTTTGATCAAATTGGCCCTATAAGAAATTAAGGGCTTTTTGATTAAGGCGGTAATTAGGAAAAATCACATATTTAAGGATTAATTTGCCATATGGGCAATTTTTTCAAAAGTATTATGGTGGGGAATTTACTATTTATTATTTGGCAAAAAACACTATACATGTGTTTGTAAATATCATATACTCCTTCCCTTTTAACTTAATTACGATCTTGCCACTAAACCCAATAATCTATTTTGGCCTAAAACTAATATTATTCTAATATTATTCTTCCCCATGTCCTTTACGAAATGATGCCAAATTTTATTAGGAATAACGTTTTTGGCGGGAATTTTTAACTGAATGATGATTTTTTGCATGAAACTTTTACAGAAAGACAGTTTTGGGCGAAATTTTTTTATGGAATGACGTTTTATTGCGGGAAACTTTTACGGAATCACTTTTTGGCGAAAAAATGTATGAAATGACATTTTTGCGAGAAATTTTTACGGAATGACGTTTTTTTGCCGGGAATTTTTATGGAACGACGTTTTTGGCAGGATTTTTTTACGGAATGATGTTTTTTGCAAAAAAAATTTACGGAATGACGTTTTTTGTTCGAAACTTTTACGGAATCACCTTTTTAGCAGGAAAATTTTACGGAATAATGTTTTTGGCGGGAATATTTTACGGAATGACGTTTTGGCAACAAATTTTTACGGAATAACATTTTTTTGGCGGGAACATTTTTGGCGGAAATTTTTTACAGAATGATGTTTTTTGCGGGAAACTTTTACAGAATGACGTTTTTTACAGGAAACTTTTACAGAATGACGTTTTTTTATCAGATTTTTTTTATGAAATGACGCTTTTGGCGAGAATCTTTTATGGAATGACATTTTATGCCGAAACTTTTATGGAATCACGTTTTTTGCGGGAAATTTTTACGGAATGACCTTTTTTGCCTGATTAAGTTTGAATAGTTGCCTATTTTGCTAATTTACCTTATATTTAATCATCAACGGAAAATCCTAATGGCTAGTTTTTTAGTTTAATTGTTATAACTCGGCTTCTTTTTAGGTAGATGTATGTTTAGGAGGAACTCCTACTGTCACGATACCATAATTGAGCCAAAATAATCTTAAACCTGTTTACGATCAAAACTTGTTTTAATTTTTTTTTTTTTTTAATACATTTTCAGATTAATTAAAGAAACTTTAGTGTTAAATTTTCTTTCTTGTAAAAGCTAACCAGACATGGTATATCTCATCCTTTTATTCTTGAGAGTATCAAGATTATGGGCATCCAACTCAAAACCATTTGACAATTAGTTGAGAGGCACAATCTTTTTATGTATCACTATAAATTTCATCATATACCCGATGTGGGATATCTTAACACGCCCCTTTGAGATGATGGTTAATCTTCCAATCATCTCGAATCGAATATCATTTAACACTGGGTTAACAAACTGGGTAATAAACCTGCTTTGATACCATATCAAGATTATGGGCATCCAACTCAAAACCAATTGACAATTAGTTGAGAGACCCAATCTCTTTATATATTACTATAAATCCCATCATATAACCGATGTGAGATATCTTAACATAGAAGTTTATTAGAAGTGTTATAAGTTCGACTTGTTTTCACAATTTTATGTAAATTTAGCACTTATGTTTCAAATGAATATGACAACATATAAATTTCTCCCTTTTAACCAATTTTGATACAAGAACTTAGGTTTCAAATTTTTGGACTGATTAAAGAAATTGAAGTGTTAAATTTACATTCTTGTGAAAACTAACCGAGCATGATATCCAATCTTTAATCTGTCTAATGTATGTTTAGCACTAAGGTTTCTCCTTCTAACCAAATTTGTTTATAAGCATAAGCTGTTTTTTTTTTCATTCTTTTTTTATGACAAGGAAATTGATTAACATTGACAGACTAATTACCAACTAGTTGAAAAGCATATATTCTCTTTTCAGTGCTCCACCAGTTTCTTTGTTTTTTCCCCCCTAAGTTTCTTTGTTTTTCCCCCCTACTAATGTGTTTTTTCCCCTATTATATTTACAGTAATCTGAGGCTAAAATGTATATAGATAAAATGTACACTCATCTCACGTACAATCAGAACACCAGAACTATCAAATGTATGTCTATTATATAATTAATTAAGTGTAGTAAAATGAAATTCGGATCAAGTATGTTTGACACCATTATGACTAGTAATACATGAGCAAGATTAGGATCAAGTATGTATTACTGTTTGTAGGAGTCTAAGCTAGCACAATTAAATTTGTAAGGGTTCGTGAAGAGGAGGAGATTTCTAGGATTAGCTAAGGTCGCAAGAGATGAGTAAGAGCTTTTCTTATTGCTGTGTAAAAGTTTCAGTACAAGATTGTGAATCAAATTGCGAATACCTTTACAAGGGTTTTTACATTAACTATATATACTATCTCTAAGGTGGCTAAACATTCCTAAGTCTTCGCGGACTCTTCTCCTACTAAGGTCGGTTGTGTCTCAGTGGGCTTTGTGCATGGACCGGGCCTTGTACCGTCTTTGTGTCGCCGGGCCATCTTCGCATTATCGGGCTGCTGGACCAAGCACGTGGTCGGCACACTGAGGGACCGAGCACGCGGTCGTGGTGCCGAGCACGCGGTCGGCCCGTCGTGGTGTCGAGCACATGGTCGGCTCACCGTGGTACCGAGCACGCGGTCGGCTCCCTCCCGGTCTGTTGTCTGCTTCGTCTAGACTTAATCAGCTGCCACATGTTTTGCATCGCGGGAAGACTCAGGTGTTGTTGCGCCTTCTTCATCAAGAGTCCGGAGGGCCATTTCTTTAGTCGTCTTGTCTTTGGACGTTAATGTTGAGCGGGTGAAAACCAACCCCAACACTGTTGTACCATATTTTGTCCGATATAACATCGTTGGTGATATTCGGACCAATTCTCTTACCCAATCATGACTTGGTTTGAAGATATTCTGACTGGTTTGGCTTGGGAATTAGACTACCTAAGTTTTTTGTCCTTTTAAGGATTATAAATTTTGGTCCCAAACACTCGCTATATTTCATTGAAAACTTCAGAAATTATTGCCGAAAGCTACCACAAGAATATTAATAAATAACAACAACAAAAAGTTGGTCGAAAATGTGTCTAGTAGAGGTTGATAAACACTTGTTTGTGTTGTATAGTTTACGACAAGTGTCTAGTAGTAGTAGATGTGATAAACACTAGTTGTAAAACTGTTTGGATTAATAAGGAAGTTGAAGCTGAGCCCAAAAAGAAAACTAGTCCGAACAAATATTTTGAAATCGAAACATAATTAATATGATAACTCATGTGTTTTCAAAATTGATTTTGTTTTTTTATCAACCATATTTTGTGTATGTGGAATGTAATATAATTACAGAAATTGTATATGTATATTTTATATAGGGCATGACGACAAAAAAAAATATAGGGCATAAGGAGATATTTGTGAGTCCATCAGTCCATGTGAGTAGTTTCAACCTACAAAATGATGGACATGATCAGCCTTGGCTTATGGGCCACACCACATGAGACAACTAAAAAAATCTCACGTTTTAATTTACACTTATTACACTCTCATGCCTAACAAATATCTACACTATATACATGGACCCATTATTACTTGTCTCATCAAAATCTTAGTTATATACTAGTAATCATATGCTAAATTCATATATATCTTTGTTAGATTAAATCAATATATCTTAGAGCGCTAAAACATATCTAAAGCTATTAATTAGCCATTCGACAAAGACCCTTGGATCAACATGTTATGTGATGATTGATTTTTTGTTGTTTTTCAGTTAAGTATCCATCTTCAATAATCCAAATAATATAATATGCTCCAATCATCAACCGATTAAATCTGAATAAAAGAGCATATGCATGGAACCATTTACGTATACCATATGCTTTTACATCCAACTAATTTGTTAGATAGTGTTTTTCATTGATTAGAAGATCTGATACGCAGCCGACCTTTTGATTTAATTAATCTGCTAATTATGAAAATAATTGTTTTCTTTTATATGATACTAGTGCTTATTGAACAAGACAAACTATATTGTTCACTAAACTAGTTTTTTAATGGTATAAAATTAATTATTATATCGAATATTTCGCAAGAACGCATGTCTCACATCGTTTTATAGTTTAAATAAAAGCAATTTGCAGCCAAAGATCTGTTACGTCAAGAGATTTGGCAGTTTTTTCAGGTAAAGTCGGTTGGTCAAACTCTCGAATGGTTCCACAATTCCATCCTATATAGCCTATAGTGCATATTTCCATACATATTTTTTTGGTAATGTATTACGATTTAAACTCTTTTTTTATATATATGTGTACAAAGAATATCTAAATTTATAATGAACATATATATAGCATCTATATATAAGCATTATATATTTCATTTTAAATTCTGTTTTCCAAGCTAGAATTCATTATTTTGCCGCATATATACATTCATATGTTTGGGGATTATACTAAAGTCATAATTTCATTAACAAGATTTAGTAGGTTCAAATAGGTAAACAAACAACGAGCGACGACCATGTTACTCGTAATAATTGTCTTGCGAGCCAATCATAAAGTTTGTTAGTTACTAGTTGGATTAATTAATGTAGATTGTGGACCGACCGTATCCTACCCTTTCAATGGATTTCAGTAAATCCAAAACCACTATTCATCTAGAAACCATAATTTATAAGAATCATAATGATTTTTGTTATTTATATGCACTTTTTCATTGACTATAGTCGGGTATGAATCTTGTGGAAAGGTGACTTGCTTTGACCATGTGCTTCCATGTGGCCACATGAACCATATTGCACATATATGGACGTGACATAGTGTAATTTATATACGATTATTGCGCATATATTCGATACCATATAGTTCAACTCAAACTATTCTGATTAGGGAATATAATATATGGTAATATATGGATAATTTTATAAAGTACAGCCATAAAGAACATCACATTTTGGTGCTCGAGGTGGTCAAAATATATTTATCTAATCTCTGTTCTTTGTAGACTCGTGACATTTAAATTTAAGATTATATTTCAATTCAAATATATATTCTCTAGAATCGAATATATATAATTTGTTCTCTAGACCAAATACTCAAATGTTGTTGGTAGTTTTGTTTATAAATCTGATTGTGTGAAAAAAAATGGGCACCTGAATTCTTGCATGTTCCGTTGAATTAAAATGATTAATTAATTAATGGTGTATAGTGGACCGTGGTGCATCTACGACTGCTTCATTTCAATTTGCAAGTGGCTGATGATCATAACCAACAAACTTAATTTAATCACTTAAGTATATTGATATAATTGAATCTCTTGCTAAATGTATTATGCATAACACAATACTCTGTATATTTGACAATTCCATTTTTCTCTCAAAAAATTGCATTAGTTTTCGTTTTCCATCGAAGTGAATCAGAAAAAACCTTTGTTTGACTTCTTTCTTAAAAAGAAAAAAAAAACAATTTAGTTCATGTTGTTTAACAAATTAACGTAATGTCATAATCTCACCTTTTGAACACAAATAATGTCATAATCTCATTTAAGCGTTGAAACAAGTAAGCAAACGCGTGTGACACAATACACTTTTTTAGTAAAGTTGAATAGCTTTTAGGCACATTAGGCCATGTACAATATGGTGACCCTTAAGGGTCTGTTATTTTTAAATTATTAAAACACACTTTCTCTTTTTCTTTTACTCAACTTTATACTTTCTCTTTCATTATTTTACTCAACTTTTATTAATTTTATATTTAAACACTCTCTTTTCCTTTTAAACACACTCTCTAAAAGATCCAATATTGGATCCCTCTCTCTCCAAAATATCTAATTTTATCCACAAAAACACTCTCTTTTTTCCTTTTACTCAAATTTTATATTTCAATATACCCCACAAAAATACTCTATTTCTTTCTTTTACTCAAATTTTAATACTTTTATATTATAAGAACACCTCTTTAGACCCTTCGGTGTCACCATTGTACATGCCCTTATTAGTGTTAATTTTTGTTCGGTGCTTGTGTTATGTAATCTCTGGTGAGAACGCAAATATTTACAATTAGTTTATTTGATTTTTTAATTTATGGAAATTTCGAGTCACAACAATGGGGAAAACGCCACGTGTATGCGATGAAAAATCGGTTTGATGTGTAGGCGACAACGCGTCTTAACCAAAAATCCAATCTCTACTTCCATTAGCCGTGGAACACCAAACCATATTAATTTCCAATTTATATATATTAATCTCTAAAAATATTCAAATGTTTGTATCCCCATTTTATGCATGTCCAATTAATAATACTGTAACATATTTAAAATTCAGTTAGCATATTTCTTTCCTAATCGGATTAATTAAGTTTTCATGTAGGTTTTTCCAATCATCCGAAACACGAGATACTTTAATATAACTAGAGATTGTCGCGTGGGTTTATTTACTATTTTTATTTTTGTAAGTTGTGTAATGTGGTTCCTGTTTCGTAATTAATCAATTTAGAATATGTTCTTGTATAATTAAATAAATTACATATGTAATAGTTTTATCAAATATAATTAGTGTTAAATATTATGACACTTTAAAACATTACTTATATATAGATAATATATTAACATTAGGTTTTAATAATATTTTGGTTGTACAAATCCATTTATTGATATTAGTGGGTACATATAGTTGTTATATATTTTGGATTACTCTAAACACCATAATATGTATTTATAATTTGTAATAGATCAATAGAATAAAACTATGTTGGTTTAATACTTTAGTTGCACCAAAAACTATTTATGTCATATACCTTTGATTTTACGAAGAGCATCCAACACCTAATAGTCCTAATACTTCATATCAGTCTTGTATTCAGTTTTTTGGGTTTATTGTTAAAAAGTTTTAGCTAACACTTTTGTTTTGTTTGTAATTATTAAGGAGCCTTTTTAATGTTAGATCTTTTTAGCTGATATAATTTTAAGCTTATTTTACGATTGTGCTTACTTTAGTGTTTCAATTCTTTTAATGTGGTTTCAATGATTTCATCAAGCGATCTTGAAGCTAAGTTTTGTAGTGATGAATTGCGTCTTAGATAAAATTTGTTCTTTGTTCTATCATCTTAAAATTTGATTATCATGATCCATAATCTATGTCATATATTTTATGAAACTTCAATGAATGAAATCTAAAAGATTTTATGTTAGTCTTGTGAATTAATGTTTTTTACGGTTTAGTCAAATTCTCTTTGTACACTTTTTCACTATACTGCTTTCATCATGTTTCAACCTAATTTCGTTTTTCTCCGTACATCTACTTTTGTTTCGTCTTCCTATAAAATTTCATATTTTGTATATACTGTTATTATTTTTGTTTTAATTTAATTCCAATCTCTAATAGTTATAAGTAGTAATAAATATAAATTAACATAAATTCATGAATTTTTGCTATAAATTTTATTCTACCATTTTTTTTTATGATGAGGATACTCCATATGGAGTGAGAATGCATATATTGGGACACTTAATTTTGTTTTTCATGTTCATATAAATTTATCACATTTTATTATTCTTCTATCTATTATAAGCCATTTGAGTTTTTTTTTTTGAAAAAAATAAAAATGACTTCACTTTGTATCTAATTTATTCATTAACAAAATTTCTATTTTATAAATTATGATATTGTTTTTCATCAAATTTGTATATATTGTCTTCTAGATCTACCATATATTTGTTCATCATAGGAAAATACTTAAGATTTTAGAATATTATTTTGTAAACGTTGTTCTTCCTAGTAGGGTCATAAATCAAGGAGTTAAGTTAATTTATAAGTATAATATGTAGTTGAAAAAAATGTAAGATGGATTTAATGTGAGACTTTGTTTTTAATTGAGGTGAAAACCTTTTAATAAGAAATAAAATTTTCATATTTTATGTTTTGTTTTAAATATTAAAATCAATTTAAATTTTTTTGTTTTGTTTTATTTTCTTTCAATATGGTCATCTCATTTTATTTTTTACTGTATCACTTAATTCATAAACATATATTTTTTTAGTATGTGTAATATATATTTTATCGTAAATAAACTCATATTATTATTACTTATAAAATCTTGAATATTTTTATATATATAAAATTTCATTTTCATTTTCATTCATTTTACTTAGTAATTAACGTTTTTAATTGAATTTAATTATTTATTAGTTAGAAAAAATAATTAATATGATTTAGCATGTATTTAATAAACATAATATAAAAATTAAATAGTTTTAAAAATAGTTTTGCTTATGTGGACACTCTAGAGAGAACTCCCTAATTATATATAAGATTTTGATGAGTAAATTATAAACATTAAAATTAGCTGAATAAATTTATCTTAGCGAATGTCTCACATTGTTGGTATTATCTTAATTTTATAATTTCTAATTCATAAACGAAGAGTTGACAAAAATAAAATTAAAAGCAACTAACGGTGTGATTATTTGAGCATGCCGACGTTGTTTGTTTGTTCAATCTTTGTTACGTGAAATTTGTATAACTACACTTTTCGAAAGAAATACAATCAATTGATTTAAACCCTTCGAACATATGAGAATTTGAGAATTTTCGTGATATGCCACTTGATATGCCACTTTACAGTTATGTCATCGTTTGAAAAATTTTGTAAGAATGTCAATTCTTTTTTTTAACTTAACTTTTATATTTCTTGGATTTAGGTTAACTATTTTATATTTAAAATACAGTTTTTGGTGGTAGAGTTTAAGGTTTGATTTTTGAGAGAGAGAGAAAAATTTTTTTAATGATTTTGTATTTTTATATAAAATGTGGCATGTTTGCAATAATTTTTTAAAGGTGATATGTTTGACATCATTCATTAGCTGAGTTTATATCAAAATTCATCACTTTTATGTACTCTCTCTTGCCATTGTCAAATATTTTTCAATCAATCTTTATGTTTTTTTTAAAGTAAGTGAAAATTGATATTCTAGAAAAGAAAAATTTACCTTCAAAATTACAATCAAGATTGTTAAAATATAGTTTTTCTTTTTAATCTATCTTTTTGAGATAAAAGAGAAAAAAAAAATCTAACTCGATTTTTAAGTATGCTTAAACTCGCACTACCAAAAAAAAAAAAAGTATGCTTAAACTTCAGAACAAAAATTTAAAAACAAATGCAAAATCTGAATACAAATGCAAAAAATCAGCAGATATGGAATTACGACACGTGTAAGAAATGAAAAATGACAAGCAAAAAAGACGATAATACCCTTCATCTTCCTTGTATATATACAAACCCTCCTTGTCCCCTGTTTTCGCAAAACACACATTCTCTCTCTCTCTCTCTCACAAATATGGACAAAACACAAATTTTATTTTTTTGATAAAGACAAAACACAAACTTGGTCTTGACGAAACCAATACTAAACCCCAAAACGCATCGTTTCATCAAAAACTATGGGTTCTACTTCTAGTTCAACCCAATTTCTTGATCGATCTTTCTCAAGTTCTTGTTCTTCTTCTTCAAGATCCAAACTTCACTCTCTCGCTTTTTCCTCTTCCTCTGTTTCTTTTTCCGTCAACAAAAAATCTTTCATCTCTTCTTCTCTCCAAACTCCGGCATATAAACCACCCTCGTGGAAGAAACTATGTAACGACGTCGCAAATCTAATCCCTAGACCAACGAACCAGAACCATAAACCGAAACTAAACCCGGTACAGAGAACTGCTGCAACGATCTTAGACGCGGTGGAAAACGCCATGGTCTCCCACGAGCTTCGCTATAATCCGCTGCCTAAAACGGCGGATCCCGCCGTTCAAATAGCCGGAAACTTCTTTCCGGTACCAGAACAACCGGTCCAACATAACCTTCCGGTGACCGGTACAATCCCGGACTCCATTCAAGGAGTTTACGTCAGAAACGGAGCGAATCCGCTTCACAAACCAATCTCCGGTCACCATTTCTTCGACGGAGACGGTATGGTTCACTCCGTCCAGTTCGATAACGGTTCAGTTAGCTACGCTTGCCGGTTTACCGAAACAAACCGGTATGTTCAAGAAAAAGAATTTGGTCGCTCTGTTTTCCCTAAAGCAATTGGTGAGCTTCATGGACATTTAGGCATAGCTAAGCTTATGCTTTTCAATGCTCGTGGACTATTCGGTTTAGTCGACCCGACTCGTGGACTCGGTGTAGCTAATGCCGGTTTAGTCTATTTCAACGGTCATCTTTTAGCCATGTCCGAAGACGATTTACCGTACCACGTCAAAGTCACTCAAACCGGAGATTTAGAAACTTCCGGTCGCTATAATTTCGACGGTCAGTTAAAATCGACAATGATCGCCCACCCGAAAATCGACCCGATCACTCGAGAACTATTCGCGTTAAGCTACGACGTCGTTTCGAAACCCTACTTAAAATATTTCAGATTTTCAGCGTCTGGTGAGAAATCACCAGACGTCGAGATTCCGCTTGATCAACCGACCATGATCCACGACTTCGCGATAACCGAGAATTTTGTAGTGATTCCTGACCAACAAGTGGTTTTCCGATTACCAGAGATGATTCGAGGTGGTTCTCCAGTGGTTTACGACAAGAACAAGAAATCAAGATTCGGTGTTTTGAACAAATATGATAAAGATTCTTCGTCGATTCTATGGATCGAAGTGGAAGACTGTTTCTGTTTCCATCTTTGGAATTCTTGGGAAGAACCAGAAACGGACGAAGTTGTTGTGATCGGATCATGTATGACTCCACCTGATTCGATATTCAACGAACACGACGAAACACTTGAGAGTGTTTTGTCGGAGATTAGACTAAACCTGAAGACAGGGGAGTCTACACGTCGACCGGTTATCTCCGAACAAGTTAATCTTGAAGCCGGTATGGTAAACCGGAATTTATTAGGTAGAAAAACCTGGTTTGCTTATCTTGCTTTAACAGAACCGTGGCCTAAAGTGTCCGGTTTTGCTAAAGTGGACTTATCGACCGGAGAGATTTATAAGTACATTTACGGAGACGGTAAATACGGAGGAGAGCCTTTGTTTTTACCGGAGGTTGACGGTGACGGAGAAGATGACGGTTACATATTGGTGTTTGTTCACGACGAGGAGAGGGTAAAATCGGAATTACAAATTATTAACGCCGTTACAATGGAGCTTGAAGCTACGGTTTCGCTTCCGTCAAGAGTGCCTTATGGTTTCCATGGAACGTTCATTAGTAAGGAAGATCTATTGAAGCAAGCTTTGTGATAATTCTTAGAGTTATAGATTCAAGATTTTTCAATCTTTTTAGGGTTATAATGTTACTATATGAGTAGAGGGAGATTTGTTGCCTAGAGGGATTGTTGTACATTAATCCCCGGGATCGAATCTCATGAATTATTATGGTGATATACGTGTATATAATTAATCCAGTTAGAGAATTAATTACAAGAGAGTTAACTTAACTACATTTTAGCATATATTCGTGTCAATTGGGCTCGTGTGTTACTTGGGGCTAACTCGTGATTTTAAATAACATTGGCGTTATTAACAAAATATTACCATTAGATGGTTTCACAAATTTCACAAAAATTGGAAAGAACTTTGATATTTTTGGAATTCATTTTGCTTACACAAACAAAACTATCATCAAATGTGGCACAGTTTTTTTTTTAAAACGTCTGGATATAATATTAGAATAGGCACACAAGACATGAACAAAAACAACCAAATGAGACCATGAAATAAAACAGAGCAATCAACATCATCACCCATGTATAAGGGCCAAAAGATGTGGCACATCTTATATATATGGTATACACTATTTGTTAAAATCACATGCGGAAAATCTTCCTTTTACTCCAAGTTTTGCTATCCATTTTCCGCAAATAGTATTTTAGAAATAGACTAACCATTCTTATCTAGGAAAATCATTATTCACTAACACTAATACAATTTGTTTTAAAATCAATCAATTAGTTTACAGCAATAGACTAGATTATCTAGAAAATTTTCTTGTCATATTTTCTAAATTGTAACTTTATTTATATATATTTAAAGGAAGCATTAGATAGCATGGCTTCAAAAATATCTCTTTGAATGTTCAAACCCAAAATATCTCATGTGATATCTGTTTTGAGAGTGGGTCATAAATATCTCTTATTTCTCTGCTCGATTTTTTTTGTCTTCATGCAATCAGGTAATATATTTTATATTTTTAATTTGTGGATAGAAGGTAATTTATATCATGAAAATGTTGAAGCACTTTAGACACGTATTTAACTCTAGATATGATAATGTTGGAACTCGTTTTTGACAAAATGGTTTTAGACCATTTTTCGGTGTGTTTTATGATAGAGACATTCATCGGAATAACCGGTTTAAAGACACGATAGATTCGTCGCCATGAGCACTATGATATAGTGTCTCTATTTGTCAAAATTGAAGTGAGTTTGAATGAGAAATGGAGGTCCAAAATGGCTGACTTGGAAAGCTTGAAAAGCTTTAGATTTGGCTAAGTACAAAAACTATCAAATGTCCCACATTGGAAGGTAGGATTAAATTTTTTAAGTATATAAAGTGGAGAACTTATAAAAAGGTTTAAGAACCTTGTGTACACTTTGGTGTATTGAAGAGAAAAGATATCTAGACTGGACTTTGGTTTTGGGTTTTGAGATTGTGCAAATGCATGAACCTAGTGCAAATGAATTATTTCTTTGGCCTAGATTTATTTTGAATAAAATTTTGACTAAGTCAATTCAAATTTATTCTAATTAAATGAGTTTAGTCGTGTGATGTTGATAATTAAGCTGAAGGAAAAATCAGTTTTGATTTCTTTGGAACATAAGCTTAATTGTCATGACTATCATTATGGAGAGAATCAATTCTCTCGTCTCCTCTTTATGACTCGTACGTTTGTAGACGTTGAGTGTTTGGCTATATAATCAGGCCATGATCTTCTCATTTGATACATGGTTGAACAACACAAAATCCTTCACATGTTTATTTTCTTTTGATTTGTGTCTGAGAGTACACATAAAATTTTGGTTCGTTACCTTCTATTTAATTACGAGTGTTGCGGAATAGTCGATCGTGTGGTTGTATCATGAGATTCTTAATTGTATCAAAAACCGTCACACTACATGCAATTAAAGAATTAAGGAAATAATGTCTCGCCTCTACACAAACCGTTCATCGTTCATCATAATTCTGGTATCGATATATGATGTTTTTGTATATGTTTTTATCGTTAATTTAAACAATATTCAGTTTTACCATATCGTAAAAATTGTATTCATAAAGAAAATGCTCCTACATCTTTTAAATTGGTTTTCACAGCTCGAAATGGCTAAACGACATAACTATAGCACATAATATGGATTGAATTGTGTTATCGATATTTTGTGTGTTACATAATGTTTCATATATATGGTGTATGAATAAGTTTATAAATCTATAAATGTGTTTCAGAAGCCAGAACATTTTTTATTGTAAATTTTCGTACTTATAGGAAAATGCGATTAAGAATTACGGATTTATTTTATTGGCTTAGGTCACTACGTCTAGGTTGTTGCGCTTTCTAATCATAGCATACTGGATACATCTCACAATTTCGACTAAGTTGTATCAAAGAGATATGCTTTAGTATATTTTCTTATGATCTTTCATCCTATCCTTATTGGTTCTGAAGCACGTATACGTAGGCATATCACTTGCATTTCTCATTAGCCAATCGATCGATTCTGCTCCTTTAACATGTAGTACTAGTAGTAATACACTTCATGGTCCCTCTTATTCTGGGGCATCTTTATTTATTTATTTTTCAAATGTACATATTATGCTTTAGGTTCAAATTGTGCCATACTTTATTCATCAAATCGAAATGGTGGTAAAATTTTAGTGGTTCTTTTTGAAAAGCATGAAAATCCTATAGTTCGAGTTTACTTGGGATGAAAACATTCAAAAAATGATACTAAAAATGTTTTTGGATACTAAAATAAATTAAAGAATGAAAATTTGAATCTTTCCGTGTGGGGTTGTCACTAAGAAGGTACTACCAACTTTGGTTGTAGAAGCTTTCATTATTAAAACCGCTTTAATTGTCGCTACCAACGCAGGTTTCCGATCACTTATGTGTTTCTTGGATCCTCTCTGTTTTGTCACATTGCTCAATTCGGCTTATGTGATAAACGAGCCGAAATCTCTACTTAGCAACATATGTTATTTTAGTATAGGTTTTAAATATATCTTTATTGCTTTTTATTCCGCGTTCGGCAATTGTTTCCGCCAACGGTTTAGCTAAGTTCGGTCTTGTATCGTTAAACTACTTCTCCATTCGTGGAGTGTAAGTTTTTATTTATAAAAAAATCGGTTTGGTCAAAAAAAATTAATTTGAATCTTTCATGAACTGTACATAAATTAAAATTAGCTGAACAAAATCATACGTATTTGTATAAGATATATATAGTTATTCTTTAAAATACTATTATTTACCGAAAATTCGCTGTAGTTGTCTCGGAATTTGACGCCCTAAAAACAGTTTCCTATATTTTTATCTCTTTTTTTTTTGTCAAATATTTTAATCTCTTTAAAATATAGAAAACAAAGTAACGAGTTTGTAGATAGAAGCTAAAATGCCACGGTGTGCAGTGTGTGAATTCATTCGATGTTTCTAGATATCATATGTTTGAAAATGTAGAGACTTCTAGATACATGTTCTAACAAATTTTATAATGAAGTAATAGTATTTGTTTCTATCTATCTACTTATTCTCTACGTGTGTGCGCTTTTTTTGTCAACTATGTTTGTATATATAAAAAGTTTCAAAAAAAAAAAAATGTTTGTATATATATAAGTTTCATGTTATGATATTAGTCTGTCGCTACGTGTCGTGAGATATTGAACGCAACGCAACGCAAGCAAATCCAGGTTGATTCTTAAGCGCTATTTTTTTTTTAAAATAAATGTTAAATTTTATTTTAAAAAAAATGTTTACGTAAAAATGCATCTTTGTTTTGAAATTAATAGATATATCCAATACGGTTGAGTCTAACGAAATAAAAATCACAAACTAAGACTTTTGTCATAAGCATGGTCTCCCGCGATCATAATGGTGCTTAAGCGGTTTCGTATATCCTTGTCGATACTCCTGATAAGAGAAATAGATGCTCTCGGTTTTTCTCCGTGGCGTCGACAATTACGCTTTCTCCAAACATGGTAGATCGTAAATTGGAAAAGGTATCGCAACATTAAAAAATTGAGTTTGTCCATGACTTGAGACGTGGTATATGTATCCAACTAGTTATGTAGTGGGTTCCAATCAAGTTTTTGGCAAGATTTTTCCAGATTTGAGGCGTATATGTGCAATCAAAGAACAAGTGATTTCGATCTTCATCTGCTTGTAAACATAGAACACATCCCGTCGAAGAATTAATGTTCCATGTAGCCACACACACTCGAAAAAAAGAGACATATCTATGTGTATATATGTCTCTGGCGAATTGATCATATTTTCCGTGGAAAAAGAAAGAAAACCTCATTTAGCTGAATTGGTTTGTTATTTTTTTTTTCATACTATCCTTAGCTACATTGTTAGTAATTGCAGCCTTGCAGGAATAGTTTTGACATTAATATCTTTGTCAGTAAACATATAAATTTTTAGACACAAATTTATGTATTGGATTAAAAAATATATAGGAGGAAAAAAAAGGAGAAAATAATGTAGGAGATGTTTAGTTTGGCCGTATGAGTCTTGAAAGGGCAGGTATGATTTATTGTTACCCACAAAAAAAAAAATCATTAAATTAATGGTTACAATGATGTGTGTTTAAATTAATTTTTAGAAGAAAAGTAAAACATATATAACAACATATATTATTCGATTATTAAGAAAATTAACAAAAGAGAGAAAAGAAAAGCCAGAAGTAGCGATAGACATTGAAATTTACAATACACCAAATCACAAGAAAAATGATGAAAAATACAATACATACAATATTTTATTTTTGGTTTATGTATCTACAGCTTTGGAGCCAAACGTGCTTGAGGAGCATGCCAATCTGTGGTAATGTGGTTACGCGTAATATCCTTTAAAGAAGTGCATCCACTTAATGCCATTGTGAGTTCGAACTCTTCCCTCATCATCTGTAATACTTTCCTCACTCCGGCCTCTCCTTCTGCAGCCAACGAGAACACCACCGGCCGTCCGATCTGTTTTCCAAAAGATTTAGAAACCGATAAGATCGTGAATAATGAATTTCTTGTATTCCACGAAACAGCAAATGGTTTCTTGTCTTCCAAGAAAATTACTATCACTTACGAATATGCCTGAGGCTCCAAGCGCAAGTGCTTTGAAGACATCGGTACCACGGCGAACTCCGCCGTCTAAGAACACCGGAACTTTTCCCTGAGCTGCTTTAACAACCTAAGAACCATAATAGCACAATCATCAAGAGTTAGATTGTAATAACAATCTTTCTAAAGTTGATTTTTAGTACTAATTAACCTCTTCAAGGGCTATGATTGTGGCTGGGACATAATCGAGCTGACGAGCACCGTGGTTAGACACGATAATACCGGCTGCTCCTGCTTGTACCGCCATCCGAGCTGCATACAAATAAAGTAACAAACATTTTCTTTGGGGTTTTCACAAAAATGTAAAGTAATAACACATTAAAATATTTAGAAAGATGAAAAAATTTTAGGGTTTTCTCACCGTCCTCAGCTGTGAGGACCCCTTTCACTAGAATAGGAAGCTTTGTGATTGTCTGAAGCCATTTAACATCCTGTATCATGTAAATCCAAAGAATATCAATCACAACAAGTTTTGTTTTGTTTTTGTAATTTATAATAGTTTCCAATTCATTGATTTTGTATTTGTTTTACCTTCCAGCTCAAGGTACGATCAATTTGTCCAGCCACGTACGATGCTGAGTCCTGAGTCATTTGCCTACGAAATCCACCAAGAATGTGTTAGGAGAATTCCAAATACTGTACTATAGAAAATACATAAATGATCAAATATGTTGTTACCATATCCATTTTGCCGAGGTCAAGACCTTCAAAATTCTTCAAAGTCAAGTAAGGTGGCAAAGTAAACCTGTTCTTGATATCAGATTCTCTCCGACCTAGCCTCGGTGTATCGACAGTGAGAGCGATTGCTTTGAATCCAGCTCTCTTTGCTCTTCTCACAAGCTGAGCCACAACGTTCCTATCCTTGTAAACCTATAATAAAACAAGTAAATCTTGAAGCTTTCTTAATTCCTGAGCAAGTAATTTAGCGCGACATGGAGCTTACAAAGAGCTGGAAAAAGCGTATTCCGGGTCCTGTTGAAGCAACCTCTTCAACGCTAGAAGTAGCCCGTGAAGATAGTGTCTGAAAACAAGAGCTTAATGATGTCTCAATCTTAAGAAACAAGGAAGAAGAAAGTGTTCAGAGTCAAACCATGATAGTTCCAGCGGCTGATGCAGCTCTAGCTGTAGCATACTCACCTGAACATTACAATAAAAGCAAACATCATAAACCATTATGTTCTGTTTCTTTAGTTTTTTTTTTTTTTTGATTTTTTTCATACTAAGAAGTTCTTGGCCTAGGTCCGTATTTTCCCTCAGGCGGGATACTAGAAAATGTTAGTCTCTTTTACTCTGTTTTGTTTCGATTTCTTACCTTCGGGGTGCGCCATTTTCTGCATAGCAGTTGGAGCAACCATGATAGGCATAGATATCTTGAATCCCAAGATTGTTGTACTCATATCAATCTTGCTTACATCAATCAGAATTCGAGGCCGAAACCTTAATAACAATAGAGATAGACATGGTTTAGTTTGGATTGATCACTTGATGAAACAGAACAATTGATAATAAGGATTAAACGTTCATCAAAATCTCACAAGATTCTAGAGAAAGCGTTTCGATTCTCTTGAAGAGTCCACTGATCTTCTGCACCAGAAGCATAGTAATCATAGACCATCTTTGGTAATTTTTCCTTAGCAATAGCTTCATACTCGTTAACGTTAGTAATTTCCATCTTTTTGCTTATCTCCTGAGATCAGAGAGAACAGAGTAACTAATAAAACCAATATATATACAAAAATGTGTAAGGACAAGAATCTGTTTAGAGAAATCTCACCAAGTTGAGGAGGAAGAGAGTTGGGACTAAGGTAGCAGAAACTAGTTCATATAATAAGAATTTTTTTTCTGCATGAGGATAAAAAAACTCATTGGTGTGTTTGTACTAATGTATGTGAAAGAGGATGAGAAATTGGAGGTGAGGATTTGAAGACGAAATAGCACCAATAGAATTAGGAGAGTTCTTATCCAAACCAAACCTTTTTATTTTGTGTTGCTTAGATATATATATATATATATATATATTTTTTTTTTTTTTCATTTCTCACTCACATGAAAAAGCAGAAACAAATGTTAATAGATAATGAGACTCACATTTTAATAGAAAGTAAAATTAAAAAATAAATCAGAAAAGATAATTAAAAAAGAAAAATTGTGAAAAGTTTTTTCTTTTATCCGATTACAAATATTCAAAATTTCAAAGTATCTTCAAAAGTATGATTATAATCATTTAACGAGATACGCGTTCGGTTACCTAACCCGCAAGTAAATCTATAAGATTATCCATTAAGGATGAAAAAACGAAATGATCTCTCTGCTTATTAAGTTATTATATCTAGTGAGCAAATAGAATACGTATTTCTCCAATTAGGGTTTTGTTAGGGTTTTCACAATGCTTCTCAGGCGGCTCTTTAGGCCTACTAGATCTTCTCTTGGTCTTGTATTCTCTAATGGCTTCTCATCGGGATCTTCCTCTCAATTCCCTCCTTGTTGCATCTTGTTCGGTTCGTATTGTGGAAATGGTCTCAGTCAATTGGTGATTCAGGAGCCTAATTAATGAAATTAAGTGCACCGTTCTGGAAAAGAAAGTGCCTCGGGAGTTTTTGGATAAAAAAATACAATCATAACGCTCGGAGCATCCCATGGATGGGTTGGTACAATGAAGGAGGACGGAATTCTACGCCTCCAAGACGATCTAAACCCGGTCGCATTGAAAAAGTGTGAAGAGAATGTTCTACCGTCTTATTCCATATGAAAGAGTTTATATACTCGTACAAGTCTCAAGCTAACCCTAGATACTAATTCATGTTTACATATTTAGAGATATGGTAATATACTATATGATATTTACATAAGTCTCCCTAATACTCCTCCTCAAGTTGGAGCATGAAGATCTCGAATGCCCAACTTGCGTCTTAGATAAGTGAATTGTTGAGAGCCCAACGCCTTTGTAAAGATATCAGCTAATTGCTCGGTAGTACGAATATGAGACGTAGCAATGGAACCTTTCTGAATTTCGTCACGGACAAAATGACAATCGGCTTCAATGTGTTTTGTCCGCTCATGAAACACCGGATTAGCTGCAATATGCAAGGCTGCCTTATTGTCACAAAATAAACGCATAGCTTGTCGATGAGAAATACCAAAACATGATATAAGCTCATGAATCCATTTCAGTTCTTGTGTAGTGAACCTCATTGACCGATATTCGGCTTCAGCTGAAGATAAAGAAACAACATCTTGCTTTTTCGTCTTCCAAGCTATAGGAGAATTACCCAACATTACAATGAATCCATTTAGTGATCGTCTAGTCATGGGACATGCAGCCCAATCCGAATCACAATATGCCTTGATTTGAAAATCAGAATTCGAGCTCAAGAAGATCCCTTGACCTGAACATCCCTTAAGATACCGCACCACTCGTACTATTGCGTCCCAATGTTTTGAACGAGGATTCTGCATAAATTGTGCCAACATGTGCACTGCATAAGCCAATTCTGGGCGTGTACATGTGAGATACACCAAGCGACCAACTAATCTCCTATATTGTTCTGGATCATGAAAGAAATCACCTTCATCTTTAGCCAACGTGTGATTTTGTTCCATAGGAGTCGAAACTGGTTTACTACCTAACAACCCACACTCTTTAACAATATCTAGTGCATACTTTCTTTGTGATAAGTAGATTCCTTTGGCCGATCGCGAAACTTCGATGCCAAGAAAGTATTTCAAGAGCCCTAAGTCTTTCATGTGAAAACATTGGCTAAGGTATCCTTTGAACTTTGTGATTGCCTCTGGATCGTTGCCTCCAATCAACAAATCGTCGACATAAATGAGAACATATAGTTGCATAGACCCACGCACCAAGGTAAACAATGAATAATCTGATTTGTTGAATGAAACCATAGCCTCGAAGTGCCGCAGTTAGCTTAGAAAACCAACATCTTGGTGATTGTCGAGCCCATACAATGATTTTTTCAACCTACATACCTTTGATTTATCGCTGCATTCAAAGCCTTGAGGTATTTTCATATAAACTTCTTCTTCGAGATCGCCGTGTAAAAACGCATTATGTACGTCCATCTGGTGAATTTCCCATCCTTTAACCGCTGCAACTTTAAGGAACATACGAACCGTTGTCATCTTTATCACCGGAGCAAACGTCTCATCGTAATCTAGCCCTTCTTCTTGGCGATTTCCGTGTGCGACCAATCTGGCTTTAAAACGTTCAATCTCACCATTTGACTTATACTTGATTGTAAAATTCCAACGGCACCCAATCGCTTTCTTGCCGGGTGGAAGATCGGTAATATCCCATGTTCCGCTTTTTTCTAAGGCTGTAACTTCACCCTTTACTGCATTTTTCCATCTTTTATCTTTCATTGCTTCTCCGAATGAAGTGGGTTCACGCTCAGCCGTAATAGCCGCAAGAAAGGCTCTGTGAGCAGGGGAAAATTTATCACAACTCACATAATTTGAAATAGGATATTGGACCATACCTTGGATAGAGGACGATGATGGAAGAGAATTAGGCAAGAGTGGTGGGGGGTCGTTGCGGCAACGTGTCGTGTATAAAACATAATCAGTGAGACGTGTTGATTTCTTTCTTTCTCTATGACCTTTACCCAATTGAGTTACTTCTTCGTTAGGAGCAATATCTTCAGCCGGAATCAAAACATCATCAACTTGTGGATGCATTATCTCCTGTTCTATTTCGTCAGTGATCGTAGGAGGACTATCCCTTTTGTCGAGCTGCACCGGGGAATTCTCTCTTGAAATATCTAAAAAATCTTCACTATAATCTACAACTTGCTCCGGAACCATCTCCTTCAATGGTGAACTCGTGTCGGTAAACGTGAGGAATGGAAAATTATTTTCTTGAAACACCACATCTCGTGAGACAAAGAATTTCTTTTTTTCAAGATCAAATACTTTCCATCCTTTCTGGCCATAGGGATATCCCATAAAAACACAACGTCGACTCTTTTCACTAAATTTATCTTTGTCTCGTAACACTTTTCGAGCAAAGCACAAGCTCCCAAACACTCGTAAAGCACCAAAATCTGGTACAACTCCATAAAGCATCTCAAATGGTGTTTTTCCCTCAAGAATAATTGATGGTGTACGATTTATCAAATGACACGCTGTGAGTACACACTCTCCCCAAAAATGAACCGGTACTCCTGCTTGAAACATCAAAGAACGAGCTACATTGAGAATATGTCTATGTTTTCTTTCAACTCGACCATTCTGCTGAGGAGTGTATACACACGACGTTTGATGCACGATTCCTTCAGACAAAAAATATGGTTTCATTCCCATAAATTCTCCACCATTGTCACTACGTACTACTTTGACTTTCTTGTCAAATTGACGTTCGACCATTTTAAAAAAATCCTTAAGACTTGTAGCCACTTCTTTCTTCTCTAGCAACAAATAAACCCAAACCGCTCTAGAATAATCGTCTACTATTGTTAAAAAATAGGCAGCACCCGAGGTAGACAAAGTTCGATATGCGCTCCAAACATCGCAATGTATTAAATCAAAAATTCCAGCGGCTTTATTAGAACTTTCATGAAAGCAATTGCGGGTTTGTTTAGCCCTTAAACAAATATCACAAACTGTCTCGGAACTCACTTGTTTCCTAACATTCAAACGACTCGATAAATAAGAAATAACACGACTTGATGGATGACCCATACGACGATGCCATAAATCCCATGATTCCAAGCTCACAACCTTGTGTATCTTCGTGCCAATCACCCCTCTAAACACGTACACGCCCCCACACTCTTCACCCGCTCCAATCACCGTCCTCGTAGTACGGTCCTGCAAAACACATAGCTCATCAGTAAATGTTATCGATCCTTTGCAAACACTTAATAATTTTGCAACAGAGATCAGAGAACACGTCAACTCCGGAGAATATAGAACTCCTCTCAACCACAAATCTCCCCCTAAACATAAGTTTCATCGACCATTGAAATTGAAGTTCTCAATATTGGTTCGATTGTGTTCATAATCCACGCCACAAGCATCGAGTTAACAACCTCCCATTGCTCAATCTCTTCCTCCGTTTCTGGCTTCTTCAAGGTCCCATCAATGAATCCCAACTTTCTCTTAGTACGCAAGGCATTCCGCACATGCTTAGCCCAATCTTCATAGTTTTCTCCCCTTAATTGAACCGAGGTTATCAAGTTTCCTGGTCCATCTAACGGGTGTAGATAAAACGGCGACAACATCGCCTTCTCCATCATAGATTTGTTGCTGCTTTCCGCTAGCATCGATTTGTTGACGCCTTCTGCATCGTCTTTCTCACTCATTGATTCTTTTCTACGTTAGTTTTAGTGATTCTCTTAATTGATTTCTTTAGGATCGCTCTGATACCATGAAAAAGTGTGAAGAGAATGTTCTACCGTCTTATTCCATATGAAAGAGTTTATATACTCGTACAAGTCTCAAGCTAACCCTAGATACTAATTCATGTTTACATATTTAGAGATATGGTAATATACTATATGATATTTACATAAGTCTCCCTAATACGCATCTGATTCTCGCCCGAAACGCATTCCTTTACCTCCTCTTGTAACTCAATGACAAACCCAAAATTCGTGACAAACCAAAGATCCAGAGGTTACGGTTTCAAAACCTCCAGAGCTGACTAAGATCAAACGGGAGCTTTTGCATTCTTGCTCCACGAGCGAACACTTGGTCGAGTCCCGTCCCACCCGTGAGACTTTCTTACTTAAGTACAGGAAGGCTGCTTCAAAAAATGGTCCGCTGAAAATGAAAACAGGAGCTCTAACGGTGTTCAAGCTTGATGGAGTTCACACTCGAGACATTGGAGATCTCTTCATTTTTGTCTCAAGGTCTGAACCTTTTTGTGTCCCTGCTAGCTCCTTTCCTGGCCTTTCCGCTAACTCCATGATGGAAGCTCTTCCCGCATCAGAACTCACGATATGACATACGTGGCCCCTTACCATATCCCACCTCAAAATATTATGTAGACTAGTTGTTTTGACTTGTTTGAGCCTAGTTCTTCTCGATTGTTAATCTTTCGTCTTTCTTTTAATCTTTCTATTATTACATTGATATGCATTTGCTCTTGCATAAACTTTGCTCACCAATCTCCCTACTAATTATGTTAGTAACAACAAGTCTTCTATTGTTCTCCTAAATGCTTCTCAAGCCTTTTACTCATCTCCAGTGGAAACACTTGATCATGTTCTTCTCCCCAAATTATCAATGTTGGTTACATACATCAATAAAAATCAAAATTCGTTAATTACAGTTTGAAAAGGGATATTAATGAGAAAATTAAGAAGCAAGAAGAGAGAATCAAACCTGTGTTAGCTTAGGAATCTGTTTTTTTGGTATTTCTTTGATCATCTGTCTCTTCTCTTCCACATTAATTATCTCTGGTCCAAAGCCTGTGTATTCCAGAGATAAGGTAAGGTTTATTCAAATGTAAATTCCTTTTATAGGGATAATTTATTGTTTTCAATCAGTGAAAATCACCTGTAGGCTCAATAAATTGGAAAAGGTGTGATTGTGAATTTGTTTATTGGGCTGTTACGTGAAATTTAGTTTGCTATAACAAAAGAGCCCAGCCCATACGAGTACTCTATAGCAACTTCAAAACCTTAAGGGGCAGATTTATAATTATTCTCAAGATTATAGAATTCTTCTTTTTTTTCTTTTTTTTTTTAGCAAACCTACTTAGATTATCATATCAGTCTCCAAACTAGAGGTAAAGTTTAACGATACAATACCAAATTTAGCCTACGCATCGGCGAAAACATTTTCCAAACGGAAAATAAAAACAAAAGAGATAGACGTAAAACCTTCTCTAAGACATCGAATGTCGTAAAGGATTGGTTTCAACTCGTTTGTCACACTATCCGTGTTGATTAGTGAGATTAGCGAAAGCGAGTCCGAAAAACAAACAATGCTCCGGTAACCCGCACCTTGAGCTGCAATAAGGACAGCTTTCATAGCCAAAGATTCGACAATTAGGGCCGAATTTACACTATGTCTTGATGTGGATGCTTCCATGAGTGTCTTCATGTTCCTGTCCTTGAAGCACCATCCAATCCCACAGTCCCGAGATGACGCAATCTAGGACGCATCCGTGAAACAGAGGATGTCATGTTGTAAGTGGAGCTGAGTTGTGGAGTTGATCGTAGTTGATTGCGGGTTCTTACAAGTCCATTGAGCATCTTGCCATGAGCGAGCTTCTCTTATCGATCTTGTCACCAAAAACTCCAGTGAGATGCGACGATCCTTAAACATCAATTGATTCCTAGCCAACCACAAGTTCCAAATCAACCATGGGAATAGGGGAGAGTTCGTGAGACCTAATGGAGGGAGATTTATTTGACGACGACTCGACTCAAGAAACTGATTAATTGTGATGGTTGGTCTCTGTTCTGGTTTGATCAAAACATGGGCTAAGTCTCATACTTTTGTTGCGGAAGGACACAGCCATATGATGTGAATCTCGTTTTCTATTTCATCACAATACTTGCAACGTTTCACATCCACAACACCTTGAATCATAAGATTATACTAGAATTAAAAGCTTATATAACTAATAAATTCTAGGGAGCAAAAAGACTAATTATTCTGAAATTTTCATTGATTAGAGCCATTGGGGATTTGAATTGGTAGATTAAATTATGGAGCAAAACAGAAGCACAAGTACTAATGACGTAAGTAGTGGCCTAAGACCATGTTCAATGGGTTTCAGTGTTTGTTAAGTGGGTCCCTCTGTTCTCATGATCTTGTTATAGGGCGATTCAATTCTATTTCTAAAGCTATCTTTGGTTTTATGTATTTCGGTTTATTGCAATTTAGCTATTAAAACCCATATGTCGGTTTAGTAGGTTTTGTATTTCACGAGACTTATATAAGGCGTTTAGTCGTCTTCTTGAAAACCTAACAAGAATAATATATTTACCTTCTCTCTTTCTCTCTAATCCACCGTCACCTTCATCCTCCATTGAAATCGTCTTCTTCGAGGTGATCTTCTTAACTTGCATCATCTTCTAGATTCGATCTCACTCTTCTTAGGATTTGTTTAGCAAATCACTAGAAAAGATTTATCTCCAATTTGAATACGTTAACACATCTCCACCGACCGTGTAAAAGATCGGCGAGTTTTAGGTTCACCAAATCACATACTTTGGTTGAAGGATTGTCCCATGGTAAAAATTTCTCTGATTTCGTGTGTAGATCGTAGTGAATATATAGAGGGAATTGGGATTTCATGTACTCAAAATTAGGGATTTGATTTAGGGTTGTTGCATGTGATCGAAATTCGATTCTTTGACTTGAAGCTTTGGCTTCAAGCATTATCATCTTAAACATGATTAGACTATACATGTTTGGATACACATGCAAGGGTTTGGATACACTGAAACATCGTGCTTGGATACACATGCAAGACTTCACAAATAACTACTTTTCATATCAGGAAAGCACGATGTTCCAGTGTTAGTAGTCGTACACACTCGGCTCCCTTTTCTCATATTCCAAATATTTTTAATAGGATACAATAGGAAATTTCGATCATTTTCATAAATAATAATGAGATTGAATAAGTAGAAAATAGGAAAATCAACATAAACATACTTCACTAGATTTTGTGATGCATGTCGAAGCCATTCAAAATCTATAGTTTCATTTTCCTTGTTAAATAAATACTTGAGAAATCAAAGTTATGTTAGGCAAGTAAATTATCAATAAAATATTTTAGAGAAAAACTTGTCATACCAATATTCTAGTTGCAAAGTTTAATTGTTGCCCCCGTTTTTCAATGATGGATTCAAACTTTCCTAGGCTACATGATCTCGCCGCATTCCAGTCAACATAGTCTTCATACATTTTGGGTTGTAGTTCTTTTGGAGTGTATTTCTTTCGAAGAAATTCCCAATACATTTTGTCCTTGTGTTTTTTGTATTTAAATTTCTTAAGCTTGAAGAATTCAGGTCGTTTTGAACATTTTGTTGTATCCATGGGAAATTTTGCAACTAGTCTCATGAAAACATCGTTATAGAAAATTATCTTAGTTAGTTTTCTATTTTCTTAAATTCGGATTTTACCCAGAAACTTGGTCTTTAACATTTTGGGTCAAAATGACTCTAACCAAGGAATCAACAATTGAACCTTTTCATGGAATGTAGTTTCTATCACCTGGCATCATGAGAAATAATGTGCTAACATTAGTAGAAAACAATAGAAGCTTCACAAAAAGTTAATCTTGTTCCAGGGACACCTCTTAAGTCTATTGTTCCAGCAACAAGATTAACTTTTTGTGAAGCGTCTATTGTTTTTTTAGTGTTTATACATTATTTCCCATAATGCCAGGTGATGGAAAGGTTCGGTTGTTGATTCTTTGGTTGGAGTCATTTTGACCCAAAATGTTAAAGACTAAGTTTTCAGGTAAAATCCAAGTTTAAGAAAATAAAAAGTTAACTAAGATAATTATCTAAATCGATATTTTCATGAGTCTAGTCGCAAAATTTCTCGTGGATACAACAAAGTGTTCAAAACGTTCTGAATTCTTCAAGCTTAAGAAATCTAAATACAAAAAACACCAGGACCAAATGTATTGGAATTTCTTCGAAAGAAGTACACTCCAAAAGAACCAAGGCCCAAAATGTATGAGGACTGTGTTGACTGGAATGCGGCGAGGTCTTGTAGACTAGGAAGGTTTGCATCGGTCATTAAAAAACGGGGGCAACAATTAAACCTTGCAATCAGAATATTGGTATGAAAAGTTGTTTCTCTAAAAGATTTTATTGGTAATATACTTGTCTAACTTAACTTTGGTTTCTCAAGTAATTATTTAACAAGAAAATTGGAACTGTAGATTTTGAATGATTTCGACATGCACCACAAGATCTAATGAAGTATGTTTATATTGATTTTTTTTATTTTCTACTTATTCAATCTCATTATTATTTACGAAAATGATGAAAGTTTTTATTGTATTCTGTTATTGATTAGGATATATCTATTAAAAATATTTGGAATATGAGAAAAGAGTGTCGAGTGTGTACGACTACTAACACTGGAACATTGTGCTTTTCCGGTATGAAATATAGTTACTATGAAACTTCTTTTAACTATATGTTATCCATTAAAGGACAATTTTTTTTTTTTGTTGACAAAAATTATCTCGAATAGCAATTCGGCTTTGTTGGTTCCATTTGGAAGATTTACCTAATGGAGTTCAAAGGCATAATAAGTTTAGGTTAAGTCCTTTTCATAAATTTAGCTAGAAAAATAAAGTTTAATAACACCAAAAGTCAAAAATCACTATTTCTAGCATTCAATTATCCACATGCGAATTCGATTCACTACTATGTAAATTTCCTCACAAAAAAATTGTAAGTCAAAATTGTTCTTTCCATCAAAATAAGTATTTTGTAAAATAATATGAACATGTATTGTTTTATCTTACTCTATATTATTTATTTATTTTAGGTATGAATTACATTATCATATAATAACGTTTGAAAAGGTGCGTACCATCTTACTTATTAATTAATCTTAATGAACTAAATTTTGTTTGGAAGCGGAGGAGCTGTAACCAATTAATCACCAGGTGATTAATTTTTCATTCTTGTAGTAAAAATACTAAATATGATAATAAACGGCGGTTTATGTGTAAAATAAGTTACATTTTCTTAAAATGTAGTAGGAAATAAGGAAATTAACATCAATATTAGTCTTTTAATCTTTAATTAAATATCTAACATGACTTAAATCATAATTTAGTATCTAACAATTTACCTACATAAAATTTCGATTATACCCATATATTAGTATGTATATTTATATAGTTAGACTATTATTGGGTATTGTCTATTTATATATCATAGTGAACTATTTTTATATTTATGTTTAATATAGTGAACTATGTAAATTTGCATAGTTGATTACAACTATTTATTGTGCATTTGTCTCTTTACTGGCCAATGAATTACTTTTTGTATAAGTATAATGAAATACTATGGTAAATTAACATGTATATTTAGTAGACTATCATTGGGTATTGTCAAATTTTACAGTGAATTAATCTTTATTTTAGTGAACTATCATTTACATGTATGTTTGAATTTTGATATAGTGAACTATGTAAATTTGTGTAGTTGACTATAACGTATGGTGTTTTTGTAATTAAGGACATTTTTGTCCAATTGGATCAACAATTTGCTACTCACCTAATTACATATCTGAAATATTCATCTAATTAACCCTAGTAAATATTGTTGTTTAATTAAATTTCGTTTTTCAAATATATATTAGAGAAATTTCAAGATGTCATTTTTGACATGCCAGTTTTCAAAAATGCCACTATCGCTTTTTCTAAATTTTTAAATCAATTATTTTTGGGTTAACTATGTTATATTAGGGTTTAGTTTTTTGGGTTTAATGTTTGTGAGAGATCAAAACATTTTTTAAAATTGAAAATTTGAGATATAAGGTTTTTGAACGGATTTATAAGTGGCATATTGGTAAGAAAATAATTAAAGAGTGGCATATTTGAAAAGTGATATGTCAAAAGTGGCATTTTTGTAAATGTCTCTATATATTATTATAAATTTTTTCCTTTTTCAGATTTATAATACAACAATTTATTATATTTTCTTTTCTAATTATATATATAATTTTTCTTTTTTCAAATTTATTATACAACTGTTTATTGTACCCCTTCGTGGTTTTCTATTTTTTATTACTTAATTTAATTTCATTTTCAAATATATATAATTTAATTTTTTTCTTTTTCAGATATATAATACAACAGTTTATTGTATTTTTTCTAATTTTAATAATTTATTTGTTATTATTTTTACTTTCTTTTTTCAAATTTATATTATTATATATCTTTTCCTTTAGATTTGTAATACAACAATATATTGTATTTTCTTTTCTTTCTATTTTTTGTGATTTAATTTAATTTCGTTTTTCATATATTTGTATAATTATATATTTTTTTTATCTTTTTAAGATTTATTGTACAACATTTTATTGTATTTCATTTTCTGGCTTTTTTCTATTTTTTTGTTATTTAATTTAATTTCGGTTTTCAATTATATATTATTATATTGTTTTTCCTTTTTCTGAATTATTATAAAACATTTTATTGTATTTTTAGTTGATTTTAAAATTATTATAAGAATTAACAAAAATTATTTGTAATTTTAAATGAAGATTATATTTGAAAATTTAAAATTTAAAAGCTAATGAGATTTTTTAATGAAAAATAAATTTTAGCGGGACACTTTGCCTTTAAATAGAATCTATTTAATAGAATCTATTTAGTAATTTTCTCCAAAAAAATTGGTTAGAATCCCTCCCAGAAGAAATCAAAGACGCCACTCTCTCAATACACGCGGACAAGGCTCCGGGTCCCGACGGATTCTCCGCAAGCTTCTTTCACTCCAATTGGGATTCGATTGGTGAAGAAATCGTGAAAGAGATTCAAGAGTTTTTCATATCAGGTGAACTACCGAATCTTATCAATGAGACACACATACGATTGATACCGAAGATTCAAAGTCCAAGATCAGTTTCAGAATATAGACCTATTGCACTTTGCAACGTCTATTACAAAATCATCGCCAAAATCCTCACAAAAAGGCTAAAACCAATTTTGGGAAGCTTAATATCGGAAAATCAATCCGCTTTTGTCTCGGGACGCGCTATTTCGGATAATGTACTCATCACACACGAGGTGTTACACTTTCTAAAGAACTCAAAGGCCAAGAAACATTGTTCAGTGGCGGTGAAAACGGATATGTCAAAAGCTTATGACCGTCTTGAGTGGAATTTTATTGAGAGTGCAATGGAGAGACTCGGTTTCCATTACATATGGATAAATTGGATAATGCAATGTGTGAGGACGGTATCTTACTCGTTCCTTGTAAATGACTCTCTGCGAGGCAAAGTTACCCCAACCCGTGGAATACGACAAGGCGATCCCCTATCTCTCTACATTTTTATACTTTGTGGAGAGGTTCTCTCGGGTCTTTGCAAACGGGCACAAGAAGATGTGTCTATAAAGGGAATACGGGTTGCTAGAGGAAGTCCCCAGGTTAATCATCTCTTGTTTGTCGATGATACAATGTTTTTTTGCAAAGCTAACGACCACAATAGCAAAGCACTTCACGCATTACTAAAGAGATACGAAGAAGCCTCCGGTCAAGCAATTAATGTGACGAAATCTTCCATCTCGTTTTCAAGAAAACACCACAGGAAACACGGGAAGCTATCAAGCACACACTTCAAATCACCAAAGAGGGGGGAGTTGGTAAATATCTAGGCCTCCCGGAGCATTTTGGACGGAGAAAAAAGGACCTTTTTACTTCGATTGTCGATAGAATCCGGCAAAAAACATTGAGTTGGTCTTCTAGATTCCTATCTACGGCGGGGAAAATGGTAATGATAAAGAGCGTTTTGACCGCGATCCCAACCTACGCTATGTCATGCTTCAAGCTCCCTACATCTCTTTGTAAAAGAATACAATCCGTTTTAACACGGTTTTGGTGGGATTCAAATACGGAAAAGAAAAAGATGGCTTGGGTTGCATGGGATAAACTATCTTGGTCTAAGAAGGATGGCAAACTTGGCTTTAGAGACATACAAAGCTTTAATGATGCCATGTTAGCAAAACTTAGTTGGAGACTTGTCGAAAATCCAACCGGATTATTGGCGAGAATTTTGGTTGGTAAGTATTGGAACAATAAGTCTTTCTTAACGTGCAAACCATCTTCGTCCTTGTCACACGGATGGAGAAGTATTTTGATGGGGAGGGATCTCCTTAATGAACAACTCAGTTGGGAGATAGGAAACGGTCTCTCTGTCAACATTTGGCGTGACCAGTGGCTTCCGTCATCACCACACCTATCACCTTTCGGACCAGCCACACAAGCAACAAAAGATCTCACTGTTTCGGATCTGTTTGTAACTAACACAACCAAGTGGAACTTGGAAAAGATTGAAGCCACTCTCCCTTTCCATGCAACATAAATCTTCAAAATTAAACCAAGCCTTGTGGGAGCTCCGGACAAACAGGTTTGGAGGGAAAAATCTACAGGATCTTATACCACAAAAACAGGATATTTCATTGCTATGGAGAGGAAGAAAACAGAGGATTATCACCAACACCAAACCGAGTTTGATTGGATCTCAAATGTGTGGAACCAGAAAGTAAGCCCAAAGTTGAAACTATTCCTTTGGAAGCTCGTAAACAAGATCATACCAGTGGGAGAAAGACTCATGGCGAGACATATTCCGGTGGATCCGTTATGTAAACGGTGTGGAGAGACTGAAACTATTCCTCACCTTTTCTTTCAATGCCCCTTTGCCCAACAGGTTTGGAGAAATTCCCCTTTCGTTAGCCCAACGGAATCGGGTCAATGGTCTGATTTCGAACAAGCATGGAGGAGAATAAAGAACAAGACATGCCTCCCACCATCCGGAATTGTAGCCGGACCTCTTGCACCTTGGATTTTGTGGTCGCTATGGATCTCTCGAAACAACCTGGTTTTTAACAACCGCATCATAACCTCAGAGGAATCTCTAATTTCAGCTATCACTTTGGCGAAAGAGTGGCTCGATGCACAACAAGTCGAACGGGACCCAAATCGTAAGGAATCCTTATATACTCGTAACCAAACGAATGAGCAATTTGTATGTCAATCAGATGCGGCTTGGAGCGTGGATACTAGTACCGCAGGACTAGGATGGCTCATCAAAAAGCATGGAATCGAACCTTTGGAACAGAGCAAAACAGAGCTATATGTGGATTTCCCTCTTATGGCTGAAGCCTTGGCTTTACGCGAAGCTATCATTTTTGCCATGGAAAAGGGTTTCAAGAATTTGAGATTTGAATTCGATTCAGCTCAACTAATCAACGCCATCAATTCAGGAACATCACTCTTGAATCTATATGGTCTCATCGAAGACATAAAGGTTTTTGCCCAAACCTTTGAACATGTCTGCTTTGTTTGTATTAAAAGGGATATGAATGTTAAAGCTGATTGCCTTGCAAAGCAAGCTTTATCTTGTTCATGTAATGTCACGACAATATAAATGAGAAGTTTATCTTTTGTTCAAAAAAAAAAAATCCCTTGATGGGTTCAACCGCACACAAAATCTACACCACTCGTCGGAAAATCTCGAAATTTGACTTCAGTCAACGTTACTCTACTACAACCTTCTACCTAGTGCCACTTTTCAAGATCCAAACTACAATTTTCTAGTTACGATGTTCGACTAAATTTAAAGATGAACAAAATTTTGGATTGTTTTCTTACAGTAAACTCTTCACCAAGTAAATTATTATTAAAAAAAAAATTATTGAACTAAACCAACCGATCCAAATCGAAGTCAAAAATCGATTCCAAAATACAAATTAATATCGGCACAAAATCAAAAAATAAAGGGAAAATTGCTAAAATAGGCCACATTTAAGCATAAAATGTCTCAATACACCTTTTCTTGTTCTTTTCCGATAATACCCCCAAGTGGTAGGAAAAAAAATTAAATAGTAAATTTTTAAATTTTATAAAAATATGTAAATTATAAACAAGTCATGAATAAAGGTTTTTGTGAAAACATTTTTTTTTTTAAAAGTAAAATGCATATTCAATAATCATTTTAGTTTTTTTTTCTACCGGTAGTAGAATGCAGTAGAATTTAGATTTTGCCATTTAACATAAATCTACCTTGTGTAGAACATGTATTCTACTACATAATCAGCGTTCTGCTATTTCGTAGAATCTGGTAGAATTTCGATTCTACTAATTGTGAAGTTTCTACCACTAGCAGATTTCAAATTCTACCATTTTCAATAATTCTACCATATCTAGAAGCACGTTTCTACCAAGAGTTCTACGAGTTTGTTTTATATCTACCAAATCGTAGAATCTTGTTTCTACGAAATTAGTTATACTTTCCTAAAATTTAGGAATAAATATTTAGTTTCCTAAAATGAAAAGATTTACAAATTTAAAAGAATTCTAACTAATTTCGAAATTAAAATTTTAAATCTTTAGTTGCTTAAAATAAATAAAAACTGAAAAGATTTTCATTTATAAATATTTATAAATTCCGAAATAAATAGAATTTTTAATTATTATTATTATTTTTATTTTTATCTATTTCATTTTTAGTATAAATTAAATAAAACTCAGAATTTGTTTTTGTTTCCACTCGCCGGAGATGATAGAGACGTTAAATTCTCCGGCGAATTGATTAGAGAAAGTTGATTTTTTTTGTTACCAAGAACCCTAATTTTTTTCTTTGATTGGGAAAAAAAATGATATTAATTTTTTGTTTTATATAATTTAATTTCGTTTTTAATAATGATTTTATTGCTAAATCATAATTTTATTTCCTTTTTTCTTATTTATAATTAAAAATTTTATTATATTTCCGATTTTAAAAATTATGATAAGAATTAACAATTTTAATTATTAATTTGAAATCAAGGTTATATTTGGGATTTGAAATTTGAAAAGCCTAATGAGACTTTTTCATAAAAAATAAATCCTATTGGGACATTTTATGCTTAAATGTGGCTTAATTTAGCAATTTTCACAAAAATAAAAACGTAGACAATTCTAACCGAAAAACTCTGAAATCAAGTTAGAATCACTATGCGAGTCGTATCTACTATGAATTTCGAAACGGTGTAAACCATCAGTTAAGATCTTAGATGAAATGATTTAAATCAAAATTCTAAAAATATTTCTTTTCCTCGTATTTAATATAAAATATTTAAATTATCATTTAAAGTATTTCCAGTTCTTATAAAAAAAACTCCACAGGATTTGTTTCTCCGCATAAATTAATATTTTAAAATAGACTTATAAGAATATATGTAATTTTCCTAAGCAGCCTCTAATCGATCCCTAGACTCGTGTAACCAATTAAAATAAGTAATACCATCTTATAATTTTGGGTAAAAATGGTATCTCTTATAATTTTCTCATATTATAATTAAAAAATTAAAAAAAGGAATGAAATAAAATTATAAACTAATGACTCAAAAAAGGAATAAGCCTCCTACCAGATCTTCTCTTGGTCTTGTATTTTCTAATGGCTTCTCATCCGGATCTTCCTCCCGGTTTCCTCCTTGTTGCATCTTGTCCGGTTCGTATTTTGGAAATGGTCTCAGTCAATTGGTGATCCAGGAGCCTAATGAAATTAAGTGCACCGTTTTGGAAAAGAAAGTGGCTCGGGAGTTGTTGGATAAAAATACAATCATAACGCTCGGAGCATCCCATGGATGGGTTGGTACTATGAAGGAGGACGGAATTCTACGCCTCCAAGACGATCTATACCTAATAGGATTTAAATTCCACCCGAAACGCATTCCTTTACCTCCTCTTGTAACTCTGCCTGGTTGCCAAACTCAAATCGTGACAAATGTTTCAATGTCATCGTCTTCACCAGAGGATCAAGATTGTGTTGTCGCTGTCAAGTTCTTGGGTCCTCAGCTAAGCTTTTGAAGACTGGGTAAGAGTAATCCCGAGTGGACCAACATAAGAGTTCACCACTGCTTCTATTCATACCGTGTCATGTTTTCCGAGAAAGAGGACGCCTTTTGCTTGCTCGGATCAGGAGGCCACCTCATTGGATCATGGGAACTCAGCCAACGCAATGAGAAACCCAAAATTCGTGACAAACCAAAGATCCAGAGGTTACGGTTTCAAAACCTTCCAGAGCTGACCAAGATCAAACGCGAGCTTTTGCATTCTTGCTCCACGAACGAACACTTGGTCGAGTCGCGTTCCACAAGTGAGACTTTCTTACTTTAGTGGTACAGGAAGGCTGCTTCAAAAAATGGTCCGCTTAAAATGAAAACAAGAGCTCTAACGGTGTTCAAGCTTGATGGAGAAGGAAACGCTCTTCACACTCGAGACATTGGAGATCTCTTCATTTTCGTCTCAAGGTCTGAACCTTTTTGTGTCCACGCTAGCTCCTTTCCTGGCCTATCTACTAACTCTGTCGAATTATTGGATTTTGACGAAAACGCCATTGTCTTTCTCGGGCATGATGGAAGCTCTTCCCGCATCAGAACTCACGATATGACATACGTGGCCCCTTACCATATTCCACCTCAAAAGATTATATAGACTAGTTGTTTTGACTTGTTTGAGCCTAGTTCTTCTCTTTTGTTAATCTTTCGTCTTTCTCTTAATCTTTCTATTATTACATTGAAATGCATTTGCTCTTGCAGAAACTTTGCTCATTAATCTCCCTTCTCCCGTGGAAACACTTGATCATGTTCTTCTCCCCAAATTATCAATGTTGGTTACATACATCAATTAAAATTAAAACTCGTTAATTACAGTTTGAAAAGGGATTAATCATTAATGAGAAAATTAAGAAGCAAGAAGAGAGAATCAAACCTGTGTTAGCTTTGGAATTTGTTTTTTCTGGTATTTCTTTGATCATCTGTCTCTTCTCTTCCACATTATCTCTGGTCCAAAGCCTGTGTTATTCCAGATATAAGGTAAGGTTTATTCAAATGTAAATTCCTTTTATAGGGGTAATTATCGTTTTTCAATCAGTGAAAATCACCTCTAGGCTCAATAAATTGGAAAAGGTGTGATTGTGAACATTTTAGTTGCCACTGTAATCATTTGCGGAAAAAGAGAAAAACACAGATTTCTCCTACAAAGATCTCTGTTGCATCTCAATCACATCTCGCCGACTCTGAGGATTATCCTCCGATGATTCTCTCTGGCTTCTTCTTCTCTTCATTGATTTCCCTAACCACATCGATTCTTCTTCTTCGTCTTCTCAGTCTCCTACCAAGTTTATCTACAGGTCAAGGTGATTTCAATTCGATTGATATGAAACTGTGCTGTTGAGATTTCTTGTGTTTTCAGTGATTGATGCTCTATTGTGGTGGGGGATAGGTTTGAGAGGGAGATGAAGTTTGGCAACCAGAGGTCGTACGTGGTAGTCAAAAGCAAAATGGTTGAGCAAACGTTGTATCTGTCGCAGGCCGATACTCTGCGGTTGAGATGGAGATGAAGTTATGCAAACAGCAATTCATGGGTGTGAAACGGGCGCGTGTGAGTATTCCTTAGCGTTTTTGATTGTATCTTAAGATGCTTCCTCTGTGATTGTAGTGGGAGGTAAGACGCAAACTTGACAAGGCCAAAAAGGAGCCAGAATCAATGAAGTACCATCCATTACGAGATTATAAGTCGATTCGTAGTGGAGGTGAAGTAAACAATGCAAAGAGGAAGAAGTCGAAAACTAGCATTATCGGTGAGTTTATGCTCTTTTCAGCTATTCTCTGTTTTCTTCATGTAGCATTGTCTCCATGAGTACGTTCCTGTAAGTTTGGTTAGTATGAATGTATATTATAAAAATATAAAGATTTATATATATAAACCTAAGTGTATTTGATTGATTGAGAAAATATATATATTATAATATACAAAGATTTGGGTATGTAAACCTAAGTCTATTTGACCTAAAAATATATATATATATATATATATGTATGTATCAATTTAGGTTTAGCGACTTGATTGAACTAAAAATAAAAACCTCAGCGACTCTTTGCGTTTTTTTCTCCGCCGTCTCTCTCTATATATTCACGCCGCATTGAGAGGATAAATCACTCAGAATTTCTCTCACGACGGCGCGATCCTCTATTCTCATCATCGCCACCGACCGTGTTAAAGATCGGCGAGTTTTAGGTTCACCAAATCACATACTTTGGTTGAAGGATTGTCCCATGGTAAGATTTCTCTGATTTCGTGTGTAGATCGTAGTGAGAATATAGAGGGAAATGGGATTTCATGTACTCAAAATTAGGAATTTGATTTTAGGATTGTTGCATGTGATCGAAATTGGGGCTTTTTGATGTGATCGAAATTCGATTCTTTGACAGGAAGCATTGGCTTCAAGGATTATCATCTCAAATATGATTGGACTCTACTTGTTTGGATCCAGTGTATACTTCTTTTTCTCTTTATAATTTTTGTTTGAAAAGTTTTGGTAGAGATAATAAATTTTATCTGTAATTGCTTACCTATCCATGATTTCAAAATCTTCTCGTGCTAGATTGCAAGAAACTTCGGCCCTTAGTTCCTATTGAAGTTGTATCTTACTGGAGCGCTTGGTGGCTCTGTTTTCTACTTGTACATCATCATGCTTACTTGGCTGCGACGTCGCCTAAGGTATATAGAAACCAGCATAAATTAGTTTCCTTTATATTTTTCAAGTTGGTGCATTGTTTAGTCTTCAACACTTTATTTATGCTTCAAGTATATTTAGTAACTCATGTTTTTTTTCAGGGATCGATAGTGTTGGAACTTGTTCCAGCTTTTCTTATAACCTTTGCTTCTATCCAAGCATTAAAACCTGACATTATAGTCAATGCTGGAACCTACGGTGGCTTTAAGGTACACTGTTTACTTCTCATGTAGTTCTTGCATCCTTACGAAGAATCAATCACCTCATCTCTTTCTCTATAAACTTTGAAAGTTGTGGTTTCTCTATAAACTTTGAAAGTTGTGGGAATGTGATTGTTAATAAGTGAACTTGATTTGATCAACTTCCCTGAAATTTGAGTGGCATCATGAAAATATCTTTCGTCTCTATTGTCATGTTGTGGAAGTCGGTTTATTTTCATGTAATTAAAGTGCTGATTGACATGAACATATTCATGTCATATTAGAAAAGTTAAAATCTCATGGAGTTCTTTACTTTGAATTCTGCAAATAAAAAAATAGGTCACATTTAGTAGCCAAGTAACCCAATATACCTTTTTCCTTCTTTTCCCATAAGACCCTTAATTGGTGAAAAAAAAATTCAAATAATAGGTTTAAAATTTTTTTTTAAAATAGAATAATTATAAATAAAGTTTTTTGTGAAAACATTTTTTTTAAGGTAAAATCCATGTTGTATAATGATTTTAGTTTTTTCTTCTACTGGTTGCAGAATATAGTAGAATTTAGATTCTGCCTATTTAACATAAATCTGCATAGTGTAGAACAAATGTTCAACTTCATGGTCCACGTTCTACATTTCAGTAGAAGTCGTAGAATTGTCATTCTACTAAATATGAAGTTTCTGCAACATGCACACTTCAAGTTCTACCGTTTTCAATAAATTTTATCGTAGCCACAAACGCTTTTAACAAAAATTCTACCAGTATATCTTCTATCTACTCATTCGTAGAATATGGTTTTGCGAAATTAACTATAATTTTCTTAAATATTTAGTTTCCCAAAACAAATATTTGAAAAGATTTAAAGTTTTGAAATTTAATTCTTAAAATTAATAAATCTTGTTTTCTGTTTTTTTTTTTTTTTTGGTTTCTATTTTTTAGGAAAAATTAATAATAATTCTGAAATTAAATTATCTAAAAAATGGAAAATGTGTTCCAACCCTGTTCAAACTCGTGATTTGTATGTTGTAACCGTGTTTAAAAAGTTGCAGAAAATGTCACTCCATATATTTGAACTCGTGAATTCAAATTTAGTTCATTAGATTAATTAATAAGTAAGATGGTACACACCTTTCCAAATGTTATCATATAATAATGTAATTCATACCTAGAAAAAATAAATAATATAGAGTAGGATAAAACAATACATGTTCATATGATTTTATAAAATACTCATTTTGATGGAAAAAACAATTTGGACTTACAATTTTTTGTGAGAAAGTTTACATAGTAGTGGCCACAAATACTTTTGAATCGAATTCGCATGTAGATAACAGAATGCAAGAAAAAGTGATTTTTGTCTTTTGTATTATTAAACTTTATTTTCTAGTTTGATTTGTGAAAAATACTTAACTTAAACTTTTTATGCCTTCGAACTCCATTTGGTAAATTTTCCAAAAGGAACCAACCAAGCCGAATTGCTATTCGAGATATATTGTAGTCAACCTTAAAAAATTGGCCTTTAATGGATAAGAGATAAGTAAAAAAAGCTTCATAGTAAATTATCCAAATAACTATTTTTCATACAGGAAAGCACGATGTTCCAGTGTTAGTAGTCGTACACACTCAGCACCTTTTTCTCATATTCCAAATATTTTTAATACGTATATCCTAATCAATAATAGGATACAATAGAAAATTTTGATCATTTTTATAAATAATAATGAGATTGAATAAGTAGTAAATAGGAAAATCAACATAAACATACTTCACTAGATCTTGTGGTGCATGTCGAAACCATTCAAAATCTATAGTTTTATTTTTCTTTTAAATAAAAACTTGAGAAACTAAAATTATGTTAGACAAGTAAATTATCAATATAATATTTTTGAGAAATAACTTTTCATACCAATATTCTGGGTGCAAGGTTTGATTGTTGCCTCCATTTTTTAATGATGGATGCAAACTTTCCTAGGCTACATGACCTCGCCGCATTCCAGTCAACACAGTCCTCATATATTTTGGGCCGTAGTTTTTTTGGAGTGTATTTCTTTTGAAGAAGTTCCTAATACATTTGGTCCTTGTCTTTTTTGTATTTCAATTTCTTAAGCTTGAAAAATTCATGTCGTTTTGAACATTTTGTTGTAACCACGAGAAATTTTGCAACTAGTTTCATGAAAACATTGTTGTAGATAATTATCTTAGTTAGATTTCTATTTTCTTAAAACTAGGATTTTACCCGGAAACTTGGTCTTTAATTGGGTCAAAATGACTCCAACCAAGAAATCAACAACCGAACTTTTTCATAGAATGTAGTTCCTATCACCTCGCATCATGGAAAATAATGTACTAACATTTGTAGAAAACATTAGACGTTTCACAAAAGGTTAATCTTGTGTCATGGACACCTCCTAAGTCTATTGTTCCACGGACAAGATTAACATTTTTTGAAGCGTCTATTGTTTTTTACTAGTGGGTAGTACATTATTTTTCATAATGTCAGGTGATAGGAATTACATTCCATGGAAAGGTTCGGTTGTTGATTCTTTGGTTGGAGTCATTTTTACCTAAAATGTTAAGTTTTCGGGTAAAATCCGAGTTTAAGAAAATAAGAAACTAACTAAGATAATTATCTACATTGATGTTTTTGTAAGACTATGTGCAAAATTTCTCGTGGATACAACAAAATGTTCAAAACGTCTTGAATTTTTCAAGTTTAAGAAATCTAAATACAAAAAATACCGGGACAAAATGTATTGAAAACTTCTTCGCAAGAAGTACACTCCAAAAGAACCAGGGCCCATAATGTATGAGGACTGTGTTGACTGGAAAGCGGGGGTGTTTGCATCGATCACTAAAAAACGGGGGCAACAATTAAATCTTGCAATCAGAATATTGGTATGAAAAGTTATTTCTCTAAAGATTTTATTAATAATTTATTTGTCTAACTTAACTTTGGTTTCTAAAGTATTTATTTAATAAGGAAAATGGAACTGTAGATTTTGAATGGCTTCGACATGCACCACAAGATCTAATGAAGTATATTTTTACTGATTTTTCCTATTTTCTTCTTATTCAATCTCATTATTATTTATGAAAATGATCGAAATTTCTTATTGTATCCTATTATTTGATTAGGATATACCTATTTAGAATATGAGAAAAGAGTGTTGAGTGTGTACAACTACTAACACTGGATGGGCGTTTGTAGGAAGATTAACATTTTTTGAAGCATCTATTGTTTTCTACTAGTGGTAGTACATTATTTCTCATAATGAGAGGTAATAGGATCTACATTCCATGGAAAAGTTCGGTTGTTGATTCCTTAGTTGGAGTCATTTTGATCCAAAATGTTAAAGACCAAGTTTTTGGGTAAAATCCGAGTTTAAAAAAGTAAGAAAATAGAATTGTATTTTATTTGTCTTAACTTAACTTAACTTTGGTTTCTCAAGTATTTATTTAATAAAGAAAATAGAACTGTAGATTTTGAATGGCTTCGACATGCACCACAAGATATAGTGAAGTATATCTATGTTGATTTTCCTATTTTCTACTTATTCAATCTCATTATTATTTACGAAAATGATCGAAATTTCTTATTGTATCCTATTATTGATTATGATATACTTATTAAAAATATTTAGAATATGAGAAAAGAATGCTGAGTGTGTACGACTACTAATACTGAAACATTTTGCTTTCCCGGTATGAAATATAGTTATTTGGATAATTAACTATGAAACTTCTTTTACCTAGCTTTTATCCATTAAAGACCATTTTTTTTAAAAAAGTTGACAAAAATGTATCACAAATAGCAATTCGGCTTGGTTGGTTCCCTTTGGAAGATTTACCAAATGGAGTTCAAAGGCATAAAAAGTTTAGGTTAAGTCTTTTTCACTAATCTAGCTAGAAAATAAAGTGCAATAACACCAAAAGTCAAAAAAATCATTTTTTCTTGCATTTAGTAATCCACATGTGAATCTGATTCACAAGTATTTGTGGCCACTATTATATAAACTTCCTCACAAAAAATTGTAAGTTCAAATTGTTCTTTCCATCAAAATAAGTATTTTGTAAAATCATATGAACATGTATTGTTTTATCTTACTCTATATTATTTATTTTTTCTAGGTATGAATTACATTATCATATGATAACGTTTGGAAATGTGCTTACCATCTTACTTATTAATTAATCTTAATGCACTAAACTTTGTTTGGACGCGAAGGAGGTGTAACTAGTTAAGGAGAAGGTTATTAATTGTTCATTCCCATAGTAAAAATACTAAATATGATAATAAACGGTAATTTATGTGTGAAATAAGTTACATTTTCCTAAAATGTAAGAGTGAATATTGTTGTTTAATTAACTTACGTTTTTCAAATATATATTATTATAATTTTTTTCCCTTTTTCGTTTATAATACAATAATTTATTGTATTTCCTTTACTGACTTTTTTTTGTTATTTAATTTAATTTCGTTTTTCAAATATATTTTATTATTTTTTCTCTTTTAAGATTTATTATACATCTGTGTTGTATTTCCCTTTCTGAATTTTTTATTTTTTGTTATTTAATTTAATTTCGTTTTTCAAATATATATAATTTATTTATTTTCCTTTTTCAAATTTATAGTACAACAGTTTATTGTGTTTACTTTCTGATTTTTTATAACTTATTGTTAAACATGAGCATTCGGGTATTCGGTTCGGTACCAAACGATTCTGGGTTTTTTGAGTAAAGGGGTATAAGACCAATATGGTTACCAAAATAGTTTCGGTTCAGTTTGGTTTTATAATAAATACCCAAAACTTTTTTATTTGATTTTGGTTCGGGTCTGAGTATTTTTTATCCAAACTACCATAAATTATACGCAAATTAGTATTTGTTTTTAATAAAAAATAAAATAATACACTTATATTAACTATTTTTATCTTAACTACCTACCAATAGATAAAATATATGAACTAACCGAATTAATCGTAAATATAACAAAGAAAATTTGTAAAATATACATCTTACTTATTAGTTAATCTTAAAAAACTAAATTTTGTTTGGACTCGGAGGATGGGCAACTTGTTAAACAGAAGGTGATTCATTATTCATTATTTATTCTGAAAGTAAAAATATTAAATATGATAATAAACGGTGGTTTATGTGTGAAATAAATTACACTTTCCTAAAATGTAGGAGAAACATTTTTGTCCAAACTATTTTTTTGTTATTTAATTTAATTTTGTATTTCAAATATATATTATTATTTTTTTCTTTTTCTAAATTATAATAAAACATTTTTTTGTATTTTTCTTTTTTTTTTGATTTTTTAAATTATTATAAGAATTAACAGTAAATCATTAGTAATTTTAAATCAAAATTATATTTGGGATTTAAAAATTTAAAAGCTATTGGGATTTTTTTGTCGAAGCCCAACTGCTCATTACAGGTGTTGATTATACATCCAAAAGAAATCAACTCTACTGCATGACGAACACGTGTGACTGAAGAACACAAGGTGAAGCACCGCCGAACCGTACCGGAGCTCCAACAGTGATTTCAGATCTGAAATTTTAGAATTATCTCCTTGGAATCAGCTTCGAAACAATCAACTACGGGAAGAAACCGCCTTATGAAGAACACGGGAAAAACCCCAAAGAAACTGGGAAGGAGATTTCTATCCGAAGACCACTAAATCTCACCCAATTTTTTAGAATTAATCCTCCATCTCTAATCTTTTTCTTACAGAAAACTCAAATCTCTAGGCGATCACGGCTCCTAAACGGAAGATTGAGAATTACAACTTTGAAAAAAAGAGTTGAGGGTAAAATTATTAAGAGCAAATTGATCACGAAACATAGCTCAAAACGAAAGGCAAAGAGATTAAAATGCTAAATCCGAATAAATCGGAAAACTAATCTGGTCAAGCCGGAAATAAGATCCGCTAAACGGAAGAAACAAATCCGATATAAGATCAGAAAATACAAAAATTTTATTCAAACATAAAGAAAATAACATAACTACATATATATATATAAAGCCACGACGCGGGCAAAACGCCGGACGCCGGGCAACACACCGGAGCTTTACTGTTTTTCATTTTTAGAGAAAAGAAAGAGAAAAGTTTATAGAGAGAGAGATATTATTTTCACCGGAGCAAAGTTTTTTGCTATTGGGACTATTTTATGAGAAATAAATTCTAGTGGGATACTTTGCCTCCAAATATATACCGTTAAGCACATAAAATCTACACACTCATCGAAAAATCTCGAAGTAACGTTACTCTACTACAACCTTCTACCTAGTGCCACTTTTCAAGATCCAAACTACTACAATGTTCTAGTTACGATGTTTGAACAAAATTTTGGATTGTTTTCTTACAGTAAACTCTTCACCAAGTAAATTATTATTAAAAAAATTTTTATTAAATTAAACCAACCGTTCCAAATCGAAAAAGTCAAAAATCGATTCCAAAATACAAATTAATATGGGTACAAAATCAAAAAATTAAAACGTAGACAATTCTAACCGAAAAACTCCGAAATCAAGTTAGAATCACTATGCGAGTCATATCTAATATGAATTCCGAAACGGTGTAAACCATCAGCTAAGATCTTAGATGAAATGATTTAAACCAAAATTCTAAAAATATTTGTTTTCCTCGTATTTAATTAGTATAAAATATTTAAATTATCATTTGAAGTTTTTCCAGTTCTTATAAAAAAACTCCATAGGATTTATCGATCCCTATTCCCTATACTCTGTGTAACCAATTAAAAAATCAAAAAGAGGAATGAAATAAAATTAGAAACTAATGACTCAAGAAAGGAAGAACAATTCTTGGGTTCACCACTAGGGGTGAACCATCTCATTCATCACCTTTTGATTAACCAATCAAATTTTAGTTTTGGGCCCACCAATTTTAATAAATTATTTTTATAAAAATTAAAATTGAAATAAATGTAGAATCTTTAATAAAAACGAATTTAACATAAATAAACAATAATTATCTAATCAAACATAGATTTTAAACCCCAAATCCAAACCCTAAACCCTAAAATTATACCTTAATTTGAGAATTATTAACCCAAATTCAAACTCTAAACCCAAAACTATATTCTAATTTGGGAATAGTTAACCCAAAATAAATCTTAAACCCAAACTCAAACCCTAAACTCTAAAACTATACCCTAATTTGGGAATAGTTAACCCAAACTCAAATCCTAAACCCCAAAACTATACTTTAATTTGGAATAGTTAACCCAAAATAAATCATAACTCAAACTCGAACCCTAAACCCCAAAGTTAAACCCTAATTTAGGAATAGTTGACTTAAAATAAATCCTAAATCCCAAACTTAAAACCCTAGACCCTAAAACTATACCCTAATTTGGGAATAGTTAACCCAAACCCAAAAAAATGTATCTACAAAAAGTAATTTTCAATGGATTTGTATTTAAAATTTTTAGATTTGGGTTAACTATTCCCAAATTAGGGTATAGTTTTGGGGTTTAGCGTTTGAGTTTGGAGTTTAGAATTTATTTTGGGTCAATTATTCTCAAATTAGGGTATAGTTTGGAGTTTAGGGTTTGAGTTTAGAGTTTTAGAATTTATTTCAATTTTTTCAAACGAATTAATGTTATTTTTTTAATTAAATTATATTAGTTATTTTTTAGTTAAATTATGTAGCCCCACATTTTTGTTTTGATTGGTTAGTAAAGTAGGGATGAATGAGAAAGTTCACGAACCCAAGAATTGTTCAAAAAGGAATAAGCATTAAATTTGTCTACATGCTTCTAAAAGATTACGTAACGTATCTTTTGAGAAACCAAAATCCAATTTTGTATCCTTTTTATCTTCAATTCTCTCCTTTATAAACTGACCCAACCACTCACTCTCTTTTCTCTCCACTAAACCCAAAAACAAAACAAAATCTCTTTTTACGAGAGAGAGCTTCAAGGATTTGCAACAATGGCGAACGAAGTGATTCTTCTTGATTTCTGGCCAAGTATGTTCGGAATGAGGACAAGAATCGCACTGAGAGAGAAAGGTGTCGAATTTGAGTACAGAGAGGAAGATCTAAGGAACAAGAGTCCTTTACTTCTTCAAATGAATCCGATTCACAAGAAAATTCCGGTTTTGATCCACAATGGTAAACCGGTTTGTGAATCTAGCATTCAGGTTCAATACATCGATGAGGTTTGGTCTCACAAGAACCCTATTCTACCTTCTGATCCTTACCAGAGAGCTCAAGCTCGATTCTGGGCTGATTTCATCGACAAAAAGGTAAATCCTTTGAATCCGATTATTGAAATTAGGGTTTGTAGATTGATTCTGGTTAGGGTTGATTTGGGGATTTCAAAGATTGAAACTTTATTTGTGTTTGTGATTTATAGGCTTAGAGAAATTGTGGATTTTAGTGAATTCTGGTTAAGGTTGATTCATGTTCTGTGATTTAGGGGTTTCAAAGATTGAAACTTGATTTGAGTTTGTGAATTACAGGGTTTGAGAGAACTACCCCCAAATTTTAGGGTTTTTGGCTTGTGGAGTCAATCTTTGAGCTTGTCTAGATTTGTTTAAGTTAGTCTGATGATTTAAAGATTCTGAAATTCTGAAAATCTGAGTTTTGCAATTGGTAGTCTCAGAGAAATCACTCTAAAGGTTTGGTTTTTGCTTTTGTAGACATCAAGTTTCAAGCTTTGTTCTGAGTTCTTACATTAGCTAGATGTTTATGATATCATAAAGTTTTGAGCTTTGTTCTGAGTTATGGTGTTAGATCGATGTTTATGTTACTCTAAAGGTTAGGGTTTTGCTTTGTAGAGATAAAGTTTTGAGCTTTGTTCTGAGTTATGATATTAACTTGATGTTTATGTTACTCTTATGGAATGGATTAGGTGTATGATACATCTAGGAAGACATGGACAACGAAAGGTGACGAGCTCGAAGCAGCGAAGAAGGAGTTTATCGAGGCACTCAAGACTCTTGAATCCGAGCTCGGAGATAAACCTTACTTTGGTGGCGATGAGTTTGGTTATGTGGACATTGCGTTGATTGGATTCTACACTTGGTTTCCAGCATTCGAGAAGTTCGGTAGCTTGAACATTGAATCGGAGTGTCCAAAACTGATGGTTTGGGTCAAGAAGTGTTTGGAGAGGGAGAGTGTGGCTAAGTCCTTGCCTGATCCTCAGAAGGTTACTGATTTCGCCACTGAGATCAGGAAGAAATTTGTACTTGAGTAGATCGATTTTCGGTTCTACATGGTCTCAGATTGTGTTCTGTTTTCTTTTACTTTTGTTGGTTTGGATGAAATAATGCAAGAGCATTTGTGGTGGTGGTTTGGATGTAGTGTGTGTGTGTGTGTGTCTTGTTTGGGCAGATTCATGTGGTTTTTGAGTTTGTCCTAGTTTGTAATGCATCTTATTATGTACGGACTTAATTTCTTGTGAGTTTTAACTTTGAAACGTAACTGTGTGCGTCTCTATGAGGATTGTTTCTAGCTTAAGAAGTTAATCACTCTAACAGAAGCTCTCAATGATAGGCCTAAAATTATCAAATTAACCTATGCCTAGCTGGTTTGGTTTTTGCGGATTGGATTAATTGGCATTTGAGAATTGCGTATTAGAGCATTTAAAGAAGCTCAATATTGTTAACTCAAATTAAGTCTATAAGCCCATGTAACTAAGGATTTCCTATCAAGAGAGATTCATATATATGTTTGTAATGACATCTTATGAGATTAGCTTTGGGGAGTAGCTATCAAGAGCAACTCTCCTTTTTCCCCATTTTGGTAAAGCTCAAATTTGAGCTTGAATCTCTCTTGGTATGATTTTGCTAACATTGCAGACCGAATTTTGCGGTATTTATAGAACTCATATTCAATCATACATTTCTACATATTTGTAAATGTAGAATTTAGTGAACATTTTTTTACGGTGTACATATTTGTATCTATATCACGTGCTGAAATATACATCCACCTAACTAAGATATCCACCTAACTAAGGTGCAAGACTATAAACAATTAAGTTGGTGGCCAAGTAAAAAATGCGTGGTACTTGCTTCGACATGATAGACTTCAAGAAAATGATAATCGACTTCAAGAAATTTTTTTGATCGAGTGAACAAATATTGGTAATGGATTAGAGGTGTTTTTATGTTATTTTAAAGATATTTAGATTGTTAAAAAAATTTAAATATATTTACCAAACATGCATATTAGATTTGACCCAAAAAAAAAAAAAAAAGTTGATGTGACTAAACGGGAATCAAATGCTTTTCCGTAACCTTAATTTCCATTATAAAACAGCCGTTATTCACTCCTTCATTCACTACACACACTTACTTACTCACTAGACGGCTAAAAAAACATATCTTTGTGAGTATCATTTCGACAATGGCGAACCAAACGATTCTTCTTGATTACTGGCCAAGTATGTTCGGAATGAGAGCGAGAGTCGCGTTGAGAGAGAAAGGTGTCGAGTTCGAGTATAGAGAAGAAGATATCAAGAACAACAACAAGAGCCCTTTGCTCCTCGAGAGTAATCCCGTTCACAAGAAAATCCCGGTCCTGATCCACAATGGTAAACCGGTTTGTGAATCCCTCAACGTCGTTCAGTACGTCGACGAGGCCTGGTCCGACAAGAACCCATTCTTCCCTTCTGATCCTTACGGGAGAGCTCAAGCTAGGTTTTGGGCTGATTTCGTGGACAAGAAGGTAACTAATCCCCTTTTGGCCCTAGAATTCTTAATTTCAGTCTAAAGTTAAAACTTTGCAGTAATTGACTGAATTTAGATCAGTTAATCTTATTTTGAGTCTTGCACGTGGATTTGAGATTACCATTTTTTTTTTATCAACAATTATCATATATTAAATCAAGTGCTACATGGTTCCTCTGACAGGTTACCCTAACCCGAAAATGTCCAACTTACATTTGAGATTTTATCAGAGTTTATTTGCAGTTGTTAGGCTCAGAGAAATTAGCCACAAATCTTGGGGTTAAGTTTGAGAGTTGCATGCCAATTTTAGAGTTTTGTTTGTGGAACTCATCTTTAAGCTTGTTTGATGTCGATTTACGAGCAATTGATAGGTTTAGACCAAACAAACCACCCTCAAGTTGTATGGTTATGGCAAATTTGAGCTTGTTTGGTTTCTTCTGACATAGTTTGATGTTATGTTACAATGTGGAATGGATTTAGGTCGCTGAAGCCCAATTCAAGATTTGGGGAAAGAAAGGTGAGGAACAAGAAGAAGGCAAGAAAGAGTTTATTGAAGCACTCAAGATTCTTGAATCTGAGCTTGGAGATAAACCTTACTTTGGTGGAGACAGCTTTGGCTATGTAGACATTTCCTTCATTACATTCTACTGTTGGTTCCAAGCATACGAGAAGTTTGGTAACATCAGCATCGAAGCAGCGTGTCCAAAACTGATTGCTTGGGGTAAAAGGTGTATGGAGAAAGAGAGTGTGTCTAAATCTCTCGCTGATCCTGTGAAGATTGTTGGATATGCTGCTGAGTTTAGGAAGAATAATCTTGGATCTGAGTAGTTATGTTATCGTTCTCTCTTGTGGTTTGGTTTATGACCAAGTTGTGTTCTGTTCTTAGCTTTGTTTTTTTTTATTTGTGTGTTTCTCTAATAATGCGAGAGCATCAGTGAGAATGTGTGGTACGTGGTTTGTTTGGGATCCTTAAGTATGGATTTTAAATCAAATTTACTTTCGAATATGAAGTCGTAATCACAAAGGAGGTTAGTAGATTACATACAATCTTTTGGGTGGAACATAACTTTCAAAAATACTAAAATAAAAAATCACGAGAAAATGTTGGGACCTCTTTTATCATTAGGGATGTCAAAATGAGCCAATAGCTCATGAGCTGGCTCAGCTCAGCTCGAATTTTCACGAGCGCGAGTTATGTTTTTTAGTATCATTTAGTAAACGAGTTTAGTGATCGAGCTTAAATGAGTTGACGAGTTATGCGAGCGAGCTCTAATGAATCGTGAGCTAACTCATGAACAATTCATTTTTTAACGATTTAAAATATTATATTGATATATTGTAAATATATTTTAGAATTTATCAACCAAAATATATATTCTTGTTCCCTTTTAACTAAAGTAAAAATAGAAATAATCATTAATACATATTATGATGATGAGGATCCTAATGAGCATGACGAGCAAAGAATCCCTCGACCATTTGAAGACTCTCAAATAAGAATAGATTCAACCACTCCATGATCACTGCATTATTTTTCTTTAAAGTTTGAATTTGATTCAGCATTCAATAACAATATTTATTTGGATTTGGATTTGCTTTTACTATTTTAATATTTAAAGTTAATTTTAGATTTTATATTATTTATTTTGTTTTTATATTTATTTTTGTATTAGCTCGCGAGCTAGCTCATTTAGCTCACGATCTTGGCGATCTGAGTTTGAGCTTATGTTTATAAGCTCGTACAATAGTTGAGCTGAGCTAAGCTGAGCTATGCAACACTCTAGCTCATCATGAGCTGAGCTAAGCCGAGCGATCTAGCTCATTTTGACACCCCTATTTATCACTACGTAACGTATTACTCAACATGGGATAGTGTATATTTTTTTCTTCTCTTAGCATTCTCTTTTAGTCGGAAAGAATAATTTATAAGTGAAGTGTGCATTCACCTAATTAACACACACACACGCGCGCGCACACACACATATTTCTTTTTTTCCTTTTTTGGGTATGACTATTACATATATATCTAATATGTTTGATTGGTAACTCTCTGAGCGTACATCCACCTAATCTTTTTATAATGAATGTAGTTGTCGAATAATTCGTTTACAGATTTTTCTTGCGAGTCTAAAACGTGATGACATATTCACCGGATAATGGAAGTGTAAAAGTTCCAATAGAACCAAATCCATTAAAACTAAATTATACCATGTTTCCGAATCTTTTACTTTTATGTCATCACCGCTTGTTTATATTGATTTGATAGTTACTAATCATAAAAACGCAAAAATAATTTTCTGTATTAAAAATGATAATCACCAGATTTCTTATTGTTTCAAACTATTCCGCTATAGTTTACTGTCATCACTTCTTATTGTAAAAAAAAAAATCAGTTTTATCATCAATGAGACCCCGTGATACTATATATTAATAAAGTAGGTGGCCACGTTAGTGCATGATTATTCATGCTGTTAGTGGACTAATAAAACATTTTAATATTAATATGATTTGCTTATTTCTCTAACATGGGTGTTAAAAATGCTAGAGAAATAAACACCCATGTTAGAGAAATAAGCCACTCATATTAATATTAAAATATTTTATTAGTCCACTAGCAATCCATTTAACATCATCGATAATCATGCTTTTAATCATGCAAAGTAGTGGCCCAACAAAAACAAAAGCAAATCCTTTCTTTTAAGCACACTCTGTTTCATTATGATATTATCTGTATTAGGATTTGTTTACTTTTAACATAAAAGCTGCAAAGTGTAATAACCCATTGAAATGAGCATAAAAAAAGATAGTGCATTAATGTTATGCTCAGTTCCCTCACTTTGAGACTTTGAGTGGGGATTCCACTATACATTGTAGTTTTGTCCCCATTCAACCAATAATACATGATTGTATTAATTTTAAATTAAACAATAATGATAAAGATATTAAATTATACAAGCCTATCAGATTCATGAAGATTTTTTAGATCAATACTATTCTATTTCTAGTCTATACATCTTTGTGAGCTTCAAGGATCGTAACAATGTCGGACGAGGTGATTCTTCTAAATTACTGGCCAAGCATCTTCGGAATGAGGGCAACGATTGCTTTGGAAGAGAAAGGAGTGAATTATGAGTATAGAGAAGAAGATGTGATCAATAACAAGAGTCCTTTGCTTCTTGAGATGAATCCGGTTCACAAGACTATCCCGGTTCTCATCCACAATGGTAAACCGGTTTGTGAATCCATGAATATCGTCCACTACATCGACGAGGTCTGGTCCGACAAGAACCCGTTCCTCCCTTCCGATCCTTACAAGAGATCTCAAGCTTTATTTTGGGCCGATTTCATCGAGAGGAAGGTAACAAAAAACCAAAGTTTTTTTTGTTAAATTTCATGATCTTCCAACTCAAAACCAATCAGTAGATTTTTCTTTGTTCCTTATATATTAGTTCAAATATGTTTCCACTTACGATGTGTGATATATTCCCCAAAAAAACTACTGAAGAAAAGATCTTGACTTTGCAATTGAAAGTTTTGTTTTTGTTTTTGACGACCCATGTTAGAATCTAAGGTTTTGCTTTTGTAACTTGTATATTTGAGAATGAAAAGTTTCCAAAAAAAAATAAAAACTTGTATATGTGAGTATGTATTAATGTTACTTGTGACACAAGGAACAGTTGTGTGTTTGTGGGAGGAGGGTTTGGACAACCAAAGATGATGAGCTAGAAGCAGCCAATAAGGAGTTTATTCAATTACTCAAGACTCTTCAATCCGAGCTTGGAGATAAACCTTACTTTGGCGGCGATAAATTCGGGTTTGTAGACATTCTCATGATTGGATTCTATAGTTGGTTTCCTGCATACGAGAAGTTTGGTAACTTTAGCATGGAATCAGAGTGTTCGAAACTAGTGGCTTGGGGAAAAAGGTGTATGCAAAGAGAGAGTGTGGTTAAGGCTTTGCCTGATTATGAGAGAATTATTGGATACGTTTTACTGCTTAAGAAGTTATATGGGAACTGAGTAAGATCATATCTTTTTAATTTCTTTTTTTCTGCTCTTACTTCTCTTATTTCCGTCTATCAATTTCCACATTGAACTATTTTTCAATCACCTTTAACATTAAAAATTTTGTACACCTAACGGCGAATTTGTAGATTAGTGTTTGTACTAGTATAATGATTATGTCATTGAAAAAGGTTGAAATTAAGATTTGTGAGTGAAAGAAGAATTGCAACCAGAAAGAGTTTAATATACAGTATAATGATTTTTCTAACCTTCCGCATATAGTATCACATATCTTAATACACCACTAGCAATATCAAAACACGAGATATTATAAAGTTTATTATTGACCAATTTAATGAAAATAATTATTTGATTACCACAATTTGTTCTTTAAACGGTTCAATTTGGTTTTGGTCAAAAAAGGTTTGATAATTTTAAATGACAAGCTATGCTACCTTTATAAGCAGCCTCAGCCTAACTCCTCCCATCCCCATTAAGTACACACTTCACAACAGAAGAATCCATTAGAAGAGCTTCACGGATTGCAACAATGGAGGACGAGGTGATCCTTCTAAATTTCTGGCCGAGCATGTTCGGAATGAGGACGATGATTGCTTTGGAGGAGAAAGGAGTGAAGTATGAGTATAGAGAGGAGGATGTACTTAATAACAAGAGTCCATTGCTTCTTGAGATGAATCCGATTTACAAGAAGATACCGGTTCTCATCCACAACGGTAAACCGGTTTGTGAATCTAACATACAAGTCCAGTACATCGACCAGGTTTGGTCCGACAAGAACCCACTCCTCCCCTCTGATCCTTTCCATAGAGCTCAGGCCTTGTTTTGGGCCGATTTCATCGAGAAGAAGGTAACAACAATCGAAATTTTTTTAAAAAATTACCACAAGTTCTGGGGCCGAAACACGTAATCCGAGACCATAATATTAATTAGTCTCGTCCAAAGCGAATTAATCAGTATTGGAAGAACTGAAGAAAAGATGTCGACTTTGCAAGTAAAATATTTTATACTAACCATGTTAGACTCTAGGGTTTTGCTTGTAACTCATATATAGTGTTACTTGTGCCACACGGATTAGGTTTTTGTTTGTGGGAGGAAAACTTGGGCAACAAAAGGTGAGGAGCTTGAAGCAGCCAAGAAGGAGTTAACTGATATACTCAAGACTCTTCAATCCGAGCTTGGAGATAAACCTTACTTTGGCGGCGATAAATTCGGGTTTGTAGATATTGTCCTGATAGGATTCTATAGTTGGTTTCCTGCATACCAAAAGTTTGGTAACTTCAGTTTCGAACAAGAATGTTCCAAAATAATGGCTTGGGGCAAAAGGTGTATGGAGAGAGAGAGTGTGGCTAAGTCCTTGCCTGACTCTGAGAAAGTTTTTGGATATGTTTTACAGCTTAAGAAGTTATATGGAATCGAATAGGACTAAGCTCTCTTCTTCTTTTTTGTGTGTGTGCAAACGACTAAGCTCTCTTTAAAGGCTATTTTTGTTCTGTTTAGCTCTTTGTTTTTTTTTGATAAAAAGGCTATTTTTCTTCTGTTTAGCTCTTTGTTGTGTACTTGTGTGTTGTGTTTTCTTGTTTCTAATAATGCATAAGGTCTTTAAAGTGGAATCTTCTTCTAAAAAAAGTTTTTTTAATCAAAGTTATTATGAATAAAAGAGAATTGTTAAGAAAATTTCTATCATTCATCACTAATGTCTTTTAAACCTTATTAATTAGGCTCCGCAATTTTCTCAAAAGGTACTTTTAAAACCACTTGATCAGAAAAATAAGTATGATTTTTCTAATCAGCTGCATACAACATGGAGTATCACGACACATATCTTAATATACACCACTAGCAATTTTTATTTACATAATTTACATACTGAAAAATATATATATTATTATAACCAATTACAACACAATTCTACACAACTAACACATCTTTTATTCTGTTATGGTAAATAAAAGATATGTTTACCATTTTTACTATTTTTCATGTAGTAACTAATTCATTGTTTTCGATGATTTTGATACATGTTAACTCTTTATATGAAAACAAAATCAGGACCACTATCAAGAAGCAATATGATCTCACGGTTGGTGCTTATTAAATCACAAAATATTTTGTTCGTAAATAATAATACCACTTATGTCATTTATATCACAATTGTAAAAATACCACAATTTATATTTTTAACTAGGATAAAGCCCGCGTTAATACGCGGGTTAACACATTAAATTTTTTAATAAATATTTAAATTTTATTTAAAACCCCGCTAAATTTGATAGAACATAAACTATAAATCCGTAGAGTTCATTTATATCTTAATTCTTATGTTTATATAATGTGAATTCATAATCATATATAAATGATTAATCCTAATATTCGATATAATTAATCATAATAATTGATATAATGTTAATTAAATGGTTAACCATAATGTTAGGGTGCTCATAATTATATTGAATATTTTTTTAACTATATAATAAATCGTAAACAACTAAAATATTTTATAATTAAATCAGAAATTAGTAAATTTTATGTTAGTAATCTCATATAAAACATATAAATAATATTATCAAACATCACATATATACATCTAATTATATCCTCTCTAAATCTCATATATTATTATTTTTGTTAGTTTAGACTTTTAGAAATATTCCATTTAATTATTTGAGTAGTTATTTGGAAACTTTTTTTGTTAGTTTTCCATTTTTAATTTTACTTAAATAAATTAAAGTTTTAACACATGTCATCATCTCATTAATATTAGACACATGTCACGATTTCATGAATTACAATTTTGCTTACGTGTCACGCTCTCGTCGACCGGCTTCTCTTTTATATAATAAGATTCTCCATAGATATACATATGTTAAACTCCTTCTTATATATAACGATATAAACATGGTTGTTTGTGGAAGCCCCTTGGCCCAGTGGTCAAGGGTTTAAAGGCTTCTACACCAGGTCTGGGGTTCGAATCCCAGATAAAATAAATTCTTGCAGATTAATGGAGGGCACTTTTTTCAAAAGCTTCGGAGTCGTCCAGGGAGACCATGTCCATCATGAGGGATGTCGTACATGCAGAGCCGTTGGTCGGGGAGAGTCTATCCATCATGGAAGATGTCGTATACGCAGAGCCGTTCATCGGGGAGAGCTTGTCCATTATGGAAGATGTTGTACATGGAGAGTTGATGCATCATGGAGGCCTATGTAGAAGTTGTTCACCCTAATTAGGTCAAATTGATCAAATTAGTCTAACGATGATTGTAATCTCTATATAATAATTCCAGACGATTAAAAAAAACATGGTTGTTTCTATTTTTAGTTATATAGTTTGTTGTTTTTATTTGCCTAAATTTTGTTTTCAGTAACTAAATATAACTATTTGTATAGAGGTTTTGTGCAATTTGTAAAATTACTTTATGCTTGTGTTTTTTTCTATTTTAATTTCTTACTTTTGACTAATTAACAATTTTAATATTGAAATACTTACATATTTAAATAATTGACATGTGTTAAAATCTAATCAGCTACTTATACACGTGTCGCGATCTCGTGAGTTACAATTTTGCGAACTTTCCTTTATATAATAAGATATGGTTGGACATGCATAACTCATCTCCTACCTACTGTACATTCACTACACTTTAAATAAGAGACAAACCAAGAAGAAGAGCTTCAAGAATCGCAACAATGGCGAACGAGGTGATCCTTCTGAATTTCTGGCCGAGCATGTTCGGTATGAGGACGATGATCGCGTTGAAAGAGAAAGGAGTGAAGTATGAGTATAGAGAAGAAGATCTGTTCAATAGCAAGAGTCCTTTGCTTCTTGAAATGAATCCGATTTACAAGAAGGTCCCGGTTCTCATCCACAATGGTAAACCGGTATGTGAATCTCTCATACAAGTCCAGTACATCGACACTGTCTGGTCCGACAAGAACCAACTCCTCCCTTTTGATCCTTACAAGAGAGCTCAAGCCTTCTTTTGGGCCGATTTCATTGACAAGAAGGTAAACAAAACAAGTGTCTTTTTACTTTTTACTATTCTTGATTCAATTTTTTTTTTGAGATTTGTAATGATATGTATTTGTTAAGTTTTATAGGTTTCCAACTTAAAACCAACCGGTAACAATGTTCTTTTATATATTACTCTAGATATCATCTCGCTTACGATGTGGAATTCCTAACATTATTAAACGAATCAAAGAAAATATATTGACTTAGTAAATGAATATTTTCATTACAATCCATGTCAAATTCTAGAGTTTTGCTTGTAACTTATTTATGAGTATGTTCCTTGTGACACATGAATCAGTTGTATGTATGTGGGAGGAAAACTTGGGAAACTAAAGGTGAGGAGCTAGAAGCGGCGAAGAAGGAGTTTATTGAAATACTCAAGACTCTTCAATCCGAACTCGGAGATAAAACTTACTTTGGGGGCGATAAATTCGGGTTTTTAGACATTGCCTTGATTGGGTACTACAGTTGGTTACCAGCATTCCAGAAGTTTGGTAACTTCAGCATTGAACCAGAGTGTTCGAAACTAATGGCTTGGGGGAAAAGGTGTATGGAGAGAGAGAGTGTGGCTAAGTCCTTGCCTGATTCTGAGAAAATTGTTGGATTCATTTTACAGCTTAAGAAGTTCTATGGGATTGAGTAAGAGAATGATATCTTCTTTAATTGCATTTCTGTTCTATTTTAGCTCTTTGTGTGTTGTATTTTCTTGTTCTAAAACTCAGATGCTTTGTTTCAGTTGAATTGGATCTTTGGTCTTAAATCTTAAATCTTAAATCTTAAATCAGTGTAATGCTTCCAACTTTAAAGTTGACTTCTTTGAGAGAAACCTTGTGATCTTTATTATCAAAATAAAATATAACTTTTGTGATCTTGAATATCTTCAGTCTTAAGTGTAGTGACGTAAGCAGTGGCCTAAGCATTATCTAAAACCCAATTTAAAATTTCAATTCTTGTTGAATTCATTAACATAGTTGACTAAGTCGACATGTAATTTAGCATACAAAAAAAAGCTTGAAAAAACATATTGAAGAAGACTATAAAACTATAAGAAATAATCACAAAGAAATTACTTTGAAGATAGAAACAAAGCTTTTTAACAATCTTGATTTTACAAGAATGGCAGATAAAGTGATTCTTTTAGATTTCTGGCCGAGTCCATTCGGCATTCGAGCGAGGATCGCGCTAAGAGGGAAAGGAGTTGAGTTTGAGTACAGAGAAGAGAATCTAAGGAACAAGAGCTCTTTGCTCCTAGAAATGAATCCGGTTCAAAAGACAATTCCGGTTCTGATCCATAACGGTAAACCGGTTTGCGAATCCATGAACGTAGTGCAGTACATCGACGAGGTTTGGTCCGACAACAACCCCATCCTTCCTTCTGATCCTTACCAGAGAGCTCAAGCAAGATTTTGGATCAATTTCATCGATACAAAGGTACTAATCCAATATCCCTTAGTCTCTAGATAACTCTGATAATTGAAATGAATGTTAGTAAACAAATATTTAAGTTTTCTTTTTGTTTTTTGAAATGAATGATAAATTATATTCATGACTAAGCTTGTTTTGATTTCGTTTTACATTCAGTTGTACGAGCCAGCGAATAAGATCTGGTCAACGAAAGGCGAGGAACAAGAAATAGCCAAGAAAGATTATATTGAAGCACTCAAGATTCTTGAAGCTGAGCTAGGAGACAAACCTTACTTTGGTGGTGATAACTTCGGATTCGTAGACATTGCAATGACTGGTTATTACATTTGGTTTGAAGCATCTGAGAAGTTAGGTAACTTCAGCATCGAACCAGAAGTTCCAACACTGATGACTTCCGCTAAGAGGTGTTTCCAGAGAGAAAGCGTGATTAAGTCTCGCTTTGACCCCGAAGATATCGTTGCGTTCGGCTTTCAGATTAGGAAGATACATTGTATCTGAATCTTGTGTGTTCTGTTTTTCAAATTCTGTTGTTTCTTGTTATCCAAGAATATGATTCCTCCATTTAATAAAGGTGCATTATTCTAATCTTTGTGAAACGTTTATGCTGTGTAATTTTAACCGACAAATACAATTCGAAGTACTCAAGACTCTTGAATCGGAGCTCGAAGACAAATCTTTCTTCGGAGGATCCAAATTCGTGGTTGTGGACATTCAGACTTAGGTAGTTTTATCGTTTGCGGGCTTGATAGGACACGACTCAGGACCCAAAATTAAAAGTAATATTTGGAATATTCGTTTTGGGCCCATACATCTTGTCGATTTATTATCAAATCGAAATATGAAGAAAAAATTGATAGAGAAACTTTCGTCATCCATTTTTGTTTGTTCAAACCAATCTTTCGTTTGGAAAATTCAATGCGACACAAGAAAAACAACCATTTTTGTTTGTCGCCAACGTTAATGTGTCCTTGAAGGCTAAAAAAAAGAAAATATTTGTCAAAGAGAGAGTACAACAAAATGAAAAAAAAGAAGAAGAGAAAGTTGAAGCCACGCAACAAGTGAGTACGTTTACATGGGGACTTGTACTATGAAATATAATGCTTTAATTATACTAATGAGCCCCACATTATTTCTTGCCTTTATCCAATAACCTCTTCTTTTTTTGGTTCTTCAATATCCAATAACCTCTTCTTTTTTTTGGTTCTTGTACTATGGTTTTTTATTTTTATTTTTGTAGAACAACAATATGCATACATTCGTGGGCTAATTTGCTTAATAAAAAAAAATTAATAATTAGAAAACTAAAAAAAAGTAACCTATATGCATGATCTTATCCATTAAAATTAGGTTAATTGGTTAGATTTTCAATTATAATTTTTTTTTTTGTTATTCAACCCAATTTCCCTACATTCATCCCTTTTGCATACATCAATATTTTTCAACACAGAGAAAACAAAAAATTGTTAAACTTTTCATTACACAAGGCAAAAATAACCAAATCAAATGGGTTTGTATAAAAAATCAGATGTGCGAATCAAATCGGTTACAAATTTTATTCACCGTTTTACTTTTAAAATAAATATGATAAGCACATACGACTTTTTACAGTACGTATTACTTTTTGCCATGAAGTGAAACAACCGTAACTGTTTTTTCTTTTGTTATAAACCATAAATTCTACAGAACCTGACAAGTTTATTCTAAAGCAAGATAATATACCAAAAAGCAAAATAATCAACGGGATTGATAAAGTCAAATAATCTCTATGTATAGGTACAAAACAAGATATCATAATCCTTGTATTATTATTTGTCAACTATGTTATTTATCTATTGTAATCAAACAAAAATTGTAAACGATCACGATGAATATGGCGTTTATTCAAATCAGTTTAATGACTCCGCCAAAAAAAGAAAACTTTGAAAGTTTAATGTTACGAAGTAACGTTTTCAATTCAAAAACCTATTTATATTGAATGATAACGTTTCAGTTTTACACATCATACAAGTATATCTGAGTGAGGGTTTAATTGGCAGAACATTTAAAGGAGCACCATATTTTGTACTATCCAATCACGTGTAATTAATAGAGTATTAAGCAGAGCATTTACTAACTGTTAATGCTCCCAAATGCTTTTGGCCTCAATGCTCTCAAGTAGAGCTTTTCAAGAGCATTGAGCTCTAATATATTAAAAAAAATTAAAATAAAATTATAAAACTAATTTATTTTTAGATAACATCAAAACAAATTCTATATATAAAAAATTTTAGTTATTTTAGTTCATGTTTATCTTTAATTTATTTGTTCTATAGTTTGAAATAATACTATAAAAAAAATAATTCATTTAAATATAATTTAAATTAGAAATTTTTTAAAAGGTCTTATCATAATTTAAAAATATTATATATACATAATGCATTTCACTAAAAATGAATATACGTTATTTATGTAATTATAAGAATACATATAAATAATATAATAAAATAATTTATCTTAATTCTATATATAATCACTCACAGCTCTACCAATAATGCATTTTAATCAGAGCAGTATAGCATAATGTTAATGCTGCTTGATGCTGCAGCTCCGACTCCAGCTCCAGCTCTATTATACTTTGTCAATCGAACCCTCGGCTACATGCAAGAATATTTCAAACATTTGTTTTATTTTACACTCAACAAAAAAAAAAGAATAATTCAAATATTTCTGCACCCAAAAAAGAACATGTGCCAAACCCATCATAATTTCATGCTAAATCAGATATAGAAACCAATTCTATTTAAATTAGTAATGTTAATCTCTACTGGTACTAGTACTCATCAGATATTAATAGTGTAACTCTAATAGTATTAATTAGGAAAATTTTAATAGAAAACGGTTAAAAGTAAAAGTCACGTGATAGCTGTTTGTTACGTGGTAAGTAAACAGCCGTTGGATAAGTCTCTTTTGCTGACTCCGATCGGAGATTTACGGTGGAGTGAGAAGTAGAGGAAAACTACTCATGATTAAAGGCTGTACGAATGTCGTTTTCGGTAATACTTTTGTGGCTTTTGACCAGATATTGGGCGTTGAATAACCCGACCCGTTAACCCGAGACATTCATTTTATTTCTTTTTTTGTTGTCGACTTGTATCTATTTGCCATAGAACCTTTTTTTTTTTTGCATAAAAATAATTACACACACATATATATTTCTTTTTGTGGTAAAAGTTACTTCAGAAATTTACAGATTTAACTGATGTATTACTGGATAAATTTTGGTTTGAATTCACACACTATGAACTTAAATTGCTTAGATTAACTGATTATTGAATAATTGTGTTAAAACTGAGTATTGACTAATTTGCAAAACTGTGACAACAAATATTCTAACAGAAAATATGCGTGGCGCAGATTTGAGATACATGTGTGACAAACGTTTAATTTAGCCGAAGAAAACATTTATCAATTTTAAAATTTATTATCCATACAGGAAAATAATTTTCAAAAATTCTATTTTTGTCATCCACTACAATTTTCATCCTACTAACCTCTATAGTTTCCTTAACCTATAGTTGTAGCACCCTACACACTCCATGTTACTCTATTTTCATAACTGTCTTTCTTCTTTAGTTTTAGTTTTAGTTTTTGTGTTATTAAAAACCGAAAATATAGAAATAAGGGGTACACAGAATAAATCTCTATATAGAGTGAACACACTCAATATTAACGGTTGACTAATAAAAATCGGTGGATTTTTAAAAGTTTTCGTTCCATAAATTAATAAATTTTGTGTCTCTAATGTAAACAATGTATATACTAGTCAAGATCTAGATAGTAAAAAACGAAATTAACGAAACAAAACTTCAAAAGAAGACAACTACTAACACAACCTTCTTTTGGTTACAAATGGTAGATTATAAATTTCCCGTAAGTATAGAATCACTAACTCAAAACATCTTTGTATATATATAAACAGTCGCAACCCAACTAAATGCGGCAAATATTAAACAATTACAAATTGGTCCAGAATAGAATATTGAACCGAACGTACATATAACCACGCATTAATATTATTAACAAATTCGAATCCTTAGATACAAAGAGACAAATTATTTCCTTTTCACCTTATTCTAGAAAAATCCAATTAAAGTTACTTACTATTAAACTCGTATAATAAAACCATTTCCATTTATTTTTTAATAATATAAATACCTTTAATATTTCGGAGAAAAACAAAAAAGAAAAGAAAAACCATTTTCATCATCTTCTTCTTCTTCGTCTTCTCTTCATTATCTCTCTCCCAAATCTGGCAGAGAAACAAAAACGAAAAACAAAATAACCGAATCATCAATCTATGGATAAGAGCTGTAATTCCTCCGGCGATTCCTCCGCCGTATCAACGACGACGAGTAGTACCGGTAACAACAATAGAGATAATCATTACCTGAGACAACTCAACAAACTTTCTCACAAAATCTCAAAACCGCCACAGTCGTCTTCTTCCTCCGTCTCAATCGCCGGAAATCGAGAAATCGATCTTCCTCCTCCTCCGGCGATGAATCAAGGGAATCATCTCCATCAACATCAACCTCCGGTTTACAACATCAACAAATCCGATTTCAGAGATGTTGTTCAAAAACTCACCGGTTCACCTGCACATGAACGGATCTCAGCTCCGCCGCAACAACCGTCATCGATTCACCACCAAAAGGCACAACAGAGTTCGCGTTTACACAGGATCCGTCCTCCTCCGTTAGTGCACGTTATCAATCGTCCTCCTAGTTTGCTAAACGACGCACATCATCAGAACTGGACCGGTGGATTTATCCCTAGACCAACTGCTCCGCTTTCTCCTTTACCACCGCTTCCACCGGTTCACGCGGCGGCGGAATCTCCGGTTTCTTCGTACATGCGGTACCTTCAAAACTCAATGTTCGGGATGGATTCGAATCGGAAAGAGTTTTCTGGTTTATCTCCGTTAGCTCCTTTGGTTTCGCCTCGCTGGTATCAACTACAACAACAGGAAAACGCTCCGCCGCCGCAAAACAACGGTGGTCTTCCTCCGCTTCGTCCTCCTCCGGGAACCGTCTCTCAATCGGTGCTGTCGACATCGATTCCGGCGCAGCAATCTTTCGGATGTTCAAATTCGCCTAAATCGCCGTATGGGTTACTCTCGCCGAGCATACTCTTGTCTCCGGTATCTCCGACGACGGTGCCGCTTCCTAGCCCTAAATACAAAGGTCATTGATCGGGGGAAAAAACTTGTCGGTCAAAATTTCGAAAACGTCGTCGTTTTGGGATCGATTATAACAAAATTCCCTTTGTTCTTTTTGTACATCATTAGAGTGGTGGATGATTTGTTTTTTTTTTCTTCTTTTTCTTTTGATAACTCAAAAATTACTTTAAATCCTCTTTCTTTTGTTCCATGTTTGTTCATGTTTAGAAACAAAGAGTAGGAAAAAGAAACGAATACACTTTTGCATCTCTCTCCATTCTTCTCACAAGTTTGCCAATATCATTTGTTTGATCATCGAATTGCATACAAGTTTCTCTTTTGCCATTGGATATTTAGTGTTTTTTTGTTGATTCGTTCGTTGGTAAATGGTATTGGATAGCTATACCAATAACTTCACTGTTCATTTAGTTGAATATTGTTTGTTCTGATGCTTTCATTTTAGTGGAAACTTCAAACCTTTGATGAGATCATTTCTATCTTACCTTTAAAGGACTAACGAGTGTGAGTATACTTAAATAGTTCTTTTGAAAAGTATTTTTAATACTATAAACAAATTGTTAGTAATTGGCTTTAGACAGTCCAATAAAACTAGTCCCTTTTGGAATTGACAACAATCTAACGCCACTAGATAAGAGACAGAACTTTTATGATCTTCCAAATTGATGAGAAACACACAAAGCATGGTTCAATTCCAGACATTGAGAAATCGAAAACGTAAGACAGAAAAAAGAGAGAAAAGAAAAATCAAGCAAAGAGATAAAAGATAATTGATGGTTGGTTCGACTTGCCGGAAATATGATGGAACGAATAGAAAAAGCTCGGAGATAAAAGCGGAATCCGGCAACCGACCTCTTACATATAGACGGAAAGAAGAAGTTCGAAACCCTAGAAGCTAGCAGTTCATTCAAAAGATTGTTACTGCTATTCCTCAGCTGGCTTTGGAGCCGCTGCTTCCTTGATGTCTTCCGCAGCATCATCCTATTACGATCCCACCAACATCCAATATTAGTACATGAAATCACAATAATAGAGAGGTTTTTATCGAGAGAGGACTGACCTGCATGTCGGATGTCCAGAGAGTGAGGTTATCACGAAGAAGCTGCATGATCAAGGTACTGTCTTTGTATGACTCTTCACCTAGCGTGTCCAATTCCGCAATTGCTTCATCAAAGGCCTACACGATAAACGCAACAGGAAAGTCAAATTAGCTTTCATCAAAGGATTCTTCACCTAGTGTGTATAATTCTACAACAGCGTAATCTCGGCGATGATACATTCATGTCTTTGCAAGGTTTGAAATGAGAAAAACAGATCATATCGCAAAGTTAAGCGAATCTATGGCTATGAATTGCTTGGATTCAGCCTATGCAGGTAAGTAAGGTAAAATCCAATCCACATTCTCAAAATGATTGAAGAATGGTGATAATCGATTCGATAAATCGATGACGGATATACCTGTTTAGCGAGGTTGCAGGCACGGTCTGGAGAATTGAGGATCTCGTAATAGAACACAGAGAAGTTCAATGCAAGACCGAGACGGATCGGGTGAGTTGGAGCTAGCTCTGCATTAGCAATATCCTGCACAGATATATCAAACCCAGGCAAGCTCAGGATCTTCTCAATCACATTATTCTAGACATGCAAATCTCAAATCCCTAAAACAATCAAATCTAATTCCGAATTCCTCCAAGCAAGTAATTAAGGCTTATACGAATCTCAAGATCCACGAATCGCAAAACAACATTCAAAATGAACTAGATCTGGGATTCCAAAGATAAACCTGAGCAGATTTGTAAGCGGAGAGAGTGTGTTCAGCAGCATCTTTCCTCTCTTGACCAGTTTTAAACTCAGCCAAATACCTATGGTAATCACCTTTCATCTTCAGGTAGAAAACCTTAGAATCACCAGAAGCAGCGGCAGGGACGAGTCTAGAATCGAGAAGCTTAAGGATTCCGTCGCAGATTCCGGAGAGTTCCGTCTCGATCTTCGATCTGTAATCACGAATCGTCGCGACGTGGTCGTCGTTGCCACGGCTTTCTTCTTTCTGCTCGATCGACGAAATGATACGCCACGAAGCACGACGAGCACCGATCACGTTTTTGTAAGCGACGGAGAGGAGATTTCGTTCTTCGACAGTGAGTTCATCGCCGTCAACGGCGGCGGAAACTTTCTCCATAAACTCAACCATTTCTTCGTATCTCTCAGCTTGCTCAGCGAGCTTAGCCATGTACACAAATTCCTCACGCGCAGAAACCGCCATTAGAAAAATCGATCTATAGAGAAGAAAAGATCTGAGAGATTCCGATCTGATGAAGAAGAGAGAAAACGGTTTCGATTTCGGAGAAGCGAGAGAGGAAGAAGACGATAAATGCGTTTTTAAGAGGAACAGAGATTGAATATGGGCCGTTGGATTCGTGTGTTCTAATTGTGGGGAAGGTACTGCTTTTAAAGGGGAAATTTTTGTGGGCCTCATTTGTTTTTTTTTAACCTCAAGTAAATAAAGATAGAGAGTCTTGAAATTAAATTGATTACTCCATGATGTTTAAGGTTTTTATACTTCTATTAAGAAATTATTAAATTTATCTTATTTTTTGAAATAAAACATTATGTTTTATTTATCCAATATATTTCAATCAATAAAAATTCAATCTGCAGAATTTGAAGAGTCAAAAATACTAAAAAGTCAATTAATTATGCATTGGTAAGTGAAAATATCACTTATTTGTGAACAAAAAATAACTTCTAAAACATCATTTAAAAACAAACATATGGAGTATTAATTAATCACTCTTACGATGGATCCATTGGCTATGAAATATATTTGGTGATTAAACAAATGTGAGTTTACTACTATAGTAACATGGAATTTTTGTCCACACGCTAAAGAATTGTATTATTTATGGTCTAGTAGTATCAAATGAAGGCTACTTTTTGTAGAATTGTTTGTAAATTTGTAGTTATGTACCAATTTATCAAAAAGATAAAATTGAGTAATTAGATTTTGGTACAATAATGGAAGCAAGTTGAGTTATAGGAAAAAATGGAGACAGCTAAGAAGGGACACATGTGTTGTGAGCATGTCAGGGGATCCAAAGGACTATTTCTTCTACAACTCATTTTCTCTTCGAAATATTAAAATTTTAGGTTATGTGATTCATTTGTATTTCTTCAAATCTTGAAACATCTAATCAATAATGCAAGTACTTCCAAGGGTGTTTCGAATTAACCGATCCGATTGATATGAACCAAACCAAAATAATCTATCCGAAAATCGAATTATATTTAAATACGGTTTATTTGGATCTTCTTTTCTATATTTAAAACGAAACGAACTTGAACCAAACCAAAAAAATGATATAAAATGAATTTTTCATCGAAAATTCTGAGTATATTTCACTAAAATTTGAGCTTGACTCTAAATTGAGTAAGAACCAAACCATCCATAAATGTATTCAACTTTATTTTGAATATTGTTATTTTATAGATCAAAAACTGAATACCAGAAAAACCCGTAATCCGGATTAAAAATCCCAAATGTAACTTCGGTGAATTTTTAAGACATTTTTGAAATCATTCATTACTAGTTATGGTGTTGTATTCTTTCTGAGATAATGTTTTATAATCGAATTGAAGTCAATCGTATTTGGATGCCTCTTCCATGTCATATATTAGTTTATTAATTATTAGTTACGCTTTACACGAAAGGTTTATTTTTTGTCTTTTTTTTTTGTTTTTTGGGGGCTCAAATGTGAGATTACTCTATGAAAGATAAGGTTTGTTTTTCCTTTATAGTTTTGTTTATAATAGTTCTATTATTGTATTCAATTAACACTAATCCTTATCCATGATTATGTTTTTTCGATCCTATCTTACTTTTTCATTAAGCTAAAACATTAGCATGAGGATTTATAAATTATGACGTTAATAGAAAAAGAACAAACACTGATTTGCCAAAAAAAAAAAAAAAAAACAATTTGATAAGTTAAGCCACTCATCAAAATCCATCGTCGTCTATAATAATATACCAAGTCGGCACAACCAATCTAAAGAAATAGAGCACGTTCGCTATTTGAAGTTTTATCGCTTCTACCAGCCGTTTTTTGTTTTCATAACAAAAACTTTATTAACTTAATAACGATCAAATTTTATTACAAGAGTAGAAATTATTAGAATATACATTAGATAATTATCATTAACGTGTACAGCGATAAGTTTGGGTAGTTAAGATTTGACTATTTCTTCCGGATTGTGGGAGATCTCCTGGTTTGTAGGAGTAACGTTTCTGTATAAATAGATGTAAAGATATTCGTGAATAGAAGAAGAGAATTCAGTAATCTTGGCATGGTATCAGAGCTAAGATCCAATCAACCCTAAAAATCTAATCAAATTCTCTCGATCTCAAGCTCCTTCAATGGCGACGGAAGGAACCAGTGAATCGTCTATGACGACTAGCAGTAGAGTAACATCGGATGCTCTTGTGTCTCCTTATTATCTGCATCCTTCAGATAATACAGGACAAGTGCTTACTCCAATTCTTTTGAATGGAACAAATTATGAGAGATGGTCGAAGCTATTCCTTAATTCGCTTCGAGCCAAGAGGAAATTGGGATTCATCGATGGATCTCTCGACGACCTGTGAACAAACCGAATGAAGAAGAAAAATGGGATATGGTGAATGCTATAATCATTGGATGGATCTATAGCAGTATGGAGACAAAGCTCCGACCCTCTATATCTCTGGTAGCTAGCGCAAAAGTGATGTGGGCAGGACTGCAGAGAAGGTTCTCTGTTGGTGATGATACGAGAATTCATCAGATTCATGCTGATATCTCGGCCTGCAGACAGAATGGCGAGACTGTGGAGGTCTATTACAACAAACTCAAGGTGCTGTGGGATGATCTTTCTGATTTCCAGAAAGGTTTCACTTGTTGTTGTGGAAGTGAAGACTGTGAAGCGATGGTGAAATATGAAGAGACGCAGGAGAAGATTCGTGTGCATCAGTTTCTGATGGGGTTAGACAACTCGCGATTTGGCACCACACGATCAAATCTGCTGAGTCGGAAGAGTGACCTGAATCTCGAGTCTGTTTACTCGCAGGTGATTCAGGAAGAACGACATCTTAACGCCATGAAGGGCGCTGAAGAAAGAGCTCCGGTGGTCGGTTTTTCTGCAACGGCACCGTTGAGCTCAGCTGCGAATTCTGGAGGACAGGTTGCGGCTTCTCGTTTTGTGAGACCTGTCACGGTGTGCTCTCACTGTGGAAAACAGGGACATGACGCGAGCAATTGCTATCACGTCATTGGTTTTCCTGATTGGTGGGAGAAAGACAAACAGAATAGTGGTCGCGGAAACAACAGAGGAGGTCGAGGCAGAGGATTTGACAATCAAGGTCGAGGACGTGGTGGACGTGGTTCGGGTTTCCGCGCTTACAATACACGGCTCGAAGACTCCTCCACTTCTGTCTCGGTGGATGCTCAGTCAGCTGGTATCCCAAATTTCTCTTCAGATCAGTGGGCTACCCTTGCTCAATTCCTAAACAATCAGAAATCAAATTCTTCCTCTGATAAGTTTTCGGGTAAGAAAGAAAAACTGCTTCTCTTTGGTAAAGATCAAAAACATGATATTATTATCGATTCTGGGGCATCTCACCATATGACGGGAGCTGTTGGTCTGTTAATAGACATTGAGAAAATAGATCCTTGTCCGATTTCGTTACCTAATGGACAGGTTGCATGGGCAACAAGTCATGGAAAACTCAATCTTGGAGGAAAACTTGTTTTAACTCATGTGTTTTATTCTTCCAGTCTCTCTATTACTCTCATTTCGGTGGAACAGTTACTTCGTGATGTAGCTGGTTTCGTGCTATTTACTAAGAAGTTTTGTGTGATACAGGACCTCGTTTCGAAGACTTTGATTGGTGCGGGTAAAGAGCGTGATGGGGTGTATCATTATGATGGAGCAATTGAGATCACAGCTGGACATGTTGGCAAAGTGAAGAGTAGAGATTTGTGGCATCATCGAATGGGACATCCCTCGTCTAAAGTACTTTCTGTTTTAGCTTCTGTTGCTAGTTTTCCTAGTAGTTTGAGTGATTTAGAACAATCTTGTGGTATTTGTCTACGAGCCAAACAAACTCGAGACACGTTTTCAATCAATTTTCATAAAGGAAATGAACCATTTTCTCTTATCCACTGCGATTTATGGGGACCATATCGGGAACCATCTACTTCTGGAGCAAGATAATTTTTAACTATCATCGACGATTTCTCTCGCGCAGTTTGGACTATTTTACTGCTTAAAAAGAAAGAAACTGCTGATGCTTTGCGCAGATTTTGTGTGTTTGTTGAAAGGCAGTTTCAGAAGAAGATTAAAACTATTAGAAGTGACAATGGTGCAGAATTTCTCTGTTTACGCACTTTCTTTGCTGAATGTGGAATTGAACATCAAACGTCATGTGTTGAAACACCGCAGCAAAACGGGAGAGTCGAACGGAAACATAGGCACATTTTGAATGTTACCCGAGCTTTGCTGTTTCAAGGTAATTTACCAAAGAAGTTTTAGGGAGAAAGTATTTTAACAGCAACGTACTTGATAAATAGGACTCCAACTCATATGCTCGACAACAAGACGCCATATGAATTTCTCTATGGATCTCCATCGGAGTATGATCATCTTCGTGTGTTTTGAAGTCTGTGCTATGCTCGAAGGATTAATCGCGCCAAAGACAAATTTGATGATCGCAGCACAAAGTGTGTCTTTCTTGGGTATCCATCGGGAAAGAAGGGATGGCTAGTTTGTGACTTGGAAATAGAGACATTGTTTGTCTCGCGAGACGTCGTTTTTCACGAGCATATCTATCCGTTTTCCAGCTCAGAAATTCAGACAGAAGAGTCAAGTGGTGGAATTTTACTTCCATCAGCTGCTGTTTATGATGAGGATAGCGATGAAACTGATACAGGGGGAGGAAGCCATGAGATAGGGGGAGCTGTGACCAATTCTGTCGTGGAACAGCAAGTGCCGTCTGTTATACAGGATGTTCCTCTAGTCTCGTCGTCTCCTGTTTCTGCAAAAACAGAGGAGGTCTCTGCGTCGTCTTCTGCAGAAACAGTTGCAAATCCACAGGCGGAGTTACTGGGCAGAGGGCATCGCACCAAGACAAAATCAGTTCTGCTTGGTCCGTATATTACAAACTCAGTTCAAGCTCCTAATGATACCCATCACGTCTCGTCTCCCTCATCATCGTCGTCTTCAGGTACGTCCTTGTATCCCTTAGCTAATTACCTCTCTTGTCATCGTCTTTCTCCTTCGATGCAGCTGTTTTCAGCAGCAATTGCTCTTCATGCTGAGCCGACTACTTATAAAGAGGCAGTAAAGCACAAAGTCTGGACAGGTGCGATGGGTAAAGAGACTGTAGCTTTGGAAGCTAATCACACTTGGAATATTACTGAGCTTCCTCCGGGAAAATAAGTGATTGGTTGTAAATGGGTTTATAAAATCAAGCTCAATTCCGATGGTTCGATTGAACGGTACAAGGCACGTCTTGTGGCACTTGGGAATCGACAAGAAGAAGGTGTCGATTACAAAGAAACATTTGCTTCGGTAGTCAAGATGACTACGGTACGGATTGTTCTTGAGGTTGCTTCAGCAAAGAATTAGGAATTTTTCCAGATGGACGTTCACAATGCGTTTTTACACGGCGATTTGGAAGAAGAGGTGTACATGAAATTGCCACCTGGTTACTCGACACCTGATGACCGACGTGTGTGTCGTTTGAGGAAATCGATCTATGGACTCCATCAAGCCCCGGGCTATTGGTTTGCGAAGTTGTCAAAGGTTTTTTTTGAGTTTGGTTTTACGCAGAATCACAAGGATTATTCCTTATTTACTCTAGTTCGTGGAGGTAAAACTTTATTTGTGTTGGTTTATGTTGATGACTTGATTGTTGGAGGAGATAATTCTGCTTTGATTGCAAGTTTCAAGTCTTATTTAAGTAGATGCTTTCATATGAAAGACTTAGGTGTGCTGCGTTATTTCTTGGGGATTGAAGTTTCTCGTGGAAAAGAAGGTATATATTTGTCACAGAAGAAATATGCACTTGATATCATAACAGAGTGTGGCCTTCTTGGTTCTAAACCAGCAGGAACACCTATGGAGCAAAATCACGATTTAGCTCAAGGTACTGGGCCTTACTTTACTGAACCTACGCGATATCGCAGGCTGGTCGGTCGGCTTGTCTATCTCGCGGTGACGAAACCTGAAATAAGCTACGCTGTTCATATTCTGGCTCAGTTTTTACAGCAGCCTCGTCAGAAGCATTGGGATGCTGCTATGAGGTTAGTTCGGTATCTAAAAGGTGCCCCTGGTCGTGGAATCCTTTTGAGCACCAATAATGATCTTCAAATCTCTGCGTATTGTGATTCCGACTGGAATGCTTGTCCGATCACGCGAAGGTCTTTGACAGGATGTCTTGTTATGCTTGGCGACTCTGTTGTTGCTTGGAAGACGAAGAAGCAGCACACGGTCTCTCGGTCTTCGGCGGAAGCGGAGTATCGTGCAATGGCAATGACATTGAGTGAGTTGAAGTGGACAAAGGAGTTGCTTGGAGCGTTTCAAATTCATCAAAAGGAGCCAATGTTTCTGTTTTGTGATAGTAAAGCAGCAATTCACATCGCGGCAAATCCGGTGTTTCACGAGCGTACGAAGCACATCGAATCCGATTGTCATTTTGTTAGAGATGCTGTTCAAGATGGGTCGTTGATCACACCACATGTTCGAACAGAGGAGCAGCTCGCCGACATTCTTACCAAGCCACTTGGTAATCGACAATTTCAGAAGTTAATTGGCAAGATGGGTGTTCGGGATCTTCACGCACCACCTTGAGGGGGAGTATTAGGATATACATTAGATAATTATCATTAACGTGTACAGCGATAAGTTTGGGTAGTTAAGATTTGACCATTTCTTCCGGATTCTGGGAGATCTCCTGGTTTGTAGGAGTAACGTTTCTGTATAAATAGATGTAAAGATATTCGTGAATAGAAGAAGAGAATTCAGTAATCTTGGCAGAAATCACAACCAAACTATAAAACAAACACAAAAGTAAAGGAAGAAGTAGCAAAGCAAAAATCAAACGATAGTTAAAAGAGAGACTAAGTAACGATATAAATCATAATAAATATTAAATATCATACAAAGTGTTGGGGTCGGTTTTCGCCCCCTCAGCATTAACGTCTAAAGGCAAACCAATCGAAGAGATAGCCCTCCGGGCTCTCAACAAAGGAGGACTAACGGAACCTATATCTTCCTGCGGAGCGGAGCATGTGGAAATGGAGCTTAAGCGAAGCCGGAAATGACCGGGCCTAGACAAGACGCGACCGTGCGCTCGCCTCAAGACGCGACCGAGCGCTCGCCGTGACGCGACCGTGCGCTCGCCGTGACGCGACCGTGCTCTCGTCATGACGCGACCGTGCGCTCGGTCGCGAGGGCCGACCATGCGAGCGCCTCATGGTCCGAACGTGTGTTCGGTCGCGAGGGCCGACCATGCGAGCGCTTCATGGTCCGACCGAGCACTCGTTCGTCGTCCGACCATGGGCTCGCTGTGGGTCGGTCCTGAAGGCACGGTCGATGGGTCGATCACATGCTCACTTCACTCCTCATTCACAGCTTCTATTCAAGAGTCGACAGCCCAATAGTGTTATGATGGCCCGGTCCGAACGCGAAGCCCATGATGATGTAACCGACTCCGCAGATGTTTAGGAAGAGACCGCCTTAGACATAGTATAAATAGACTTTTGTAAACACCCTAAAGGGGATCCGCAATTTCAATACGAAAACTTGTACTCAACTTTTCAGAGCAATAAACAACATCTTTTTCTCAAATCCTTTGCAATCCTAGCTTATCATAGAAATCTCCGAATTCACTCACGAACTCTTACAAATTCTAATTGTGTTGGTTTCGACCCCCACAATTTGGCGCCGACTAAGGGGATTTTCCGCAGATTTCTGACACTCAAGAGTTAGGGTTTTCAACACACGATCACGATGTCGAGCAACACCATGAGCAACGAAGGATCTTCGTCTCACCAGCACGACGAAGACAGAAGCAACTCCACGGAGAACACGGTGCCTCCCGCTCCTAACGCCGCAATTGACCTCACACATATCAAGCAGATGCTTGAGACTCTGGTGAAGAAGACTGACGATACAGCCAGCGAGCTGCAATCGCTCAAGAAGAGGAAGCGCAGAAGGTCCCGTGTCCGTCCGACGCGCCTCAGATTCAATACACCGCGAGCTACACGGAGGGGTCAACACGAGGAGCTGCCACCTCGGACTGATCGCTCGGATCCGGAGGATCTGCCTCCACCACCACCTCGTCGGGATTTCGATCCGACTCCTGAGCGAGTGATGGAGGGGTCAGACGACGATCAACCCCCTCGCAGGCGAACCCGAGTCAACCCTGAAGTTGACCACGATGCGGCTGCCGCAGAAGGCGATGCAATCATAGCAGAGCTTCGCAGGAGGGAGCGAGAGCGCGGAGCTCCTAGAGGTTCCCGTGATGAAGAGGTCGCCGCCCTGAAGGCCCAGTTGGATCATGTCGTCTCAGATTTAAGGACGACTAAGCTGCAGATATATCGGAGCACTGGGAAGGCTCCCGGGGTCGCTTACGTGTTGGAGAAGGCACGGAACACCCCCTTCGCAGATAACATCTCAGGGGCTAGGATTTCTGACCCGGGAAGGATTAGGCTTCCGACTTACGAAGGGACCTCCGATCCCGCTGATCATCTGATGGAGTTTGAGGTGGCCCTAGGAAGGGCGAATTTCAGAGATTCCGAGAAGGACATCGGATACTGCAAGCTATTCGTGGAAAGCTTGAAGGGACCTGCCCTCCAGTGGTTTTACAAGCTGGAGAAGAATTCTATCCACACCTTCCAGCAGCTCTCCGAGATGTTCGTCCAACACTATAACATCTTCGCTGAACGGAAGATCTACGATGCGGACCTGTGGACCAACAAGCAAGCAGAAGGTGAAAGCTTGCGGTCTTTTATGACAAGGTTCAAGAACACCTTGTCTAAGGTGGATGGAATCAGTAGCACATCCGCACTGGAAGCGTTGAGGGGTGCAGTGAGATGTCCATCCCCGTTTTGGCAAGAGCTCACCATAAACCCTCCAACGACGATTCAGGACGCCCTTCACCGTGCAGCTGATTTTGCCCGAAGCGAAGAAGAGCTTCGCGCCAAGAGGGGTGGTAAAGCGAAGCAGATAGGCGAACCTTCCCAAGTTCTGACCCCAGCTGCTTCTAAAAGAAGTAATCCCGCCTTCGTTCAGTTTGAAGGGGGAGCAGGCGGAGCTCACAATTACCAGATCGATTCACCCGGCTACGGCAGAGGTCGAGGCCGTGGTCGGGGACGTGGCAGAGGAAATCTCACTTGGATAAGAGACCCGAAGGAGTATGATGAGAAGTTGTATTGTGATTTTCACAAAGCAACTGGGCACTCCACCGCGAGGTGCCGAGAGTTGGGTCGACAGCTAGCTGCTAGGCTGGCCAAAGGCACCCTCAAGGGTAACATCAGTCTGTCGGACTTCAAGCCAGAGGAGAAGTTTCAAGATGCTACTGAGCTTCAGACTGAGAACCCCAGGCGACAGCGTCGCGGAGATAACCCCGAAAACGGAAGCACCCATGGTACTATCTCCGTGATCCTGGGAGGATCGCAATACTGTGCCGATAACGAAGCTGCGATCAAGGCCTATCAACGGCGCGCTGAGGTTTGCGCCAACATCTCGACATCTCCAACAACAAGGCGTGCTAGTGATCCCGTCACTTTTGACGAAGTGGATGCTGAAGGCATCGATCATCCGCACAACGACTTGTTGGTAATCAACCTGACTGTCTACGACTTCAATGTCGCTCCAGTCCTCATTGACACCGGAAGCTCAGTGGATGTTATCTTCCGGGAAACACTCGAGAAGATGAAGATCGACCAGTCCCTCATCACAGGACAGCCAAAGCCTGTAACGGGCTTCTCAGGTGAAACAACCTGGACACGGGGAACGATTCGCCTGCCTGTCCAAGCTGGAGGCGTTAAGAAGATGGTCAACTTCGCAGTGTCCGATCATCCTGCCATCTACAATCTGATTATGGGGACACCATGGCTCAGTCAGATGCGAGCAGTGCCGTCGACATACCACCTTTGCTTGAAATTCCCAACCAGCCAAGGCGTTCACACGATCTTTGGTAGTCAAAGGGATTCACGCACGTGCTTCTTAGCAGAGCACAAGTTGCGCAACCGTGAAGAGAGCAAGGGATCAAATCCAGAAGCTCACGACCAAAAGAAAGATGACTCGGATTCACAAGGGCCACGGAAGAAAGCGAAGGCCGGGTCCGATCAAGTGAAGGACCTAACCACCCTCTTATAGCAATTACAGATTGCAGAGGGTCGTGAAGAAGAAGAGCGACCCACCTGCGAGCCTGTGATCTCTGTGTGCATTGATGAACAGCACCCGGAGAGATGCGTTGAGATCGGAGCTGCTCTTGATGAGGAGCTCAAAACAAAGTTGGTGGTTTTTCTCCGGGAGAACATCAACACCTTTGCCTGGGCCGCTGAAGACATGCCCGGGATAGACATCAGCGTCACGAGCCACGAGCTCAACGTAGATCCAACATTTAAACCGGTCAAGCAGAAAAGAAGGAAGTTGGGTCCTGAGCGAGCAAAGGCTGTGAATGATGAAGTCGAAAGGCTTCTGCGAGTAGGATCAATAACCGAGGTCAAGTACCCCGACTGGCTCGCCAACCCAGTTGTGGTAAAAAAGAAAAATGGGAAGTGGCGCGTCTGTGTTGATTTCACAGACCTTAACAAAGCGTGCCCGAAGGACAGTTTCCCTTTACCTCACATAGATCGCTTAGTAGAAGCAACGGCGGGTAACAAACTGCTTAGCTTCATGGACGCCTTTTCAGGCTATAATCAAATCCTAATGCACCCTGAGGATCGTGAGAAGACGGCCTTCATCACTGACAGAGGTATCTACTGCTATAAAGTAATGCCCTTCGGCCTTAAGAATGCTGGTGCAACGTATCAGAGACTAGTGAACAAAATGTTCCAAGACCAGTTGGGAAAGACCATGGAGGTTTATATTGACGACATGCTCGTTAAGTCACTCGAGGAAGAAGATCACATTTCCCACCTAGAAGAATGCTTCAATCAGCTGAACCTCCACAACATGAAGCTCAACCCAACGAAGTGTCGGTTTGCTGTAACCTCTGGTGAGTTCCTTGGATACCTGGTCACTCGCCGGGGTATTGAAGCCAATCCGAAACAAATCGATGCCTTGATCCATATGGCTTCACCAAAGAATAAACGCGAAGTACAGAGGCTGACTGGGAGAGTGGCTGCACTCAATCGGTTCATTTCCCGATCCACTGATAAGTGTCTGCCTTTCTACAACACTTTACGAGGCAATAAGCAGTTTGAATGGTCAGAGAAGTGTGAAGACGCCTTCAAGCAACTGAAGGAGTATCTGGCGACGCCCCCCATCCTTGCTAAGCCAGTAACTGGTGAACCTCTCTTTCTCTACATCGCTGTCTCAGAAACAGCAGTTAGTGCCGTCCTTGTGCGTGAGGAAAGAGGCGAGCAGAAGCCTATCTTCTATGTGAGCAAGACACTCACAGATGCTGAAACGAGATACCCTCAATTGGAGAAGCTGGCATTAGCCATCCTCATGGCCTCAAGGAAACTAAGGCCTTACTTCCAATCGCACTCAATCGTTATACTTAGCACCTTCCCGCTACGATCGGTCTTACACAGCCCAAGTCAGTCCGGTAGGCTGGCCAAGTGGGCTGTAGAGCTCAGCGAGTACGACATCGAATATAGAGGGCGGACGTGCAATAAATCTCAAGTACTGGCGGACTTCCTCATAGAACTTCCAGAGGATAGCAATTCCAAGGAGGTGCCGCCAGGGATTTGGCAGCTATACGTAGACGGTTCGTCCTCAAAGAACGGTTCCGGAGTTGGGATACGACTCCTGTCACCGACTGGAGAGGTCCTTGAGCAATCATTCCGACTTTGTTTTAAAGCTTCTAACAACGAGGCAGAGTATGAAGCTCTTGTCGCCGGTCTGAGGCTCGCCCAAGGGCTACAAATCAAACACATTCACGTGTTTTCGGATTCACAACTCGTAACCAGTCAGTTCAGCGGCGAGTATGTCGCAAAAGACGACCGAATGGAAGCTTATCTGAAGATAGTAAGGGACTTGGCTGCTTCATTTCAAGAGTTTATCCTCACAAGGATTCCTAGAGGTGAGAATATGGATGCTGACGCATTGGCAAATTTGGCCTCCGCTACCACTGCGCCAGAGGATCCAGCTTTAAAGCGAGTTATCCCAGTTGAGTTCATCAAATTCCCTAGCATCACGAAGGATGCAGCACTCGCCATCCTGACACGTTCCCAAGCAGCGAAGCAAGCAGACGCCCTTATGGGGGCTACTGACGAAGATATAGAAATGGCAGAAGAACCAGAAATCCGAGACGCTGACATGCGTGACGCCAACAGCCCACATCATACTGAAGCAATCCCAATGGACGCTGACACTGACGAATCTGAGTATGGCTGTGACAAGCTATGGATAAGTGAGATACGAGAATATATCGCCGATGGCAAATTGCCCAGCAGCAAGTGGGCTGCTCGCAAACTACGAAAGCAAGCCGCGCGTTATGTTCTCCTTGACGGAAACCTCTTCAGATGGGGATTCTCTGGTCCAATGCTTACTTGTGTAGAAGGAGAGAAAGCAAGACAGATAATGGAAGAGGTTCATAGTGGTTCTTGTGGCAATCATTCAGGAGGGAAAGCACTTGCTATAAAGATCAAGAGACATGGTCACTTCTGGCCTACTATAGTAGGTGACTGCACTAAGTTCTCAGCCAAATGTGAAAAGTGCCAGCGGCACGCTCCGAAAATCCATCAACCGACTGCAATGCTCTCCTCCGTCACCTCACCTTATCCGTTCATGAGATGGGCCATGGATATCGTTGGACCATTGCATCCGTCACGGCAGAAGAGGTTCTTACTCGTCCTAACAGATTACTTCTCGAAGTGGGTGGAAGCTGAAGCTTATGCTAACATCAAAGATGTTCAAGTGGAGAGCTTTGTATGGAGGAACATCATATGCCGTCACGGAGTACCATACGAGATAGTAACTGACAATGGTTCGCAGTTCATATCCAACCGGTTCGAGTCGTTCTGCTCAAAATGGAACATCCGGCTTAGTAAGTCTACGCCTCGCTACCCTCAAGGCAATGGGCAAGCGGAAGCTATCAACAAGACAATCCTTGATGGCCTTAAGAAGCGTTTAGAGGCGAAGAAGGGTCGCTGGGCCGACGAACTTGAAGGGGTATTGTGGTCCCACCGCACCACTCCCCGCCGAGCAACAGGCGAAACCCCTTTCGCCCTTGTCTATGGCACCGAGTGTGTCATCCCGTCCGAGGTCTGTTCGCCTGGTGTACGCCGTCAGTTGCTACCTCTCCACGAGCCTATCAACCGCACAATGCTCCTTGACGCGTTGGATTTCCTCGATGAACGACGTGACCAAGCGCTTATTCGGATCGCCAACTATCAGAACGCCGCTTCCAAGTACTACAATTCCAAGGTCAACGAAAGGAGTTTCTACCCAGGTGACTTAGTCCTTCGAGAGGTATTCCAGAACACAGCGGAACCCAACGCTGGCAAGCTCGGAGCCAACTGGGAAGGCCCATACAGAGTTACAACAGTTGTTCGTCCTGGTGTCTATGAGCTCGCCACCATGACCGGGACTCCAATCCTCCATTCCTGGAACGCAAGGCATTTGAAGAAGTACTATCATTAGTCTTCTCTCCTTTACTTGAACTACGAGGCGACTTGATCCCTGCAAAGGGTACGTAGGCAGCCTGTCTTCGGATAGGTTCAGTTGCCCCCCTCCATCAACAGAGGGGGATTTTACGCTTCATCCGTCTCGTTGGAGGAACTCTATGATCTCCTCCGCCTTAGGGGGGGGGGGGTGAGTGTTTTACTCTGCTTTCAGACAAAGTCAGCAGCCTCCTTCGTCTCGAAGGGGGGGAGTGGGGTACCCGTACTCCGCTCTTCCACAACAGCCTCAGTGGCATAAGAACAACTTTATCAGTCACGAGCCTCATGGCTTAAATCAGAGTCTTTCCGCTTTCATTGCTGCTGGCCACAGTAATGAATGCGGAGATGCGAACACACTGACATCCACAACGGATTCAAGCGCGCTATATAAGTACCAGTGTACAGTACGGGGCGGATGTACCCACCTGACCACTCAGAAACCCAGCAAACATCGTTGGTAATGCAGCTGCTAGTGACCTCCGTTCGGCCTATACCCTGAGCGTGTCACTCTGAAACCCAGGACAAGCGCTGGTCGAAGTCAAGGTGAACTTGCTCTCGGACAGACGTGTCTAGAAGAGCAGCACCATTTTGCAAAACCCAACAGCAACGTTGGTAATAAAGAGCATGAGCGCATTAGCGTTTTCATAGTCTCAACAAGAGCCTCATACGTGAGCAAGCACAATGAGAAGCCTTCAGACCTCTGATCAGTCACGGGGTCTTATGGCCCTCGGTTCACCTAGCCCAACGCTGGTGTTGGCAAACACATGACAGAAACGCTTAAACAGCTTAAAGAATTCCTAAGTGTAGGCACAACATCAACAATATCTAAAGCAAAACCTGAATCTGTAACCATCAAGGTTTAACATCAGCAAAAGCTGCAAAGTCATCTTGCATTCTCCACAATGCAAGGCTCCAAAATAATAGCAAGGATACAAACCATCCAATGCTACAACCGAAAATCATCAAGTCCAACAAGAGTTATTAAAAACAAAAGATTAGAAATAGACTAAGTCATAATAAAAGAGCAACGGACGCTCATCGGTCACACCTCTCCATTGGCAACATCAGCATCCTCTGAGATCTCCAAAGCTTGCCTCACGCTAGAAACAAGTTCATCAAACACATCACGAGCGTCGTAGATCGG